>JARHVA010002003.1:2545000-2888071 GCA_037957365.1 Torreya grandis | reverse complement strand
CCTAGATGTATAGATCTCTCACTAGATCTCTATTCCTCAAGAGCTCTCTCTCTCAAGAACAATCAACTCCAACAAACCTGGATTGATTCAATTCTGTACTGTTCTTCAACATACCAATTCTACAATAATTCACACAAAGCTAAGAAGATCTAATTCTACATATAGAATTAGGAAACTTGAGCATGCACTTACAACAACCAGTTAAGCCTCTTGAACAAGGGCTCTAAAAATAATATTACTAATAATAGAGACACGAGCTTAAGACTACAACTTAAACTCATCATGTAAACACTCGCCTCTGTCCTCAGAAATAGCTTCTTAGACGCACAGGTAACCGACGTCGGTTCTTGCTGCTTGCCTGTGACCGCCGCCGGTCGACCTACTGCCGACGTCGGTGCCTTTGCAACTGCACCTAGCCGACGTCGGTCGCTCCTGACCGACGCCAGTGTCTATGTAGACCCGAAACTATCAAAGTATGCTCCTTGGTGAAGCTTTTAGCTCCACACCCTAACAATCTCCCACTTGGAGATAAACAGTTGCACCAGTACCTGTACAACAACATCTTCTAGCTCTTCCATCTTCAACTTAATCATAAAGACCAACAAAAGTTGAATGAAGATTCAACTTCTCCTTTGTAACCAGCTTGGTTAACATATCAGCAGGATTCCTATCTGTATGGATCTTCTCCAACTTCAACTCACCATCTTCCAATACCTGTCATATGAAATGGTACCTTAGTTGTATGTGCTTTGTTCTTGAATGAAAGGCTGAATTTTTAGCCAAATGGATTGCACTCTGACTGCCACTATACAATCTGCAACTCTCGTGCTCCCTACCAAGCTCATCCATGAACCGTGTCATCCATATCATCTCTTTGCTAGCCTCTGTGGCTGCAATATACTCTGCTTCTGTAGTTGACAAGGCAACAAACTTCTGCAACTTAGATATCTAGCTAATCGCCGTTCCACCTACAGTGAAAACATAACCTGTAGTGCTCCTCCTGCCATCCAAATCACCTGCCATATCTGAATCTACATAACCATGTAGAGAAGTATCTGAACCTCCATAGCACAAGTGCCTACTGTTGGTTCCTCTCAGATATCTAAGGATCCACTGAACTGCTTTCCAATGTTCCTTACCTGGATTGGCCATATACTTACTTACCACTTCCACTGCTTGGGCAATATCTGGTCTAGTACACACCATTGCATACATCAAACTCCCTACTGCAGAAGAATATGGAACCTTACTCATGTACTCTACCTCATCATATGAATTAGGACATTGTTCTTTACTCAACTTAAAATGTCCAGCCAAAGGTGTGCTTACCGGTTTAACATCTTGCATATTGAACCGTTTCAACACCTTGTCCACATAATCTTCTTGAGACAATATCAACCTATGATTTTTACTGTCTCTCTTAATGCTCATGCCAAGGATTTTCTTTGCTGCTCCCAAATCCTTCATAGCAAATGTTTGAGCTAATTTCACCTTAAGCTCAGAGATATCTTGCATGTGAGATCCTGCAACCAACATATCATCTACATACAACAATAGAATAATATATCTACCGTTATCAAATCTCTTGAAATACACGCAATGGTCAGATTGACACCTACTGTAGCCATGCTCAGTCATAAACCTGTCAAATTTTAAATACCATTGCCTAGGATCTTGCTTGAGGCCATACAAGCTTTTCTTCAATCTGCACACTAACTTCTCCTTACCCTTGACCTCAAATCCTTATGGCTATTCCATATATATTTCCTCATCCAAATCTCCATGAAGAAATGTTGTCTTAACATCTAGCTTCTCAAGATGCAAATCCTCAAAAGCAACCAAAGACAATACAACCCTTATAGAAGTCATTTTAACAATAGGAGAAAAAATCTCACCAAAGCTGATACCTGGCTTTTGTGCAAATCCTTTTACTACTAATCTGGCCTTATATCTCATCTGTCCATTCTCACCTTCTTTCAACCTGTAGGTCCATCTGTTCTTGAGTGTTCTCTTACCAGCTGGCAATTCAACCAAATCCCATGTTTGGTTCTCTCTTAAGGACTCCAACTCCTCAACCATGCCGCACTTCCCACTGACTCTTGGGACTCCACCTGTATTACTTCTTCAAAACTCTTTGGTTTTCCACCATCAGTTAACAATAAATAAAATAAAGAAGGAGAATATCTAATTGGAGGCTTACTCACCCTTTCTGACCTCCTGATGGGTGTCTGAGACTCGTTCACAACACGCTGTCCACCCAAATTCTCTGACAGTGACCGACCTCGATCACCTCCAGACCTATTACTGGTCGACGCCGGTTCTGTCTGACCGATGCCGATGCCTATCCTGTCGACGTCGGTCTCTGTATGGCCAACGGCCGGTCTCTGTACTACTGACGCCAGTTCCTACTCTGTCGATGTTAGTCTCTGTGTTTTCTTGCAAGTGATTATTTCTTTTTCTTGCAAGCTCATATTGGACTTTCACCTCGTCCAATTTACCATTGCTCTGCTTAGATTGATTCAGCGTCCTTAGCTGATCACAATACATCACTCTTTCATTAAAAACAACATCACTGCTCCTGATTACCTTGTTAGTTTCTAGATTCCACAATCTGTAACTAAAATCATCTGAGCCATAGCCAATAAACGTGCACCTCATAGACTTAGCATTAAGCTTCTTTCTATTTTCTTTATCTATGTGCACAAAGGCTTCACAACCAAAAACTTTGAGATATGAGAGATCAACCTTTTTACCTGTCCATGCCTATTCTGGAATACCACCATCCAGAGCTGTAGAGGGTCCTCTGTTAATTAGGTATACTGTAGCGTCAACAGCTTGTGCCCAAAATTGTAAGGGCAAACCCGGCATGCAATCTCATACATCTTGCACGCTCCATTATTGTCCTGTTCATCCTTTCAGCAATTCCATTCTGCTGAGGTGTCCTTGGAACCATCCTTTGCCTGTGAATTCCATGCATATAACAATAATCTCTGAACTTATAACTGCAGAACTCACCGCCATTGTTAGATCTCAGGCACTTCAATCTTTTAACCTGTTTCATTCTCAACCATAGCTTTCCAAATCTTAAAAGTCTCAAATACATCAGATTTTCTCCTAATACAATAGATCCATACCTTCCTTGTAGCATCATCTATGAAAGATACATAGTACTGTGATCCTCCAATGGAAGCAACCTGAGCCAGTCCCCACACGGTCTGTGTGAATAAGCTACAACTTGTGCCTCTTCTTAGTAGACCTAGTCTTGAGAAAACTAACCCTTTTCTGTTTTCCAAATACATAGTGCTCACAAAACTCTAGATCTATGCCTTTTAAATTTGAAAGCATACCTTTGGACTTAAGAATTGACATCCCCTTCTCACTCATGTGGCCAAGCCTTGAGTGCCACAATTTAGCATCCACATCTGAAGTAGATAATACAGAAGGAGATTTGTTAGTAACACAATTACACAAATAGAGAGTACCTTCTCTCTTACCTCTAGCCATAACAAGTGCACCCTTGGTCACCTTCCAAGATTCTGCTATGAGAGTTACTGTACAACCCTCATCCCCTAACTTTCCTACAAAAATCAAATTTCTCTTCAAGCTAGGAACATGCATCACATCTCTCAACTCCCCATGTGTTGCTATTCTGCATCTTCAGCTGCACTTTACCTTTGCCAATTATTTTACAGGGCTCATCATCCCCTAGATACACTATTCCAAAATCTCCATGGATATAGTCACTAAAATATTCCCTGTTAGGGGTAGCATGGAAAAGATGCACCAGAATCTAACACCCAAGATTATATATTATTATGCAAAGAGAAAATTAAAGCATCTTGTGCAATACCTGCAACCTTGGCTTCTTCCTTTCCTTCGTGCTGATTGTCCTCCTTAGGCTTTGACCAACAATCTCTGCTTATGTGCCCAATCTTTCCACAATTCCAGCATTGTGGCTTCCTGCCATTCTTGGATTTAGATCTTCCTTTCCCCTTAGATTTGGATCTTGATCTGCCTTTCTTGCTCTTCTCTTTCTGCCTCCCCCTGCTCTCAAAACTTAAAGCGTTCCTAGATGTCTCTTTTGTGCTTTTCCTACAAATTTTCCTCATTCAAGATAACACTAACAACATCCTCTACTTTCAAAATATTTGATGCAGATTGTAGTATTACTTACTGCCATTACTAAGCCATGCCAGCTTTCAGGCAAAGAACATAATATTAAAAGAGCTTTTATTTCATCATCAAACACTATATTGACTGAACTTAATTGATTCACAATTCCATTGAAATCATTCAAATGAGTAGAAACAGATCCACCTTCATTCATATGCAAATTAAATAACTGTTTCATAAGATATACCTTATTAGAAGCTGAGGGTTTTTCATACAAATTTGCTAACGTAGTCATCAACTCTACTGTAGACTTTGCCTGTGATAAATTAGATATCACAGTGGATGCTAGACTCAGTCTTATAGACCCCAGAGCCTTTATGTCAAGAACTTACCATTCTTCATCCTCCATGTCTTTGGGCTTCTTTGCAACACCACCTAACAGTAAGTAGAGATCTTTCTGATACAAATAATCCTCTATCTGCATTCTCCAATGTTGGTAATTTTTGCCATTGAACTTTTCCATTCTCAATTTACTTTCCTCTGCCATTGCTTCTCCCACTCAAACAGAAATCCCCTGCAGAAACCCCTGTGAGAACCTGTAATCAATACACACTACACAGATCTGAACCACTTGTTAGTGAACCTGAGCTCTGATACCACTTGTTGGGGATCAACCAACAATAGATTACACTTGTGAAAGCAATAAACACGAAAATAAATCAGATATACAAGTAACTAGAATGATAAACAACAAGAACAAGAGATACAAGAAACCACCCTGAAAACTTGTATTAACAAACTCTTTACAAAAGGAATACAATTGAAGAAACTTCTTTCTTCCACACCTCTCCTAGATGTATAGATCTCTCACTAGATCTCTATTCCTCAAGAGCTCTCTCTCTCAAGAACAATCAACTCCAACAAACCTGGATTGATTCAATTCTGTACTGTTCTTCAACATACCAATTCTACAATAATTCACACAAAGCTAAGAAGATCTAATTCTACATATAGAATTAGGAAACTTGAGCATGCACTTACAACAACTAGTTAAGCCTCTTGAACAAGGGCTCTAAAAATAATATTACTAATAATAGAGATGCGAGCTTAAGACTACAACTTAAACTCATCATGCAAACACTCGCTTTTGTCCTCGGAAATAGCTTCCTAGATGCACAGATAACCGACGTCGGTTTCTGCTGCTTGCCTGTGACTGCCGCCGGCTGACCTACTGCCGACGTCGACGCCTCTGCAACTGCACCTAGCCGACGTCGTTCGCTCCTGACCGATGCCGGTGTCTGTGTAGACCCGAAACTGTCAAAGTATGCTCCTTGGTGAAGCTTTTAGCTCCACACCCTAACTATATATATATATATATATATATATATATATATATATATATATATATATATATATATATATATATATATATATATATGGTTTATTTGGAATAACAGTAGTAGGAACATGTTTAGTTTCTCTAGACATTTGAATATGGTGAATAAAATATGATGATTTTGTCAAACCCACTATCTGTCTTTGATGTAAAGGTCTCTGAAGTATTATTCGCTTAGTAAAGGGTATTTCCTATTGCTTATATTTTTACAATGGATTAGCCTTAATATGATTGATAATTATTGTCTAGGTATGGATTTCTCTTGTTCAATAGGATGCTCATATGAAACACTCAAAACTATAATTACTCTATTGGCATGAATGTACTTAACATACCCATGTATTGTATAAGGCACTGATCAAAGAGTATGTATCCAAAGTCATCCTAACAACATGTCAAAGAAACCTATAAAAGTTATAATTGATAAATTAGTAGCCACATGTGTGAGACTAACCTGTCAAGGTTGATCAATATCTCCAAAAACATTCTATGAGGTCCCATCGAATGATCTGATTGATCTAGTATAGGGGTGTAAATCATGATGAGTATAATCTAAATGTGTATGTAATGTCATGATGCAAACATTTTAAATTACACCATTATCAATCATAATACTTAGGATAGGGTGTTTATCAAGGTATGGTCAAGTGAATAGATAATTAATATGAGAGTTAGAATCCTTAATTTCACTATCATCAAAAGATATGTCATGTTTATGAACAATAAGAGGTATATGTCTCATCTAAGAGGTATATGTAATGTTTAGTGGTTGTACATAATGTGATGGAGGAAGATGTGCATTATATGCCATTTGTAATTTTTGGTTTCTCCTTATAATGGTCTTGCAAAGATTGTTAAATATCTTCTACTTATGGTGATCAGAAGGTTGTGAACCTGAATCCTTTTGAGGATCATTAAATGTAATATGTTGGTCATCTACGAGGTCATAGATCTTATACTTCAAGGTAAAACATCTATTTGTAAAATCCCCAAGCCTTAGTGATAGTCATAATAAGTATTTGTATCATATTAGTTGGGTAGGGGTATATTTATATCAACCACTATGGGAGGATGGAGACATATAAGATGAAACTCTATCAACCACAAGATTAATGAAACATGAATCCTAGGTAAACATGTAAACTATCTGTTTTGTGTATTAGATAAAATAAGATGATTAGGCTATTTTGAAATTGCATTAACCACGATCATTGTTTTCTTTTTAGGCTTAGGAGGTTTTAACTTATAACTTGGGTTGATCATAAAATTAGTACTAGATTTAAATGCAGTTTGTGTGTTTGCCACATACTTGAGCTTATTCAATGAAATAATATTTATTTCATGGTCCCATACAACATGGCATAAATCATCAAAAGATTAGAAAATTTTGAAAATATAGGACTCATGTAAAGGATCAAGTAAATTTTGCTTGAATATGTAATGAAACTCTTAATTGGCCATAGGATTGGTTATTTTGGATAGCATTGTATTATATCTCAAGACACATTCATTGATAGATTCATTAGTTTCTTGTTTGATCTTTTCAATTTGAGCATAAAAAACCTTTTGGGTAATTTTAATAGAAAAGTGTTCAAAAAATTAATATGAAATAGATTTGAATTCTTTCACATATTGGATAGGTAAGTCATAAAACCACCTCAAAGCATAGTCCTTGAGGCTCCTTGGAAATAATTTGGTTAACATTTTATCATTAGAGGCATAAAGAAGGCATGTTGTAAAAAAAGATCAAATATGCTACTCTGGATCACCCTTGCTGATGAGTCCACACTAAGACTCATTATTGCCATGATATATCATCCTTCATAGCCATTAAAATTACATTTGAGTTGAGTATTGCATGTAGTCTTAGGATTTATAACTAGCCTAAGGTAGAAAAAGGATACTTTTATCTCTATAAGCTCATGCTAGTCTAAGTTAGCATTCTTTGCATGATGTTATAACCATTTACATGTTTAGTCTTCCATATTTTGATATGTATAGGTCTGATAGCATCTAAATAAGAGTTTTGCTAGGATCTCATGAAGATAAAGAAGTGTTATGACCAAGAACTTATCATTTAAGTGCAGCTCTAGATTCTATCAAACATCTATGGATTATAACAATCAAGATATGGATTACAACAATCAAGATAAATATTACAATAGTCATGCTCTAGATTCTCATAGCTCACTATGGACTTGTCCATAACATGTTCTAAGGCATTCTAGAAGCTCTTCCTGCTATTCCATGATGATCTAGGACCTATCTTGATACTTTTTATTTTTATACATGGCTATATATGGATTTTTATTATTATATAACTTTGTATTTATGGAAGTTTGTTGATATAGGTTACAACTCTAGAATCAGATGATATGGATATATTGTATGTAATATTTGGTGCTCAAATATGGCTAGAAGTAGTTACAAATCCCATGAGGATCCTTCTAATCCCATGTGGATCTTGGTGTAACACTCTTCTCTATTTTGGATATACCAACTAATCCATTTGAATATCCTCTTATTCTAAGATAGTTGAGTTATTACATAGTTTCTAGAATAATTAGTTTCTTTTGTATTCAATAAAAGGTAGATCCATGATTGATTTGTAGAGATATAAATATTGTAAAGTTTTGTTATTTTTAAGATAAAAAGACTTTGTAGCAAATTACTCTTTCATTTTATGCATTAAGGTATCATTTTAAAGACAATGTTGATTTAATCTTGAATCGAAGGGTGAGCAAGGGTCTACTTCCCAAAGAGACAAGAGATGTTACTTTTGGTAATTATAAGTTTATTTATTATTTGTTTCCAATTAGAATTAATATAAATGCTTTGTGTGATTAGATTAATAACTTGTAGGTCAAAATAGACTGTTAATGTGTTTGCTTTCAGATTTGAATAATCATTTATCATTTCTTTAGTCCTATCAATCTTTATTATGCAACTTAGCCCAGAAGTGTGGATTTAGGATTTGTAGTTAGTGTGTTTACTTTACGTCATTGTGTGATTATTTCCAGAATATTCAATTTATTTTGGTGTGTTTATATTTTGAGTAGGCAAGTTTTTTTAAGCTTTAGTTTAAACTTTAGGAGTAGAAACTTAGGTTAGAACAACACCAAGAAACCCCAAATAACACTGTTAGCTAAACCCATTAAGTACCTTACTACAGACAACCTTGGACACTAGCCTTGGTAAGAAATGACACCAGAAAAAAATGGTTAAATGAAGGGGTAACAAGACACCCATATTTTTTGGCACTATTGTCAGAGAATTATTAAAAAGTGTTAGTAAGGTAAACACTCAAGCTAACAGTTATAACATAGAAACAAAAAAAAAGAATAAATTACTCTCTTATCAAATACAGGTATATGAATAGGTAAAGGGATTTATAAATAAGGTTTATTCAAAAATATCTTTATTATTTAGTAGAGAGAATAAAAGTACTTTCAAAAAATATAGAAAGCTTGAAGAAAGAAATAAATGAGTCTTTTGAAAGTACATCCTAGGATCTAGAGGAATCTTCTTCTACAAAAGTTGAACTTTCAGACACTAAACAACTAGAGGACCTTGAAGGATATCCTCCTCTCAATATAACTCTATTTACAATGGGAGAAAACATAGAACATGTAGAAAATCCTCACAATAATCATCTTGAGAGGTCTTTCTCTTATCCTATTATCTTTGAGAATGATGACCAAACAACAATGACAAATATTTCTCTATCTAATTTTCCTACCTTTAGAGGTCTATCCACTGAAGCTCCAAATAAATTACTTTTTGAGTTCAAATTTCTCTATAAAACCTATGATTACACTTAAGACAATTAAAATTTAAATATCTTCCCTTCTACTTTGAAGGAAGAAGCAATGAGGTGGTTTATAGGACTAGCAGGAAACTCTATCAGCACTTGGAGAGAAATGGAAATAGTATTCCTGAATAAATACCAATATTAATGTATGTTCAAGGATAGAAAAGAAGAATTTTTCAAAATAAAACAAAATGAAGATGAAAACCTTGAAGATTATCTAGATCGATTTGTTTTTGCCCACAATAGTTATGGATATGAGATATCTGAGTAAGTGATCAAAACTATTTTACTTAAAGGATTGGTTGATTCCTCTAGGGATTATTTGAATCTCATGAGGAAGGGAGATATTACCAAATTGGACTTCCATGAGATTACACATTTATGTAGCAACTACTCTTGGACAAAACCTAGTAGTAGAAGAGGGAAACTAAGGAAATCTAATGATATAAGCCAATTCATAGAGGAACTAGCAAATTTCAAAATAGATATATTGTTTCAATTGAACATAACATTAGATTCATTGAAAGCTAAGGATAAATCTAACACTAAACCACTGGAAATCTATTATCCAAAGTGCAAATTAAAACATGCACTCAGAGACTGTCCTCTAGACAAAACAAAAATTTGTGGAATATGTGATGCTTAGGATCATGAAACAAGAAATTTTAGTCACCTTCCTCCTCTTAATAACTATTTCAAACATAATATATAGACCACAGAGGAAATAAAATATGTTCAAAGACAAGGAAATACCTTCTAGAGAATCAACCATAACAGTTTGTCTCAAGGATTCCTTTTCCACAATGGCATGCAACTCAACAAGTTTGGATAGTACCACCATAATGGGGCATCTAGGAATGGATTCCACAATAATAAATGATGCCCTAACCTTTTAAAAAAACTTGGATACCCCAAGGACATTATCAGACATGGGTAAATAACCATTGAAATCCTATCCCAAACTATAACCAACAAAAAAGAAGGTTTCCATAACAATAAACATTGATGGATCCTCAAAGAAATAAAGAATCCCTTATAGATAAATTAAAACAACCTTAGATACCTACCCACCTAGTAGTAAATAAAAATAATAGATAGGTTTATGTAAATTAACAAGGTGAAACCATATGGGTAGGTGCTATTGAATGTGTAGACATACATCTTAGGTCAGGAAAAAGATTAAAAGAACCTTAGATCATCATCACATAAATACCTCATGAAAAAGCAAGTCAATAGACTCAACTAGAGAAAAAAATAAGAGTTAGAAGAGAAACCTAGAAAAATAGAGGAAGTCACCACAACTCCTCCATCTGTTCCTTTTCCATAACGATTGAAAGAAGTGGAAGATAAAAAAGAATTTGAGTTGATTCAGGAACATAGAAAACTCAATATTAAATTTCATTATTTCAAGTCATTAGGGACATTACAGAACTCAATCGAGCGATAAAAAATTTGTGTATTAAAACCCCTGATAAGAAAAGACAATATCTCAAGACTATAAAAGTAGATGGAAAGCTTGCTGATTTATTAGGAAGTAAGCTACTTTTACCGATATATGGAGACCTAGTGAGTCATATCATTTTTGTAAAGATTGGAAAGAAGGAGATACCAAATATATTAGTGGACTTGAGAGATGATATTAATGTAATGACTAAGGACACCATGCAAAATATCTCTCTAATATATATGCAACCCTCTACCACAATATTATAGATGGCAGAGCATTCCACTACTAAACTCAAAGGTGTCATTGAGGATAAAACATTGACTATAGAGTCATGGGAATGCCCCATTGATTTTATTGTTCTCTAGCCTAAAAACAAACAAATTGAATACCCATTGATCCTAGGAAGGCCTTGATTAGCAATAATGGTAGCATTTATTGATTTAAAATCAGAGGATATGACCATTTTAAATGATCTTAGAGAAAACACATTTCTTTATATCCACCTGCTTAACCATCAACCAATATTGTCAAATAGTTATGGGTAGATCAACCTAAAGAAAAATGAGATAGTATCTCCTCTCTAGCTATGGTAACAACCATTGATCATGTGAAAGAAGTAGAGGATGAGTTATCAATAATTATCAGAACAACTATAGATCTTGATATTCTAGCTCCAGATCTTGATAGTCCAGCTACGGATCTTGACAGTCCAGCTATGGATCTTGATAGCCTAGCTATGCATCTTGTCACTCTAGCTATAGATTTTGATATAGGATCATATCATGATAGAATTTCATATCCTTATGTGTCAGGAATCAAGAACAACAAACATGCTCTGATACCAACTGTTAGGACCCGGAAGCACCATTGATTACCAAGTACAAGCAACTTAACATGCGGAATTAAACCAAAAGTAACAAGTAACTAGAATTTAGAAATAACACAGAATATGAGAGACAATACCCAATTATATTAATACTCTTCCAAAAGGAAATACAACAAAGAAGATGCCACAGTCTTCTTCCTTACACACCTCTAGGGCTTCCACACCTCTAGGGCATAAACAGTAAATCTCTTCAAGAGCTCACTCTCTCTCTTACGGTCCCAACACACAACTCAAACATAGAGTTGGTGTTCACCTCTAACCATTTAGTATCACTACTGCCAGTACCACCAGTCAGTATCACTACTGCTAGTACACAAGTGCTCCACGCACTCCAAGTACACAATCATACTTCAAGTAGATCTCCCTGATCTTGCACCTTGCTATGTTGCTATCACCTTTGATCTTGCTACCTCGCAGACCTCCTTTGACCTCACACACACACACACACACCTGCAAATCAATGATCTTACTTACCATGTAGATCTCTCTACACCCTGAAGAACCCTTGTCCTTGCCTCACCAAGTCCTTACGATTCTACAACCTGTACCCCGGTGGATCTTCTACCAAAACTTGCACAACCTGTAGCTCTCCCTGATCATACATACTCAACACCCCTATGGAACTAGGAGGAACACACCTTGCTCTCTTCCCTCTAAAGGAGCTAACCTTGCTCAACTCAACTAGCACAAACTATAATACAGCCCATGAGTCTCTTAAATAGATCTCATGCAAACAATAATTAGACATCCAATTACAATAATTAGATCTACAGCTCCAAGGCTAAAATTAGCCTTTAACATGCAAACAACTGGTTCGTTAACAAACTGTCTGTAACACTCATAGTTTCAAACCGCATAGGCAACTGACGTCGGTCCCTATTTGCCTGGAGATGACCAACGTCAGCCGACTCCTGCCGATGTCGGTTGCCTTCCTATCTACCCCTGATCGACGTCGGTTGGCCTGACCGATGCCAGTGACTGTGACACTCAGCAACCTCCTCCCCTATTTGCATCAGTGAAGCTTTTAGCTCCACAACCTAACAATCTCCCACTTGGAGATAAATAGTTACACTGTACCTATACACTGTCTAATTTGTTTCCTGGCTTGTATCCCTCTTCAAGCTCAACCTTGAAGAACAACCACCACAAAACCTGTGATGCACCTCCTGTCATCCATGTAACCTACCAAATCTAAAGTACTTGACCCTGCATAGCATGAATCCCTGTTGCTGGTCCCTCTCAGATACCTGAGAACCCACTAAACTGCTTTCCAGTGCTTCCTTCTCAGATTGACTACAAACTTTCTAACAACACCCACTGCTTGGGCAAACTCAAGATGTACACATGTACTCAACCTCATCATGTGATTGGGGACCCTATTTATAGAACTATCCAACCCTCGGTGTGCTGACCAGTTTCACATAATCATCCAGAGACAAAATCAACCTGTGACCTTCCATGTCTCTAGAACACACTTATGCCAAAGAATTTTGCTCCTCCAAATTCTTCATGACACACCTCTAAACTAACTTTACCCTTAGCTCAGAAAAAACCTTGTATGTGTAACCCTGCATCAAGAAAACACACAACATACAATAACAATATGATGTTGCAATCATCACCCACCTAATAAAGAAACCACAGTAGTTATAATGACATTGACTAAAGCCATGCTTTTTCATCCACCTGTCAAACCTGTACCACTATCCTAGAGCTTCCTCAAGACCATATGACATGGCCTTCCGTCTTACGTGTCCATTCTCTCTATTCTTTAACTAAGGTATCCATTCATCTTTCAGTGCTTTCATACCAGCTGGCAACCCTACCAAATCTCCCATTTGGTTCTGCATCTTATTCATGCCATGCTCCCACTGTTTCCTGGATCCTTCCTACTCTACAATGAGAAACTAGTATAAAGAAGAGGAATAACAAATTTGAGGCTTACTTACCCTTTCAGTCCTCCACATGGGCATTTGAGACTCCTTGACAACTTGCTGTCCACCCAAAATTTGTTCTAGTGACTGACCTCGGTCACCACACAGTCTGCATCTGACCGACGTCAGTTCCATGCGACTGTCCAAGTCATCGACGCTGGTTATCCTACCGATGTTAGTCTCCACCTACTGGACACCACCAAATTTGCCTATCTGCACATGATTAACATCAGTGCCTGTCTGTTCGATGCTGGTTCCACCTGATCGACACCGGTACCTATGTTTTTCTGTGAGTGATGAATTTTTACCCACAAGCTCTCTTTGGATCAAAACCCTATCCAAACTGCCCTGCTTAGAGTTACTCAATCCCATCCGTTGATCTCTGTCCATCATCTCCTCCAAGAACACCAAGGCTTTCTAGTTCTTAAGTTTGTCAAATACATCATACTTCCTCTTAAGAACATGCATCTCCTTCTTGTTCATGTGACCAAGCCTACAAAGCCACGTCCTTGCAACAAAAGAAGAATCAGTAATACAAGCAGGTAGATAAAGAATACCTACTTTCTTACCACACGCTAATTCAAGTGCATGCACTATGAGAGTTTTTGTGCATCTCTCATCACCCGACTTCCCTAAAGAAATTAGCCGCATCTTCAAGACTGGCACCTGCATGACCTTCTTCAACACCCATGTGTTGGCCGTCTGCAATTTTAACAACACTTCCCCTTTTTCAATACTTTGACAAGGCTCACCAACCCCTCTATTTGGGGCTGCATGGAAAGAGGCAACAAAATCTATAAACCAAGATTCTACTTTATCCAAAGAACATCCCAGAGCCTCTTGTGCAACAACACCTACAACATCTACTTCTTCAGTTCCTTCATGCTGATATTCTACCAACCAACAATATTTATTTACCTACTCTTTCTTTCCATAACACCATAATTGACCATTCATGCTTTTCAATTTCTTCATTCTTAGTGTACTTTCTTCTACCATTGCTATACTCCCACTCAATTAGAAACCCCTGAGAGTGACCTGCAATCAAACACAAACTTGCTCCCTGCAACCTTAGCTCTGATACCAATTGTCAGGAATCAAGAACAACAAACATGCTCTGATAGCAACTGTTAAGACCTAGAAGCACCGTTGATTACCAAGTACAAGCAACTTAACATGCGGAATTAAACTAGAAGTAACAAGTAACTACAATTCAGAAATAACATAGAATATGAGAGATAATACGCAATTGTATTAATACTCTTCCAGAAGGAAATACAACAAAGAAGATGCCACAGTCTTCTTCCTTACACACCTCTAGGGCATAAATAGTAAATCTCTTCAAGAGCTCACTCTCTATCTTATGGTCTCAACACACAACTCAAACACAGAGTTGGTGTTCACCTCCAACCAGTCAGTATCACTACTGCCAGTACCACCAGTCAGTATCACTACTGCCAGTACACAAGTGCTCCACGCACTCCAAATCCAAGTAATCCATGCACTCCAAGTACACAATCATACTTCACATAGATCTCCCTGATCTTGCACCTTGCTATGTTGTTGTCACCTTTGATCTTGCTACCTCATAGACCTCCTTTGACCTCGCACACACACACACCTACAAATGAATGATCTTACTTACCATGTAGATCTCTCTACACCCTGAAGAACCCTTGTCCTTGCCTCACCAAGTCCTTATGATTTTGCAACCAGTACCCCGATGGATCTTCTACCATAACTTGCATAACCTATAGCTCTCCCTGATCATACACACTCGGCACGCCTGTGGAACTAGGAGGAACACACCTTGCTCTCTTCCCTCTGAAGGAGCTAACCTTTCTCAACTCAACTAGCAAAAATTACAATACAGCCCATGAGTCTCTTAAATAGATCTCATGCAAAAAATAATTAGACATACAATTACAATAATTAGATCCGTAGCTCCAAGGCTAAAATTAGCCTTCAACATGCAAACAACCGGTTTGTTAACAAACTGTCTGTAACACTCACAGTTCTGAACTACACAGGTGACCGACGTCAGTCCCTATCTACCTGGAGATGACCGATGTTGGTTGACTCCTGCCGATGTCGGTTGCCTTCTTGTCTACCCCTGACCGATGTTGGTTGGCCTGACTGATGCCGGTGATTGTGACACTCAACAACCTCCTCCCCTGTTTGCATCAGTGAAGCTTTTAGCTCCACAACCTAATATTATGAACACCCATCCTTTCCCACCTCTTCCATCATGTTGTATAATCATAAAGACATTCAACACACTATTATGTAATGGGCACATGAAGGTCAAAATTCATTCTTAACAACCTTCCATTGTCCTTTAGCTAGAGTGATTTCTATAGGGGATAAATTTGTCAAATATAATATCACATTCTATATGTTATTTCCACATCCCTTCCCTCTCAAATATTTTACAAATGAATTCAAAAAAATAGATTCTTACCATCTAGGCACTAATAAAATCATAGTATCACTAGGGAAGTCACTCAACATAAACAATTGGTTGACAAATGATCAAGAAGTAAAAGTCTTTGATGTATTTAGAGAACATAGTCAAAATTTTTCTTGGGAATATCAAAACATGAAGGAAATCCATCTAAGTTTATTCACCCACCTTATCTATATAGAAAACATTAAACTAGTAAGGCAACCTCAGAGAAGAATTAATCCTACCTTAAGAGACATTGTGAAAACTGAAATATTAAAGTTGATAGAAGTGGGATTAATTTATCCTATTTTTGAAAACCAATGGGTCTCTCCCTTGGTTATTATTCATAATAAAAATGGCAAATGGAGAGTATGTGTAAAATATAGGGAATTGAATAAAGCAACCTTGAGAGTTTACTTTCCTTTACTAGTTATTGACCAAGTACTTGACAACTTGGCAATGAAAAATACTTTTATTTCTTGGATGGATTTAGTGTGTACAAAAATATACCATTGGCACCTAAAGACCAAGATAAAACATCCTTCACTTTTCCATGCGGGACATTTGCATATAGGGTATTGCCCTTTAGTTTGTGCAATGCATCTGTTATCTTCCAATGAGTAGTTTTTAGCCATATTGTTTAGATTTAACCAATGATCATGTGGAAGTTTACATGGATGAGTGATTTTACTATTTATGGAGAGTCGTTTGATGAAAGTTTGAATAATTTAATCAAAGTATTGAAAAGACGTGAATAATACCATCTATCCTTGAGTCATGAAAAATGTTTTATCATGGTAGAGGAAGGAATAGCTTTAGGACATCATATTTATATAAAAATAATCCAAGTGGATCCAAAGAAAATTGAAGTCATTTCAAACTTACCTTTCCCTCTAAAATAGACTGATATCAAAAGCTTATTAGGCAATGTAGGATATTACAATAGGTTTATAAAATATTTAAGCAAAATTGTTGCTCTAATGTTTGCTTTGCTAATAAAAGAGAGTGAGTTTGTTTGGTGTCCAGATTGCCAACAAGCCTTTGAGACCATTAAGGAAAAAATGCGTTCTAATCTAGTCCTAAGAGGATTTAAGAGGACCTAATTGGTCATAGTGCTTCCATGTTTACACTAATGCATCTAATCATGCCATGGGAGTTGTTCTGGGATAAAAAGATGAAGATGGACAAATGTATGCCATATAATACATTAAGAAGAACTTGACTCCAACTGAGAGAAACTACACAACCACTTAGAAATAATTTCTTGCTATGATTTATGCCATAAACAAATTTAGACACTATATTACTGGTTACAGAATATTTATATATATTGATCATGTAGCTATCATATATTTGATGAATAAGCCAATGGTAGGAGGAAGAATTATCATATGGCTATTACTGTTACGAAAATTTGATATAACAATTGTTGATAAACCTAGTAAGTTCAATGTGGTTTTGATTTCCTTTCTAAATTGAACAATGTGGATGAAGAAGAACCTATGGAAGACTATTTCCTAGATGAACAATTATTTGTTTTTGTAACATAATCACCTTGGTTTATTGATATAGAAAATGTTTTGGTTAAAGAGAATTTTCCTTTTCAATTTATCAAAAAAAAGAAACATTTGATTAGAGCTAGTTCTTATTATAAATGGATTAATGGTATATTGTTTAAACTTCGACTTGATCATGTTTATCATAGGTGTGTAAAGGAGAATGAAATGTATGACATCATTCATGCTTGTCATGATGAAACTAGTGGAGGACACTACTTAGTTAAAAGGACAATACACAAGATCCTTGGAGTTATCCACTACTGGCCAACTCTTTATAAGTAGGTTAAGAGATACATTTGGCAATGTGATCCATGTTAGAGAATGGATAAACTTACACTATATTTTGAGATGCCCCTCTATACTCAAGTAGTTTTATAACCTTTTGAAAAGTGGGGCATGGACTTTATTGGTCCCATAGATCTACCTTCTCAAGGCAAGGAGTACTTGCTGGTATGTATATATTATTTGACAAAATGGGATGAAGTACAATCTCTTTCATTTGTAAGGGAAAAGATAGTAGCAAAAGTATTATACTCCAAGATCATGTAGCATTTTGTATCACTTAGGGATATAGTGTCTAATCAGGGACCTTAGATCATGTCTAAAATGATTCAAGCATTCACATAGATCTACCAAGTCAACCATAGAAATTATTCTCCATGCCACCCTCAAGCAAATGGATAGGTAGAGGATACCAATAGAGAATAAGAGAATATCCTTACCAAGATAGTCAATAACACAAGAAAGAATTAGGCAACCAAACTTCTAGAAGTTGTATGGGCATACAACACCACATGGAAGACCACTACTATTTTTTCACCATATGAATTGGTATTTGGTAAGAAACCTCTCCTTTAAATTGAATTTAATATGCAAACTTTAAGAACTACACTAGAGGTAGGAATTAACTTGGATAAAGCACGTAGAGAGAGAATTATATAAATGAATTAGCTAGATGAAATGAGAACAAAGTATTTGTAATAGGTCTATATGATGTAATACCAAAGGAAAAAATGACATGATTTTCACATCAAGGAAAGACAATTCAAAAAAGGAGACTGGACGCTTTTGTATGATTTTAAGTATTAGCACTTTAAAGGTAAGTTAAGAACTAGATGGCTAGGATCATTTTAGATAATTATTTTTTTGATAATGGTTTAGTACAATTATTGCCTATAGATGGTAATTAGAAGACACTCCTAGTCAATGGACATAGGTTGAAATTATACCATAAGCCTTCTAGTAAAGAAGAATTCATCTAGCTGATACAAAAAGAGTTTGTCCCCATTGAAGATCTCAAATCGTTCATGGTTGTTGATCTGTGAAGACATGATGGCCCTAATAAAGGAAGAAGATCCAACTCTTCTCTAAAAATAAAAAAATAAAAAAAGTAAAAAAATAAAATAAGTAACAAAATAAAATAAAAAATTGTTAAAAAAATTCAATAATGAAAATCCTTAGGGACATTATTGACAGTCATGACCAAAAAACCAGCTTACTAGATGATCATGTTTTGTAAGATGAGTCTTGATCAGGAAATCAATAAACTGATGATCAAGGGAAAAAACTAAAAATAAAAAAATTAGAAAAAGTGAGTTTAGAAATTCAGGAGTAATGATTGATTCTCCTTGTTCCAAAGCATTAAACATTGATGTTGTCTTATTATGTACCATTCCTTAAAATAATTCATGCAATTTATTTTGTTATAGCATGTGAAGAAGGTCAAATAAGGACATCATCAAGGGTTTTTAAAGGTATAGTGCTTATTCTTTTACTAAGGGTTAGTTTTTGAAGTTCTGAGTCTGCAAGTATATGCTCGATTATTGGCAAATATTTTACAAATATTTATGTGAAGGATATTCCTACATCAACAAGGAATCATTTTTAAAAGTCACCTTTTAAATTTTGAATACATGATATGGATTTTATCCTATCAAGTTATAAAATACTTCCATGATGACTTGCCTTTGTCACCATATTACAACTCATGTGGATAAATAATTGATAGAGAATTGGTGGCATTGAAAATAAATGAAAAGGCAAGATTTAGTAATCATTATCACTTTTTGACATGGTCAGTTTGCATTGTCATCATCACTTGACATGCTTAGAAGCTTTAGGTTTCATCCATATCATTAAAACAAAAAGGATACCATTGATATCATAATCCATTGCTTTCCAACAAAGTGTCATTTACTTCTTGAGTAGAGCTGTAGATTGACTGTGTCTTATGTAGAACTAAAATTTTAGAATGGGGTAGAAGAAAAAACCAAGCCTGAATCTAGATTCTCTTAAGAGATGAACAAGCAAAAAAAGTGTTTACAATAGTAGGATGGATCAAGTTTCTCATGAAATTCCAAGGTTTTGATGAAACCCTTGTTATAGATTTCATCCTCCACCTGAAGATAGACTTTTCCACTAGTAGATGCGTGTAAATTCCATTCTCTAGCTAGTTTATTAGTAAATTATCTAGAATTCCAAATGAGGGGGCTAGGATTGTAGGAAGATCCTCCTTCAATGACCTCATTCACATCTTCATGGTGATGGAGAACCAGTGCCAATGTGTGTTTAAGACATCACTGAAAGAATCAAAGGTATCAGTAGAGATTCCTTGTCTGAACCTTAGAGGTCTGTATCTTTTTGGATTATAAAATACCTAACTTGTGAGGGTTAGTGTAGTGTTTTAAGTTACATTGTGATGGGAATTTTGATTCATATGAGGTATGGCATGCAACAACCCCAACATCAAATCAACTTACCCTTATTTTTTTTAGGGTCCATTCAAGTCATGGATATGAGATACCCTAATAACCCATATGCTATCCACCATCATGAACTCATTTAATTGATAATACAACATCATTTTATATTTTAAGAGTAGGGAAAAGAAGCCTATATTGCTTTTTGTTAAGGGAAGCTAAGGAAATACCTCAAACCTACTACGAAAATACCATGATATCCTTTTTATTTGAGCTTTAAGACTCCACAAAGGGTTTATTCATCCAAATTTGTTACTCCTGAGTCAATTTTAAGTACACAA
Source organism: Torreya grandis (assembly GCA_037957365.1). Classification (NCBI taxonomy): domain Eukaryota; kingdom Viridiplantae; phylum Streptophyta; class Pinopsida; order Cupressales; family Taxaceae; genus Torreya; species Torreya grandis. Next base: position 2,867,439 of record JARHVA010002003.1, on the reverse strand, counting down.
TCAAATATTAGGGTTGTTGCACGTAGACCTCCAAGTTGCCTTAATGTAATTTCACCTTTAGAGCTAATAATAAAATTAAGACTTAGGTATTCCACAAGAAACCCTAATCAATCTTCTCAAATTACTTTTGCATAGGAGCCCACTTAAATCATGGACTATGAACCATTAGTAGACCCTATTTCACATCCAACCTCACATGAAGAAATTATTCTTCTTGAGAAAATGAAAAAATTGATATTAGCTATTGATGATGACAAAATAATGGCTACAAAAACTCTTGATAGTTTATGACAAGAAACCACTGTCACTATTAATGGATCACAAGACAAAGAGGAAATGGAAACTCATTTTCCACAGATGGTTTAATAGAGACTATTCCTAAGATTGTTCTTACTACCTCCACACATATATTTATTGAAAAAGGTAAGAATCCAATGATTGATGAAGAAGCTCAACCTTCCAAGAGACAAATGGTGTAGAATTACAACATGCCTTGGTGTTATCCCAGTTGGAAGCCACAATTAAAAAAAATGTAGAAGATGTTTCTGAGCTAATATCTTTAACCCAGAGTAAGGATTTCATCATCTCTCTTTTGTTGAGATAAATAGAAAGCATTGAAGCTCACTCCTTTAAGAAATTAGATGAATATGAGATTGACATTATTGATTTGTGGAGTTACACCAAGACACTTGAAAAAGATAATATATCTTTGAGAAGGAATATTTTGAAATCTAAATAGGAAAATGCCACATTGAAATCTCAAATAGCTTCTAGCTGTTATAATACGCCTCCCAAATCCATGATAGAACAGGGTTGCCAAACCACTATGTCCTACCCTAATGTTAGAATCCACATGGAGCAAATTTATTTTGAGTTTGGGGAATCGAAGAGTTAAAAAAACTTCTTGGGAAGGAGAAATAACAATTGCAAGAAGACTTGACACAAGCACAATAAAAAGAAGAACAAGTTAGACAAACCATATAGTTAACCTGTCAACTTGGTGAAAAGTTATTATCTTGTAGGAGTCCCTCCCCTTCATATAGTATATTTTTTCATGAGTTATTTTTCAGATGGAAATTACTTTAGATTTCTTATTATTTTCCCCATGAAATTAATACAAGTGAGAAATTCTTGACAGTCTATCAGAGCATTACCCATGATAGATAAGATTTGTTATGTGAATTTTATCTATGTGATATCATTTTGGGGAACACAAATAATTTATTTATAAATTTCTTTGTTGGATAATTACAGTTGAGGGTATTCTCTCTACATACAAGAATCAAATAGCATGGAAGGATAAATATGATGACCATATAAACATTGTAAGGGAAGTTGGTATACGCATTAAACCCCAGTTCAATAAATCACAAAAAATATTGGAAAATTTCCAAAGTTTCTATTATCAATGATCTTGAAATCCATGCTCATTATGTTGGTGCTTTGTAAGATGTCATTATCAATTTTGAATTGTTTATCAACATTTATTTTTACCAAGTGGTGACTGCCTATAAACAATGCTGGAATTTATTACCAATCCCTTTAAATTGAAGAGAAGTTCTATCTCCTACCACTATCTAATGGACCCTTAAAAGGGCTAAGGCCATCACCCAAATAATTACTGATGTACTTTAAGGAGGAAAAAAATATAGATTGGGATGAGATTTAGAGCTCCTTTATTTCTCTCTCATATGTCTCCATGTTAGAATACAGGGCCACAATTTGATGAAAAATTTATTATTTGGATTCATTTTGTTAATAAGGATATGGGATTTACTCTTCAAGAGAGAATATTTTAAGAATTTTACTTCATATATGATTTGTCTCAAGCTGGAGTAGAGCATTCATACTTATGAGGATAAGAGAAGTTAGTTTGTAATGGGACTTGTAAAAGGTAAGGTGTGGGGGAAATGATGAGTCCACACTATAACTCATTATGGCCATGATATCATCCTTCATAACCATAAACACACCATTTGAATTGAGCATTTCATGTAGTCTTAGGATTTATAACTATCCTAAGGTAGAAAAATTATTCTTTTATATATATAAGCTCATGTGAGTCTAAGTTAGCATTCTTTGCATGATGTTCTAACCATTTGCATCTTTAGTCTTCCATATTTTGATATATACAGGTATGATAATGTATAAATAAGAGTTTTGATAGGATCTCATGAAGATAAGGAAATGACATGACTAATGACTAATCATTTGATCATAGCTATAGATTTTATCACATAGTTATAGATTACAATAGTCAAGCTATGAATTACGACAGTCAGCTACAGATTATGACAATCAAGCTCTAGATTCTCATAGTTCACTAGAAACTTATCCACTACATGTTCTAAGGCATTATAAAATCTCTTCCCACTATTCAATGATGATCTACGACCTCTATTGATAATTTATATTTTTATACATGGATATATATATGTGTGTATATATATATATATAGTTATATTACTGTATATCTTTCCATTTATAGAAGTTTGTTGATATAGACTGAAACTCTAGAATTAGATGATATGGATATATTGTATGTAAGATTTAGTGCTTAGATATGGCTAGAAGTAGCAATTTCAAATCCCATGAGGATTATTATAATCTCATGTGGATATTATTTTAATGCCCCTCTCTATTTTGGCTATACCAACCAATCTCTCTGAATATCCTCTTGTTCTAAGATAGTTGAGTTGTTACCTAGTTTATAGGATAATTAGTTTATTTCTCATTCAATAAAAGGTAGATCCATACTTGATCAACATAGATAAAAATATTGTAAAGTTTTATTATTTTGAGTACAAGAAGACTTCATAGTAGATTACTCTTTCATTCTATGTGTCAAGATAAAATTTTAAAGATTGAGTTGATTTAATCTTGAATCTAAGGGTGAGCAAGGGTCCACTCCCCAAGGAGACAAGAGACATTACGTTTGGTATTTATAAGTTTATTTCTTATTTATTTCTAATTAAAATTGATATAAATGACCTATGTCATTAGATTAATAACCTATAGCTCAGAATAGACTATTAATGTGTTTGCTTTTAGATTTGAATAAAATTTATCATTCCTTTAATCCCAACAATCTTTATTTTTAAACTTATTCTATAAGTGTGGATTTGGGATTTGATTTCAATGTGTTTAATTTACAACATTATATGATTGCTTTCAAAGTATTCAATTCAGTTTGGTGTGTGTATATTTCAAGTAACCATGTTTCTTCCAAGTATTAGTTTAAACTTTAGGAGTATAAACTTAGATTATAAAAACACTGAAAAACCCCAAACAATGTTGTTAGTTGAACCCATTAAGTTCCTTACTATAGACAGCCTTAGACACTAGCCTTGGTAAGAAATGACACCAACACAGATTGGTTAAATGAAGGGGTAACAATGACATCAATCACTTGCCATTTTAAAATGTGAACTTAGGTGCAACAAATACAATTACCAAATGGTACAAAGAGATCTCAATTACAATAGGGTTATGAAACACATATTTTGAATCTATAGCATGAGAAGATTTTAAAGGTTTTTTTCAATGTTTGTAACCATATCCTCCAAGGTCTTTATAACTTGAAGGAGTGTTTCAATGATAAACCTAGTGGGATTTATATTATCAATTTGAGTAGTCACCAAAGGGGATGAAAACATGTTTTGATTAATAATAAGCATTGAAACTAATATTTATGTTAAAATAATGGATAAGTCCATAATAGATGTAGTAATAGTAGTTCTAGGGAACACATGTTTAAACACATAATCCATGCCCCCATTAGATATAGGTAGATTGATAAGTTTTGGTTGAGGTATAGTTCATTATAAGGATTCACCATTACTGGGTTAGGTAAACTTTGTTTTATCTTGTTTACTTATTTCATCTTATAACATATAAAAATACATCTATTAAACCCTTGTTATTGTTGAGATGAGTAATTAATGATTCTTGATCTTTTGAATCAAGTTTTTGCTCTAAAATTTTGCATTGATTCACAACTAAAAAGTTTAAAATTTGAAACAAAACACAACAATTAGAAAAAATTGCAAAACCCTAAGTTACATGGGTTTTATGTTTAAATATTAGGTTCACAAAATGTTTAAACCTAATTTGGATGAGGATCCTCTTGGGTAGATAAGGTTAAGAATATATAAATTATAAGGCACAAGGGTGAATATCAAATCTATGGTAGGGGAATTAATTGCTAAACTTAGATATACCATATACTGAATTTATTAAACTAGGATAAACTATTAATGGAAAGTATAACTATGTTAGATATATAAATGACATAAAAAAAGATACTTAGTTGGCTCTGATGTTAATGAAATTTTGGATATAGAATAGGTTGAAATTAGGTGGGAATATAGTTCTAGAACAATCATTAGATTATGGATCTAGTGTCTCTAGCTCTATAGACAATTACATCTATCCTAGATAGTTATGTCAATGTTACTATCTAAGTCCAACACTAGTGTCCTGTACATAATATTTGGTGAAATAAGATGTGATCACTTAGAAGATTCTAGGTTTTTTTTGGCCTTTAATTTGGTGCATTTATCTTTGGGTTATGGATTGTCACTCCTTGTGAAATGGCAAAACCCTAGATTTCTATATTCAATGTGACCTTGGGGGAAAATGGGTTAGTAGACACATGATGTCAATGAATCCACCATCAAATGGAACTCTACCTCCATATCCTCTAAAAGAGAGCCTCAAACTCATATAATTATCCCTTATGTGTTGTGTTGTGTGTGAATCATGCAATATTTGTAAATAAAGTATAATAGTGACCTATCTAATAACTTGGATTATAATACCTTATGACTACTCCTTAAGTACTTTAAAATTATAGATGTTTTATACCTATTACTGGTATAAAAATAGGAAAGTTTTAATCAGTTGAATGCTTGATAGATTATTTTTTGATAAATACCTGAGTCTCTTTGGTTTAATTGCTAGTTGAAGAATGAATGAGGATTGATAATATATTTATACCAATCCTATAGAAAGATAAATTGCATTAAATCACTTAGGCCAACCATCAAAATATGTTTTTTTCAAATTAGATGACTTTAGGGCACTAGATAATTGCATTGGAGTAAGATAGTAATGTCGACGCTACTATCTATCCTGGATGTTAGTGTTCAAGGAGTATAAAAATAGATATATGATTAGAACTTTTAGAGGTGTAAGATAAGTACATTTTAAGCATTATAGGAAAGATATGATGTTTATGTCATCAATATAAGACTGATTAGATTAAGAGATAGGCCAAGGGCCATAAGATAGAGTAGATGCGAAGCTTGTAGAAGTAAGGCATGTGTAGAACTAATAGGAATAACCAAGATTTGAGTTTGCCAAGTGTACAAGACTGAGGTGATACATAACAAAAAAATATCACCAACAATATTTTACTCATGATGTCTTAAGTCTCTACGAAAATACCACTAATATATTCCCATTTTGAGGTGATGGATGTATTTAACTGTAAATTGAGATGGATCAATATAATATAGGGTTAAGAATATAAAAATAAATATGAACAAGGGTGACAAATAGATATATAATAGGTCAATTAATTGAAAATTAGATTAACAATATTCTAAATTTAAATACTGAGATATGCTAAAAATAAAAAGTATAGTTGATTGATATTGCAATAAATTAAAAATAATAGTACTTAGCTGGTTTATTATGTATACGTATATCTAGGCTAGAATTGGATTAGACCAAGATCTTAGAAAAGTTGATATATTTTATAATTTTACATTCTATGACCTCAGACCCTTGCATCAAATTTAGATAACTACATTGACCTTGGTGTTTGAGTTAGACATAGGTGTCTTGTATGAGATAGTGACTAGATATAAGTGTGACCATCTAGCGCCTCATGTATTTTTTTCCCTTTATTATGATGTTTTAATATCATGTGCAAATGTTATTTTTCTTTGCCAAATGATAAAAACCTTAGATTCATCACCCTTGGAGTGATTGTTTAAAAATGGGTTAGTGTGCACACAGTGTTTAGCTACCCCAAGGATCCCTCTGTTAAGGGGTGCTTCTTTCATATAAAATATTTTGAAGATGGAATCAAACCTATGTAGTTCTCTCCTACATGTTATCTTATGTGTGCATATAGATACAATGTGTGATAAGCAAGTACATAGAGTGACTTATCTTGTAACTTGGAAAATATGGCTCATGGGATACTCTTTTAGTAATTTAGACCTATGATAATACCACACATATGCTTGATATAGAAATAGGGATGAAAAGGATATATTTTATTACTTAAAATCTTGATTGAGTGCTTTTTGTAAGTTTCCTTATGATTTTTTAGGTGACTTATGAATGAGGATTGATCATGCATATATACAAATCATTTCAATGAATATCTCACATTAAATAACTTAGGCCAATTGTATAATGACATGTTATAATTTAAATTTTGATGAATTTAGGGCATTGGACACTTATTTTGACACATGACACTTATATTGATGTAGGTGTTTGGATGGGACACAAGCATTCGAGAAGATGGAAAATAGGTACAAGGTCCAAACTTAAAAAGGTTGATAATAAGTAGGTATATAGCATTTTGATTATCATATAAGGCTTGGCCATTAGAATAAAATATGGTTAGATTAAGAGATGAATAATAGGCACGAGAAATAGCAGATGATAGCCTTTTAGCAAAAGTCTAGGAAATGAAGGGTACATCCATGAGAATTAATTCCCAAGTATACAATACCAATGTGTTATATAATTTAGATTAAGTATTTGCGTTCCCCCCCTTTTAATCTAGTAATTAAATTTATATTTTAAAGGAAAATAAATGCATACCTTGGTGTGTATAACACACCTTACCTTTATGTGAGCCCAACTTGAGCGCTTTTCTGGTGACTGACCTATAATCAAGAGCATTTTAAAGTCAATAATTAGTGCATATAATCTAAAATATAAAGAATTTGAAATGTTTGAAGGTAAAGAGAGAAAAGTTAAGAGTAAACCTATGTATTGATGCAACCATCTTACCTTTTAGAAATTTTATTTGAAAATGTCTTATTATGAATCATTGAAACTAAGATTTATAAAAATGTAAAACATTAAATTACACACACACACACACACACACACACACACACACACACACACACACACACACACACACACACACAAGGAAAACATACCCCCAACCTTGGAGAAAAGGTGAGTTTCCACCCAGTAGTTGAGGTTATCTCAACTGTGTAACCTAATAACATTTATATCTTGGTGAGAATGAGTGATCCAAGTCAACTCACACTATAAATTTGGTGAGTTTGGATCACTTAATCACTCCATCCTATAAACTTAGTAATATTGAGTAATTTAATCACCTCAACGTTGCTAAGAGATAACCTACTACTATAGAAGATTGACTCAATAAGAATATGTAAAAGTTGATCCTGGTGTATGATAAAGTCCATATGATTATTTGAAATATGAAAATAATTTTGGTTTTGCAATTTTAGGTGCTCATTTTTATGGAATCTACACCTCATATATGTCTAAAGTTGAAAAATTCATATAAAAGGGGTACCAACGTAGAGAATGCTACCATAAATATGTATCAAAAATCTATAACTTTGCAATTTAACTAAATTGAAAATTTTCAAGTGTGGAAGACATGTTCCCATGACATTCTCCCACTAAAATATGAAACTAAGAGTTTGAATATGTGTGGAAAACATGTTTTCATAACAAGTCCCCACTAAATATGAAACTATTAACAATTTGAAGGTCATCCCTCTATGGCATTCCCCCACCAATATGACCCCCATTTGAGGCAAGGGGAGGTATAAATAGGTAGTCACCTTACCTTAAAAGGATAAGATAATTATATAATATGTGAATGTATCATGTAGCATATAGAAGAAACATGTCTTGGTAAATATATCATTGAAGCACACAAAATGTGATCATATCAAGGCCTAAGATGCATTATATAGATCATGTAAATATATAGATAGTAACATTACAAGATCAACCTGCAAGTGTTTTGTAGACTGTGTACAATTTTTACGCAACTATTCTAATTGATAAAATCACTTTTCATGGTATTCATTATCTTTTATAATATATTTTTAGAGAAATACTTAAGGTATTTCAATCAGTAAAACTACCTCTATACCATAAACCAAATAATAAGGTAGCCTAAGTAGGTGTAATAAAAATAGTGTGATATGCCCATAAAGCATACATCTTCTATTGATGCCAATTTTTGGTTGTACTATTCAACTATTTTTCCAAGTATTTTGACACTAGTTTTATTTTTGCCTCTACCTGTCCATCACCCCATGGGTAAGAATGTGTATAAAAGGTATGTTTGGTTTTATATTTGTTGAAAATGTGTTTCACCATTTTATTTTTGAACAAGGATCCATTTTTGGTAATAATAACTGATGGTATGCCAAAATGAGAAATAATATTGGTCATAAAAAACATGCATATGTTATCCCCTATAGTAAACTCAAGTGGAATTGCCTCCACCCATTTTTTAATGTAAATTAGCTATGATTATGAACTTGTGTCATCCTATAGACACAAGATTCATCTTTCTAATCAAATCAAACCCTTGCAAGAAAAAAGGCCATGGTAAGATAATTGATTGTAACTCGTGAGATGGAACATGATTTAATTTGTTATATTTCCAACATTGTAAACATAATTTGGCATGTTCAATACCTTCTTGTTCTATGGTAGGCCAATAATAACCTTGACATAATTTTTGGGACATTACTTTGGCACTGAAATGCCCACCACACTCAATGTCGTGCATTTAAAAGAGTGGAGTTTGAACTTCATCTTGATCTAAACATCAAAGTATTTACCAATTGAAACCTTGTTTTCATAAATAATTTCTAATAATAACATAAATAAGTGTCTCTTTGTAATTTTAATTTATCATTTTGTGTAAAGAGATATGGTATATGATCCTAGTATAGGAAATTATAGATATCACTATACCATTCTATATTTTTAGATTTGTAAGTAAAAATGAGAACTTCTAATTCATCCATTTTGTCTCTATAAATGGACATATTTTGTAACTGCCACATGGTAAAATTTATTTGATAATCACTAATAGTAAAAGGCATTGGGGATGTTACACTAGCCATTGCATCTACATGGTGGTTATTTTTACTTGAAATATTGTGAATAAAGAATGTATCAAATGTTTCTTTTAGTTTATCAACCATTTCTTTATATGGAATTAAATGCTCTTATTTGGTTTGGTATTGATTAGTAACTTGAGTAAAAACCAACTAAGAGTCACTAAATACTTAAATGTCCATGCTATGAATCTTTTATGCTATTGATAATCTAGTTATCAAGGCCTCATATTCTAATATATTATTGGTTAAAGATAAGGCTAACATATAATAAAATGACATGTATTCTCCCTCAAGGGTGCAAAATATGATATCTACACCCATTACTATCCTACATATGGATCCATCAAAAAACATTTTCTATGGATTTGGGGATATATTATATGCCTCAAATTCATCATGAAACACTTAGGTAATTACAAAAGGATTAGGTAATGGAGTTGTAGCTAATTGGCCAACCAAGAATTGACCTTTTTAAAAAAAAATTACGAGATCAAATTATTTAAGTTACATCTCCCATTTTTTTATGTTACCCATTAAGTGGGTTTTATTTATGAGGAAATTTAATGGATCATCCTTAATTATAACATGGACCTAATTATTGAGCAAATAGTGCAATAATTTTTGTGTATCAAAGAACCGTGCTAGGAATTATTTGTCCATTGTTGTATATTTTCATTTATAGTCAACCAATTGATGACTAATGCAATAGATTTCTCATTCTTTGTCATCATCATCATATTATGCTAATAGGGCCCCAAAGGCCTCATGAATAGGGGAGATATAAAGGATTAATGGTCTATCTGTTATAGAAGGCATGAGCACTAGTGGGTTTTCTAAATATTATTGTTTTATCAAAGCTTTGCTAATAAATATCATCCCATACAAATTTGGTATCATTTTTTGGAAAACATGCAAAAGGAATTGTTTTATCAATAAACTAAGCAATGAAAGATTTAATAGCCTTCATTATACCTCAAAAACATTGTAATTAATTTAAATTAGTTGGTAATGCCATCTCAAAAATGTGTTTTACCTTTTTTGGATCAACTATGATGCCCTGCTAAGAAATAATGTACCCAATAAGATTTCTAGAAGATAACTCTGAAAACACACTTTTTTAGATTTAATCTCCTATTAAACTTTTTCTCACGTTCAAATATTTTTCATAGATTAGTAACATGGTCTTGATAGTGTTGTTATTTTTAAATCAAATCATCAACATAATCCTTAAATTTTTTTGGATAAAATCATGGAAATTATGTGTCATTGTCCCTTACTATGTTGCTCTAGAATTTTTGAGTCTAAAAAACATAATCGTATAACAAATGTGCCCCATCAATTAATAAATAGAATATTTTCTTGATTTGTTGGGTTGATTTGTATTTGGTTATATCCAAAAAAATCATCCATAAATGATAATGTCTCATATCCCTTTATATAATCAAGAATCACATTGATGTTGATAAATGAAAAATCATCTTTTGAACAAGCCTTCTTTAAATCATGGCAATGTATGCAATATCAAATGTCACCATTAGGCCTAGTAACAAGTATAATGTTAGACACCCAATTAGATTGTGTAATGGATATTATAAATAATTCATCTAAGATATTTTTAATCTCATATTTTACTAGCAAAGCCACTTTGGGATGCACTTTATGAGTCTTTTATTTAACATGTTTTGCATCTGGATACAATAATGTATTATGCATCACCACTGATGGGTCAATCCAAGGCATATCTAAGTAATCCAAAAAGGGTATTTCTATGAAATCATGTAGGACATGCTGATAAGGTTTTCCTTGATTATCCTACATCATTACAACAACCAAAATAGGTTGAGGATATTTATTTATTCCATAATTATATGCCACTATTTATTCATTCAGTAAAGTGGATCATTCAAAAATGATAGGTACAATAGGAATAGTATTCAGTGTATCATGTTAGACTTTGGAATCATTAGTCTCACCAAAGTAAACCTAAGTAGATGTGGCATGATGAAACCTATTATTACGATATAAGGAAGGGAGATCCTCATATGCCCCCAAGTACTCAAGCAAGGACTCATCATTCGAGAACTCATCTTATTAAATTTTTTCTAATGAAGTGTTTTCTTCAATAAAATTATGGTTTACCAATTGTAGATTTGTGGTATAAGTATATATATGCTTACATTCTAATTTGTCCTTTGTAAAATAAGTCTCACAGTGAATAGTTTGTTTGTGACTTACAAATTTTTTCTGAAAAACCCAAACCTTGGTGATTTATATTATTTGTAGGAGAGATAGGTTGGGTTATACCTTATTAATTTTTACCCACTACTTTTCCTTTATACCCGCATTTTAGAAATAATGAGAACCTAAATCTATGTTATAGGATTGTGACAAAATAGTATTTATTTGTTGGACCATTGCACAATGTTTGAATATATTAGTATCCATTGGAAATGTGTAAATAAATCCATGGTGATTTAATTTTAAAAATGCATGTAAATTAAATGGTATTACATACATTTCATGTATCCAAGGCTATCCAAAAAGTATGCTATAGTTTTGATCCTTTGGCATCACTTTCCATGAGGTAGGTAATGTACGAGGTCCTAAAATAATATTCAAAGTTATTTCCCCTAATCCTTGTCATGAAATATTATCAAATCCATTGATTCTTAGATTATATGGTTACAAATCTTTAGGTCCAATGAACAATAAGGAAAGAAAGGAGATGTTGCAAATGTTAAGTCCCAAACCATTATCCATAAGGAATTTTTAAACTATTTTATTACACACACACACATCTATGTATAGTGTTAAGAAATAATTGATGTGTATTGAGGTGATAAATCTTAATTTTTGAAGAATATATTATGTTTGATCCATTTGATGGAATTTATCATAAAGGACACATATGGAGGATCCACATTACTTGGTAGGATGTTCATACATAATGCATCTAAAATAACATCCTTGTAATTGGGTGAATGATGTGGTAAGTCCAAGAGTGAAGTTTTAATGATTATATCATTGGAAGAGTTTGTAGAATGGTATGAAGAAAAAAATATTTTCATGTACTCCCTTTGGATTTTTTTGGTAATAGGTAAGAGTTCATTTTAGAAATTATAACAATAAGAGGTATGTATGAATGTAAATGATTTTAACTGACCATATTTAGAACCCCTTAGAGATATTATTCATTTCATCATGCATGAAACATAACAAATAATAATTACCATTATGTACTATAAAATGAAGTAACTAATAAATACATCAATATCAAAAATGATTTAAAAAGGAAAATTTAAAAAAAAATTATATATTTTGAAAATAAAAAATCATGATGTACAAAAAAATTAGAAAATCCTAGATTATCTAGGGTTTTAAAACCAATGGTCAAGTTCACCAAATGTTTAACCTTAAATTGAGATGGATCAATATATTATAAGGTTAATCATATAGAAATGAATAAGGAAAAGTGTGATAAATAGATCTATAACATGTTAATTAATTAAAAACTTAAATAAACAATATTATGAGCTATGCCAAAAATATAAAGTATAACTATTGATTGATATTGAAATAAATTTAAAATAAGAGTAATTAGCTAGTTTCTTTTACATATGCAGATTTAGGTTAAAAAAGGCTAGAAGTGGATTGGATAAGGATCCTAGAACAATTATTATATTATAGAATTTTTCATTCTATGACATTAGATACTTGCATCAGATATTAACAATTATGTCAATTCTAGTGTCTGAGTTGGATAAGGGTGTCTAGTATGGAATAGTCATCAAATCTGGGTGCAACCACTTGGAGCCTTCTACATTTTTTTCACCTTTCTTTTGATGTGTTCAGATCATGTATACAAGTTGATATTTATCAAATGATTAAAACCCTAGCTTCTTAAACCTTGGAATGATTTGTGAAAAAATGGGTTAGTGAGAATATGGTGTCGAGTTACCCCAAGGACCCCTCTATTAATTATAACTACCTACATAGTCAATATTCCAAAAAGTGTATTCAACTTATGTAGTTCTACCCTACATGTTGGCTTGTGTGTACATAAGGATGTAATGTGTGATAATAAAGTACATAGAGTGACCTAGCTTGTAACTTAGAAAATGTGGCTCATGGAATACTCCTTAAGTTCTTCAGACATATAGTAATACTAATCGTATGCTTGATATGTAAATAAGAATGAATAGGGTAGATTTTTTCACTTGACTATTTGATTGAGTGATTTTGGTAAGTTGTCTTGTGATTTATTAGGGAGTTATGAATGAGGACTAATCATGCATAATACCAATTATTTCATGAAATATCTCCCATCAAATCACATAGGTCAACCATAAAGACACATTACAATTTCAAATTTTATGACTTTAAAGCACTAAACATTTAGTTTCACACATGACACTTCCATCGATGTAGGTGTATGGCTAGGACTCAAGGGTTTAAGAATATTGAAAATAGGTACATGTCCTTAACTTATAGAAAATGATAATAATCATGTTTATAGCATTTTAAACATCATAGAAGGCCTAGTCATTATAATAAATTATGGTGAAACTAAGAGATAAGAAATAGGCACAAGAGATAGTGGATGTGAGCATTTTAGTAGTAAGAAAGTCTAGGAATTGAAGGGTACATTCATAAGAAGTAAATTTCAAGTATATAATATTGAGGTTCTATATACTTTAGATATAATATCTATAGGATGTAGCCTACAAGTAACTCATCTGAAAAAAGAGTTAATTATAAATGTATAAAAATGTAATCATGTCGACATATGGAGAATATTTCATAATAATAATATGTATTTCATCAAGGCATGTATGAGACATATGTAATGTAAGGCTTATAAGTGTCATGTCAAGATAGATGTAGCAATAGTAGTAACTATCACTAATATATACATTAAATAAGACTACAAGGTAAGAGAGGTACATGATCTAAAACAAGACACCACACACAAAGGGGAAGTGCATGATATGGATAATGGGATCCACAAACTCACCAATATCGAAAATCTCAACAAGCTCAAAAAATGATATGGCTATATTGGACACAACAAAGGAACATACAATAGTACTCCATGTCACCATAAATACAAGTGCCATAAATAAAGGACATGTAAATGTCACAACAAACAAGGCTAAGGAAAAAAATGAGGGACATGAGACTGTTTCTAAAATCAAGTCTAAGGGCCACAATAAAGGGACATGATAATGTCACAACAATAAAGGCCAAGGGCCATAATTAGGGGACATAATCATGTCACAAAAAGTAAGGTTAATGGCCAAAATCAAGGGACATAAAGATGTCAAAAATAATGAACAAATAAATGTCACACAAAAAAGGCCCAGGGTCACACATAATAGAAAACAAATTAAAAAATTATTATGAATGATAAATAACATCAATGAAGAATATAACAAGTGAAAACTAATTTACACCATCTATTTATATCAATGCTACATCATAATAAAATAACATATGCATGTAACACTGTGTAAGATATGAGTAACTAGCACTAATGTAGTAAATATAGGTATGTCAACATGGTAAAAGGATATAGAAATATATAACCTATAATAATATGACCTATGGAATAAGATGTTCTTAGAATTCACATAGTCCTTGGGTATAGGAAAATCAAACATCTATATATCCATGTATAATATGTATGTCCTACATCGCATCCATATGTTTTTAAATTCATGTGTACGGAAAATAATATTCCATCTACCAAACATATGATAATAACATATTAGAAATCTTGTCATTCTTAGGTCATGATTTTGTTTTTTAAGATATTTTGAATATTTTTGTATTTTTTAATCTATTTTTTAGTTATTTTTATTTAAAAGTATAATACTTGTGATAAGAAATTATCCCATCAAGGTCATGAGAAAGTTTTTATCATGTAGTGTAAGGGTCACCTTTTATGAGTGAATAGTGTCAAATATTTGTGTATCATAATCTGAGAAGGAACTGGTGCTATAATGTAACTATCTACATCATCACTCATAAGATCATGTGTAAATTAATTATATGAATCTTGGGAGTTTGTGGAGTCCACTATGCAGTAAGATATTGTATTAGTGCATGTGTTTTTTGTGGAACATGCTGAACTATTCATGAAATTAGCTTAGTGCATGATATATTAAAAAATGCCTTTATGATTCTTGCATTATTATCTAAGATGATGAGTACTAAACAACACACTATCTAGGAGAGTTAATTAATATCCTATGAACTAAGTGTATATAAAGATATCAAATATGTGTAATAACCATCTTTGTATAATGATCCTGAATAGGTGTAATAACTACCTATAATGAAATACATCTTCTTTTTTATATATTGAAATGTGTATAATTGTATGACATTTAAGCATAATTAATGTATGTATGAACTAACCCATGATACTAATGGAATAAATCATTTATGATGAATGAAGGTGATTTGACCATTCACTCAATAAGAAGAATACACTATAATAATATGAATCTAGATGATGCATGTGTCTGACAAAACCTATAATGTTTATTTATTTATTTTGTTGTATTATTTTGTTTACTTGTTTCACTCATGGATATTTAACTGCTTGCTTTTATTTTTTTACCCATACTTATATTGTAGATGATGTAACTATATGTTTATTTATGCTTGTACTATAATTCTAATATGTAAGTAAACCACCTTAGAAAGTTAAATAAATAGTCATATGAGTACTATCAACATCTACTTCCATTTTTTAAACATGATTGCCTTAATGTAATATTTTCATGTTCAATAGTCTTGCGTATATATAACAATGTGTAAACCATCTTGGGCACTAGAGAAATTGGAAAAGTAATATACCCCTTGGCATTCCCCCATGTATGTTTTAACTATCATTCAATGTATCCTAAATACTTGATAAATCACATGATGCATGTATTTCATTATTGATTGTCATCCAAAATAATGCCTTATTTATGTTCATCTCTGATAAGGGAATGAATGACCATTATATGTTTAATAAGAACATAATGGGAAACATCAATCTTTGTATAATTTAAAGTAGAATAACATATTCTCCTAATAATGATTACTTATAATTCGAATGGACCATTGGCTGATTTTTAGGAATATCCTAGGATATATTAGTCTTTATCGAATGAGCAGTAGAATAAAATAGAGAGGTGAACCTTGTTGACATATTGTAAAATTTTCCAAATTTAATAACTTTTATACATAAAAGTTGTGTAATATTTTGTTGCAATGCATAACAATGATTGTGTAAATGTTTGTTAATATGATGATAGTTACAAAATGGTTTTTAACTTACTCATTTAAGGTGATGAGGAAAGTGATAGTAATTATAAGTTAAATTTTACTAAGTAATTCCCATAAATAACGCTTGGTTGATCTCTAAAGGTATCAAAATTAGTTGGTTGAATTTTATTTACAATTGGTGCTTTCTCTATAGCTTTTATTTTATAAACCATGTCATTTGAATATTTCCTTTTATTTAAGACCTTGACTAGAATTTTAGGAGGTAATACAATTTATTCATGCTTCTTATTTATGCCAAAAATTATAATTTTTTTGTGTATGTTATATTCTAATGCGTCATGTGTAACTTTATTGTGAGTAATTTGAGTCACAGGTATATATGTACTTTTACAATTTGAAATTGTTGATGTTATGAAACAGTAGTGGCATCATTTAAATCCACATTGCATACTCAAAATTATCAATATAGATTTTCTAACCATAAGAAAGATGATGGTGGTGAATTTCTCTTTCCTTAACTAGAGATATGTGACCCTTGATGAAGATAAATTACTTGTCCAAATTGGAGGGTTGATACATTAAACAATGTAATATAGTTTTGAATCTAAAAATATAATGCTCAATAAGTTCATCTTGACCTTGTTTTATAAATTCAATATATTATAATGATAGCTAAATAACCTTCCTCTTATTAAATTTGGATAGGGAATCTTATTCCAAATTATGAATGAAAGCTAAATAACCACTGGGGGGAATATAATACCAATTTAAGGCTTCCCCTTTTGTTTTTTTGTAAAAAGTCCTATAATAATTTTATACCATCATTAGATAATTATTTAAAGGAGATTATATACTGAGTTAAATTATTGATAGGATCTCTAAGACCATCAAACATTTAGACCATCGACATGATAAAATACATGGGATACACATAGTCATGTATACTATGCATTAGAGGTTACCCTTCTATAATATTATCATCAATATTATCATGGTATGATTTATAATGTAATGTGAGAGAGAACTTACTTTTGGAGATCGCCTATGACATGCATAATATAAATAATATAGCTAGTAGGAAGAGTAGTGGTTTTGGAAAGATTAATTAATTGGTTTTAATTCATGATATATCTAAAGCATAGGTATAATATATTCATCATGAATTACATTATAGTTTTAGATTTGAAATTCAAATGGACATCACTGATGATGTAGAATCATTGCATAACATAAAATTATCATTGAATTTTTGTTGTAGAATAATTAAATCACAATGTGTTTCAATAGAATTTTCATGTAAATAGATATTATCACATTTTGTTTTACGATAAGATGTGGTACTATCAAATGTAATTTTAAGATAAAAAAAGAATCATCACATTAATTTGTATCATTTTCCATTTTTAGAGAGGGAGGATAATCATCAAATTCATTTGTATCTATTGGGCAGTAATGGAATTGAATGTAGTGGTTCAAGTCTTGTTCTCAAATATAGTGGCACTGGACCTCAATGTGTTTGGTCCTCTCATGAAATAATAGATTCTTGATAAGTTTTAACACACCCTAATTATCACACAAAATAATTGCTGGCTGATCTTTAGGAATGTCTATGTCAAACAAAATTCAAGTAACCAAATTGCCTCTCACATAAATCCTTGTGCGGTATGATATTTTGCCTCTATGGATGAGAGAGAAAATATAGATTAATTATTAATTATCCATGAAATTGGTCCAGATTGGAGATGAAAAATATACCCTGAGGTTGATTTCTTGTCATCAACATATCCAACATAGTCTGAGTCTATGTAGCCTTGCAAGAAGAAATTTGAGTTCTTCTTGTATTCTAGTCCATAATCAACTGCACTTTGAACATATCTCAAAACATGCTTCACTAAAACCCAATGCCACTTCTTTGGCTCTTGCATGAATCTCAAAATAGATAACAACAAAGCATTTGTTTGGTATAAGTCAAGTAAATGAGAATCCCAACAAGCTAACTGTAGTGAGTTTCATCTAATTGAGGTGACTCTTGGAATTGGGATAGTTGTAAACCTTTATCCATTGGAGTTGACATTGGTTTACAATCTATCATCCCATATTTCTCAAAGAGCATCTTGGCATATTTCATCTATGAGACAAAAATATGATTTGATTTTGCCATATATTCAAGCCAAGATAATAATGAAGTAGCTTCGAATCTGCCATGTCGAAGGATTTCTTCAAAGTAATTATTTACTTCTTCAACAAGATCATCCACATACAAAAATAGAATGACAATCTATGTGCCTACCTTCTTGATATACAAATTAGTATCTAAGGGGCTATGAATGAATCTATGTTGCAATAGATGACCATCAATCTTAATGTACCATGCCCTTGGTGCTTTCTTAAGTCCATAAATTGATTTAATTAGATAACATACCTTATGTGGATGATGTTTGTCAATGAATCCTTTTGGTTGGGTCATGTATACTTCTTCTTTGAGATCACCATTCAAGAATGCACTTTTCATTTCCATCTATTGAAACTTCCAACCATTTTGTACTATGAGTGCACAAATGACTCTGATGGTCTTGATATTCACATTTGCTACAAAGGTCTCCTCAAAGTCAATTCCTTCTTACTGAGCATATCCATTTACAATAATTCATGATTTATATTTGTCGATAAATCCATCTACCTTGTACTTTATTTTGAAAATCCACTTGCATCCAATGGATTTCTTTGCTATAGGTAGATAGACAAGTTCTCACATCCCATTTTTGATTAAGGCATCATATTTAG
Organism: Torreya grandis; assembly: GCA_037957365.1. Lineage (NCBI taxonomy): Eukaryota > Viridiplantae > Streptophyta > Pinopsida > Cupressales > Taxaceae > Torreya > Torreya grandis. The sequence goes on along the minus strand of JARHVA010002003.1, from coordinate 2,848,216 downwards.
CGTCCATGGTCTTCTTCCACTGAGGTTGACATAAATCCTCTTCAACTATCTTTGGTTCAGTACTGTCAACTACTAAACTCATCAGTGTGAAATTAACTTCATCTCACTAGTCTTCTGGTCTGAACTCCTGATGAAGTATTTGGATTAAAGTCTAAGTGGGAGCCCTTGATGGTAATTTCTACCCATTTTAGATGTCGATGCTACTATTGATTTGATGAATAATTATCTTCTAGATTTCCAAGATCAATGAACAACTCTCCTTGCAGCTCACCTTCTTTGTGACAAGATTCTTCATTCTCATGATCTAACTATGTGAACAGTCTATGTGAGGTGGTATGTTTTGACTCTTTTTGTGGAAATGTTTTTAATGATGACTCATCATAAACCACATCTCCAATTTCATATATCTTCTTTGTCTCAGGATCCATGAGACAATATGTTTTTGAGGTAGTATTATACCCCAATAAAAGGCACTAAAGTGTTTTTGGTTTGAACTTATTCCTCTTTTTAGTAAGGACATGCATATAAGATGTAAAACTAAATACTCTAAGATGAGAGATATAATGTTTATGACCACTTCATAGTTCTTCTGGTGTTTTGTCATGTAATATATTTATAGGTGCACTATTGAAAAGAAATACACCTCTTTGAATTGCTTCCACCCAAAATGGTGTGTCCAACTTTGCAATGGAAAGCATGTAATGATCCATCTCCATGAATGAACAATTATATCGCTCTACTATTCCATTTTATTAAGGTGTATAGGGAGCAATCAAGTGCTTTTTGATGCCATGTTGTTTTAAGAATTCCAAAAATCATTTTGATGTGAATTCTCCCCCTTGATCTGAGAGGAGGAGTCAAAGAGGCCTCTCTGATTGGGTGACAAAAAAGTGGTAGAAGACCTTAAAATGAGTTAAGGCTTCACTCTTCTTCTTTATAAAGAACATTCATATCTTTTGAGAGAAATCATTAAAAAACACTTGAAGGTACTTGAATCCTTGGAAAGAAGTAGGTAGGGTTTCACACAGATCAATACATACCATATTGAGATGATCCTTGGATTGTGAGAACTTAGCTTGAATAAAAACCTATGTTTTTTTATCATCAAGGCATCCAAGGCATACAAGAAAGGAATGATACAACTAAGGAAGTCCACAAACCATGGACTTAGAGCTTATCTAGTACAAAGAACCAATAGAAAGGTACCCATATCGATAATGCCACAATGATGTAGATTCTACCATAGAGTCAGAGAGAAACAACATTAGATGATATGCATCTAGGGAAAATAATCAATCCTTAAAAAAAGCTCTAGCAATGACCTAACCATCTTGTGAGAGGAGACTGAATTTTGTTCCATTCTTGATCATGAATTCTACTTGAACCTTATGAATCAAGAGCTGACTTATAGACAAGAGATTTGTTGTCAATCCAAAGACACATAATACCTTAGTGAGAGTAGAGGTTCATGTTCCAAGAAGAATGGTGACAGTGTAAATTCCTTATACAACATACTCTTTGTCATTTACAATTCAAACTTGATCTCTAGTGGGTTGAGTTATGCATGACTCAAATAGCTCCTTGTATCCTGCCATATGCTTGCTAGCACTAGAGTTGATCAACCAAACTTTGATCATGTTTGATGAAGTTTGGGAGATAAAAACAATGTCTTTATATTCACTACTGCATTCTACTTTTTTGGGTACTTCCTTTTCAGATTCATCATCCTATTGGTCTTGTGCCACTACATGTCCATGTGGCTTCCATCATTGAGGACATCTCTTGGATTTATGTGACTCAACTCTACCAAATGTGCTTTCTTGACTCGATGAGCCTTGTGCCAAGGAATTATACCAGTAACTATTAGTATCATGTGTATTGGTGTGGCAAATGTGAGACCATATTTTTGAGAATTTTGGACCACATTGGTTGGAGATTAGGGCTTTATCCTTGAACTCTTCTTGCATAGACTGGCTGGCTTCTTCTTGTTGAAGCAAATTCCCCAATTCTTCGAAAGATACTACTTGCTTTCTGATGTTCAGTATCATGACGAACGTGCAAAATTGAGAGGGGAGAGTTCTTAGTGTGATCAAAACCAACAGCTTGTCCTCGATCATTTTTACAAATGTAATCAATTCAGCTCATAGTTTTACTACATGACGTAAAAATTCCTCAACTTTCTCACCTTCTTTCATATTGAGAGTATGAAGATTTGACTAGAGATGGAGTATCTTCATCTGATTCTTCAGCTAATTATTTATCTCGTATATGGTGGACAAAATTTCTCAAGCCTCTTTTGATATCGACACATCTTATATATGAGGTTGAACCTTATCGGTGACACTAAGTGTGATCAACATCAGAGCTTTTGCATCTAACTTATTATATTTTGTTTGCTCATCAACTCCAGCTTGATGGGTAACCGCACCAATGATGATGCCCCATAATTCTTCGAATTGAAGAATTGTTTGTATCTTTGTCTTCTATGTAGCAAAATTTGGCCCTTCAAGGAGTTGGGCATCAGACAATAGTAGTTTGGGTGAGACATCTTGTTTTTTTTACTTTTACTTTGTACAAAATTTTACAATTAAAGAAGTATGTTTTTGCTTCAAAATTATGTATAAAAAAGTGTACCTTATTTAAATGTTGTGAGTTAATCCAAACACACCAAATTCTAGGTGCTTGCAGCTTTTCTATGAACAAGGCTATGAATGTCCAACGTTATGCTTTCCAAGGCGCTGCTCTGATTAGGTTCTCACATCTTGACGCAGACTATGCGCTCCTTCTTAGCTAGGTCTGAGCAGGTTTCAATGCTCTATTCTTCTACTACACCTTTCCCAGGCGTCATCATATGCTTCAAATTTTGTTATGAGCAATGATCAAGTTTCGTGCTTCAATGCTTCTAGTATTTGATGACTTACACGGTTCAGGCTTGGCATCAAACATGCATTGATTCACTTTTAACTTTAGCTATATGTTGTATATTGCACCTTCGTTGCTCAATGCTGAGCATATTTAGACTTCAACAGACTCCCCTTCAGGCATCAATCAGGCTTTTTGGCCACTGCTTCAAGGTCCCATGTCGATTTCTTCTATGCTATGTCCTGAATTTAACGGATTGTTCCATCGTATTACCTTAAGTGCTACTTACTTCTGTGGCCGCATTTGATCTGATTGCTATCCATGCTTTATGCACTTCTACAGGTGTTTTCCAACAAGCTTGTTGACTCCTTTGCATCGTTGTACACGTCCTACGGTGTATGGCTTCAGGCTTTCACTCTGCTGTGCATTGAGTCTTTCCCAAGCAAATGCTACGTGACTCCGGTATGCTATGTTGTATCTGCTCTGATACCAGATTGTAGGAGTGAAATGCTTTGATGATTTTATTCATTCTTAATAGTTGTATAAATACATTTATCATACCAAATAGTTATGAACTACTATGCCACCTAAATACCTAATCGATGCATCTATCTGACACTACATAACTGTAAAACACACTAATAATGTAATACGTATAACTATGCTAACAGAACTAGGTTCCTCAATTTCAGAATTTGTGCAATCATTTTTCCCTTCAATATATTCTTCCCTATTGTACCAATCCTATTGATATTCATTATCATAATAAATTCATTCTTAATTATATTCTTCATGTAGAAAATTAGAATTAGTAAACACAATTTTTTAAATGAAATTACTTGAATGATTCACAACAATAGAATAATATATCATAGAATTAAGAACGTAATAAACATATCCATAATAATAATTGGTGAAGAGAAAAATATTTGAATAATATGACTGAGCCACTTTGAGGGGGTAGCCTCCACTACAATGCAATAATAATAGAATTTCTAATATGATGCTCTAAAACTAACTAATACCTCTTGTATATAGTCTATTTAACCATGGTTATTCTATAGGTTGACCTAACATGTGATAAGAATATAATAGAGATATGTATGCTATAAGTTGCCCACACATATCCCTAGACATGTCATAGTATAAGGGCATAGCATGCCCCTCCCCTTCAAAACAATATTATTTTCAACATTAAACCTCGAGTGTTGTTGCAGAAAATTTTCATCCTCCCATGCTACATCTTCACAATGCAAATTCTTTCAGTTGATCAAACACTCTTAAATTGCTCTAGTTTGTAGTTTCTTGGTGCATGTTTTAATGATTGATTCATGATCTAGAATAACCCGACCTTGCTCACCCAATTCAAGTAACTCAGTATGAGTAGAAACTCTATGTCCAACTACATTATTTAGTAAATATACATGGAATAATGGATGCATGCGAGTGGATTGGATGATGAATTCCAACTTGTAGGCCACAATACCAATTTATATAAAATTTGACAAGAGCCATAATATCTAAGGGACAACTTGTTATCATTTTTCTATTACTTCAAATATATCTGCTTATACAGTTGTAAATTCACAAAGACCCTTACAATTCTACTCATTACGGTGTTGATCTACTTGTTTTTTTATATGATTTTAAGTCGTGGCCAAATTTTTTCGCAAAATGATGAGGAGCTATTATTGATGGTGAATGTGTTCATCAACAACTCAAACCTTGGGATGGACCTTCAAGGTTGAAGTGATGGATGGGGGTAATATCCATACAAAGCCATAAAGGGAGGCATTTTGGATGAACTGTGAACATAATTATTATACCACCATTCGATAAGTGGTAGCGAATGAACCTATTTTTCTTGTTTATTTGAAACAAAAAAATGAAGATGCCCTTTTAGACATTTGTTGACTATCTCTATTTGTCCATCATATTTATGATGATAGGATGAACAATGTTGGAGAATTAACCTTAATTTAGGTCTTTTAATATAGTTTTATATCTATGCTAGTCTAGTTTATGTGTATGCATTTATTTTATTTATAAATACATTTAACCCAAAATTATGAGGTGGCACTCACTTCTCTTGTCCACTTGTTAGATTTAGAGTTAATTTTATGTAACTCCTTTCCCTTCATATGAAAAATACATTCTCTTTACTTATAAGAGAATTAGGAACACTTGGCACACATGTTGAAGCTTGTGCATGTAACCCTTTATTTTCTCTAGCTCTATTTATTGATTTCCTCTCCTCTTCACTTATGGCCTTTTTGATAGTGGTTCACTATTGATAGTTCTCTTACTTTCTTGTGATGCTTTTTTGGCATAAATTCAATCTCTCTCTTTCTCTCTCTCTCCTAATTTATTTGTGCTATTGTACTTGGATAGATTCATTGTTGTGAGATTTTAATACTAGTATGGAGTTTTCTCCGTTCGACGGTTTTCCTACTTATCAAATCTCTTATCTCACATGTTGTGTGATTGATTCACTCTTGAGATAACTTTTTCAATTTATGTATTCCTTTAAAGAATAAACATTATTTCTTTTTTGATCTTGGCAACAAATCAAATATAGGACCAGAGCTATGAATTTCTAACATTGATTCCTAAGAATCTAGCAGATTTGGAGGCGGATTTTTTTTCCCCCTCTTCTGGATTCTAGTTTCTTTCTCATTATGCCCTTAATCATTTTTTTTTTTCCTTTGTCAATAATCATCTTTAAAGAGCATTCAACTCTTTGGTTGTTTCTTTTTTTTAAGGCCATATATGCCAATTTTTAATGCTTGAAACAATTACAATCTAACTATTTTAATAACTTTTCAGCCCATTTGTTTATTTTTCGGTTTTTACTCGAGATTGGCAAAATATAAAAATAAATATATATTCTGGTCTATTCTAACCATGGCCTTTCCTTCCTGAGGCATCGCTATTGCAAGGTGTAACCTCTTCATTCTAGTCTGTGCTCTTTGATTATTGCTTAAATGTTTCTTCGTGCTTCCAAAGCATTCTGGTTCTAATTTTTTGCAGCTCAATTTTGCCTTTTCCTTCGTCTTATTAACTTACTATGGTGTTCATATTTGCCTGGGTTCTTAGCTCTGAGGTTTTTGATCTCAGCTTTGGTGTCTGTCTCAGGCAAAGACTGCGTATCTCAATCTTATTAACGTTGGTTGAGTATTTTCCTTCTATTTAGCTTCTTTTGGCCGTGCTCCTTTCGGTTTTATGAGTCGTCTTTTCTGGTTCGCTTCATCTTTCTTGAAGCTCAGTATCTTTTTCCTACACCGTGTTACTTAGACTCATCGCTCATTTCACAAGACTTTTGAAATATAATAGAGAATATTAATTAAAACCTGTTTACTGGTGCTGCATGCGTTTATCCATCTACCACGTGATTTGGTTGGTTCATGCATGTTCACCGACTTCAGTGGTATCTTTCTACTATGCATTCTTGATTGAGACTATTTATTACTATCATCTCACCGTTTATTCTTCCAATACGTGCTATTTCATTGGTTTTAAACATCCCCCAAAAATTTTCAAAAAACGTGGTTCGAGTCTTTTGTGTATTTGTTAGTAAAAACAAATATTTCATGTATGAAGATTTTTCAGGAATGCAATTTAAAGTTTTTTTTTATCTAAGGAATCAATTTTTGTCTTTTTACATTAAGTTTATGACAAGTGGCATATAGGTCACTTCTTTGTTTGTTTTCCTCCCACCGTGGAAAGAGTATTGATAAAAAAACATTTTTCAGGGCTTTATTTTTTGATGAAATATATTTATATATTAATTTATCAATATAAATATACAAATAATTCAAAAAAAAGGTGGTATGAGAGTACGCCATGCAGTTATACTAAATGTAGCCTAGAAAATAAAAATAGAATCACCATAAACTACTAAGCCTCACCTAGGAACAAGTTATAATGTCATCATAAAATAGAATATTAAGCAGCAAGAGCAAGGCTGGAGAGCAGAGGATCCATATCATCAGGGCCCCAACCCGAGTTTGGCAAGTCATTGCCATCTGGGATTGGCTCCCAGTCAGTAGCTTGAACAGTGTCCTTGCCATTTTCTTCTTCCTGTGTTCAAGTGGGCAAAATGGCTAGAGAGACCTTGGGGAACTTGTCCAACACATACGATCGACTTTTAGGTGGTACCCCCCAAGCATCTAGACGCAGAAGAGGAGGGGAGCACCCCAACCATCTTGCTTAACAAGGGAAGGATGCTGAGACTACCACCCTCACTGCTTCCCAAGAGGGGTCATGCACTGGTATGGGGTACCACTATGAGAGCGATGCTAAGATCAGCGACAATGATGCCCACTATGAAGTGAAAAAGTAATTATGTCCTCTAGTCTATGTTCCTTGGGTGGAGATGGTGGAACCCGAGCCATGACACAAGGAACATCTCCCCAATGGGAGAGAAGATACTAAAGGTGACCAAGCTCTATGGCAACTTTATTGGTTTGAACTTGATTCTATAAGAGAACATTTGGGATGATAGAAGACTTGATCAAAGAATAAACATTACAATCTGAAGAAGCATTATTAAACACAATATTATCTTTCTTTCCAAAGCCAAAAGAGAATCTCCACTCTAAAAGTATGTCAGACTTGGGTGTATTTAAAAGGCAAGGCAGGATTATCTCCAAGGAGGATGTGCTACCAAAACAAAATTAGGTTGAAAAGCCCTGAAGAGGTCATGAATCCATGTCCAGACTCTTTGAGATTTGAAACAATGCCATAAAAGATGATATAACATCTCCAAATGGCCACAAAAAGGGCAAGTGGGGAGGGAAACTCCTAGCTAGATGATCCTTATGCCAATAGGTAAGCCCTAGTATAGTATACACCAATCAAAATGTGCTAGCTTGGGTTCCACACAAGCCCCCCAAATAGTTCTAAAGTGAAAGCTCCACATACTAACAAAAGAATGCAGTCCCCAATGGGAATTGACCTTATCCACCATAGGCAAGTGGGGGGTGAGCCATCTATAGCCAATTCGAGGGGTGTAATTACGAAAGGGAGTTTCAACATACCCCTTCCAATCCTTCCACCAAAGATGAGTGGAATCTACAAAAAATTTGTGGAGCATGGTGGCCAGCATAGTTTTAAGAATCTCTTAGTAGGAGTCTTAGTCGTAGGAGTCTTAGTCAGAATTGGCTAAAAAAAATTTGGTTTTTACCTCTTCCCAAGATAGCCAAGAGTGAGATCACCTGCAATAAATATCTTGGATAGTATTAATGCCTCTATGAAACAACTTGAGAGTGTTGATCCAAGGGATCTCGGCCAGGGGAACTTCATTAAAATTAATAACAGGTAACCACCATAGTGAGTGGGTGTTTATAAAAAGCCCATCTCAAAAATCTAAGCCATTCATAAGAATCTAGGGCTTGATCTTTTCCCATGCCTTCCAGATGTTTTTTTCCACAAAGGACCCTATGATTTGAATAGGATATTTAATTATAAACAAATTGGAAAAACGGATCCCTTTCTAGGATTTCTTTCCCTTAGGTAACCCTGAGGAGATGTAGTGCCATAACAACAACTTCCAAGCTTCTTTTCCCTCAATGGCCTACACAATCCATTTGGCACATAAGGTAGATCCTTGTCGAGCTATGTCAACGAGCCCCATCCCTCCAGCATCCCATGTGAGGTAGAAATATTCCCAAGCCATCTTGTGGAATCCTTTACTATGAGGAGAATTGGCCCAAAGGAAGTCCCTAAGTAATTTCTCCAAATTTTGGTAAGATTTATTAGAAGGCACACAATATGAAGAGTAGTACACATGGGTGGTTGCAAGTTATTTCAAGTAGATTTGAAATTTTCCTTCTAATAAAAGGGACTTGGTCACCAAGTATTCTAGTTTCTTAGCAACTTTGTCTACAACATATTACCACAACAAGGGTGGAAAAGCATAAAAAACAAAAGAGATGCCAAGAAATTTAAAGATTTCATCATGTTGGATCCACTTCCAACCATACTTAGCAGCCCACACCGCTAGAGGGAGGTATGATTGCCTGTAGCAATGAGTTTTTACCATTGGATGCTAGAGCTAGAGGCTAAATAGAAGTTATTGAGAGACTACAAGGCATTATCCACATTAGTCTCATCCTCAATGAGAGCAAGAAAAGAATCATCCACAAAGTGACCATTAAGCAATTGCATGTCTTTATGTGGATTCATGGTATCTAGAGGGAGATAAATTCCCTTAACAAGGCCCCTAGCTTGGGCATTGCTAAGAAGATATCCAAAACCCTCAGTTGTAAGCACATATAGGGTAAGAGCCAAAGGACACCCTTGGAAAATAGAGTGAAACAAACCAAATTATTCAGAGAGGACTTCATTAATGGAGAAGATGGTCGAGGCATCTACAAAAAGCATTTGGATGGTTTGAATGAAGGTGGGCTTGAAGCCCAGGGTTCTAAGCATGGCCATAATGAATGGCCACTCGATATAGTCATAAGCTTTTTCAAAGTCAATTTTAATGAACATAACTTTTTGTTTAGACCTTCTCGCCCAGTCCATACCTTTCTAGACTACTATAATGTTGTCCAGAATATATTGGTTTTTGATGAAACCTATTTGTTCAGGGTGCATGATGTGAGGAAACAAATTGCATAGCCAAAGCACTAGATCCTCTGCAATGATTTTATATGAAACATTAAGGAGGGTGATGGGTCATCAATTATAGATCAACTTGAGATTCTCCTAATTAGGTATGAATTTAATGTTTTCTTTATTTATATTTTTCTCAGAGAATGAGTGTGAAAGGCTTCTTGATAAAACTTATACAAATCACTGCCCACAAGATCCCAAAGGGTTTTATAGAATTCAAAGGTGAAACCATCAATGCATGGTTCTTTGTCATTTATCATATGAGACACTACCTCATGAAAATAATCGATAATGAGGATCTTATTATAAGCCACCCATTGGGTGGGAGTGAGTTTGCAAGGCACCACTACAAGATATTATTGAAGGGCAATTTCATGCTGCAGTCGAGGATGCTTGAACTTTGAAAACTTGTTGATAGTGGTGGACAAAGGCTTGAATAATATGTAGGGTCTTTGAGAGTTTGTTACCAACCTCAAAGATGACATAGATTTGCTACTTTAAGTTCTTGGCTCACATCATTTGAAAAAACTACTTTGAAGCTTTGTCCCCTATCTTGAGCTAGTGGATCCTAGTTCTGACTTGAGCTCCTTGAGCATTTTAGTTGTATATAATCTAGATGCGATGATACAAAGAGGATGCTCTAACCTATAAAATCTCATTGAAGGGATCCTTTCCTAGAGCTAAAGCCACATGGCTCAGCTCTAAAGAAGTAGCAGAGTAAGAATGCCTCCAAATTTTAGCAAGTTGGTGGCCATAGATTCATCGAAAGTGAGAGGTCCTTTTGATGGCATCATCCCACCAAAGAATCCAACTAGATTCTTGAAATGGAAGTATATCCAAATTCCATGCTCTCTAAATGTGTGCCATCGTGGGTCTATGTTTGAGCAGAGAAGTGTTAAGAAAGAATTATGTTTTGTGGACTTTGGGTTTCATGAACTACCATGTCACTCAGAACCGAATAGGGGAGTGATCAAGAAGCCCAATATTTGATAGCACTACTGGAGGAGAAACCACATTAGCAAAGGAGAATTACAGTTGGGTGGACATCATTTCCTTATCTAGGTGTTTTAGAATTTGAGCGGGGCCCTCCCTGAGATTAATCTAGGTATACCAAACTCCATCTACAAGTTGGAAGATTAAATTAAGGTCATAAAAGTTCCATTTAGTGCACATATAATACCATGCCTCCTTTTTGCCAACTACCCAACGTATTGGCAAGTGGCCCAATTTATCATCATGAAATGCCACCATATTAAAGTCACCACATAAGACCCAATGGGCATCGAGGAGATCATCCACAATCTATCTTCATAAATGGGTACACTCAAAAGTGTCATTTGAGGCATAAATGTTAGTAAAACCAAAGGTGTAGATTTCAATGCTAAAAAGGGCCCATACTAACTGATTGGTGGGGTCCATGCCGGATTGAACTAAGTGGGGCCACCACCTTGGAGAGATGAATTTGATCACCCCCCCATGTTTTGCTTCATGATTGCTATGCAGAATAATATTATCATGTCAAATGGAATTACTGACAACCGTTAATAAAAATCTATGACCTTGACTTCTTGTAGATAAAGAATGTCCATCTTGAGAAACTTCCTTCTAAAATCATGCATAATGAACTTGCATTTTAGGTTTGTGAAACCCCAAACATTCCATGAAAAATAATTCATAGATGACAGGTGTTGAGGGACATGTCCTTTGAGTCCATACCTTTCAAGGCATCATATTGATTCTACAAAAAATGCCCACCATTGGCATTTTAAAAATCATCAGATTGCTTTCTCATAACAAGGTCAACCTAATACTCTCCTTCATCTACCTCATCACTCCTTCAAGGAGGGTTGTGAGAGCATTTGGGTGCATCTCGTTAAATAAGAAGCGAAAGAGTGGTTAGCTATGAGTTTAAAAATTGAGAATAACTGGGCAAAGGAGCCTCGAGACCTTGGGATAAGACATTAGCAACCAGATGGGTGTTGAATACCCTGGGATTTTCTAAAATTTTTGGAACTTCATCCTGGGAGGGCTCTTTTCAATAGGAGCTTGCTCGTGCAAGCCATTGCTTGATGATGGTTTTCCTCCTTTGAGAGTAGCATTTGAACTTGCAGCTTTGGTATGACTGTTCTTCTTTCCTATTGTAGTCCATCCATCCTCATCTAGCTTTTTGTTAGCTTCTAAAGAGGGCTTGGGGTGAGAGGATGAGTGGTTGGATACATTGTTACAGGTCAACTGAAGGGGACAATCCTAAATCTTATGGTCTATGGCTTGGTAATGAGAGCAAGTGTTAGGCAAGTTGATATACATGACTCACTATGAGTGTTTCATGTCCCCAACTTGAATTTTCACAATCTCCTTGAAGTTCTGGGAAATGTCTACTTCTACACAAACCCACTTTTGCAGTCTAGAAGAGTAGAATTGGTTTTGTTCATGGAAAACTACTCGACTTATGGAGGATGTTATCTGGTGAATAAAGTGCCAATAAGGGAGTGGAAGGCCTATAAATTCAACTCAAATTGAGACTTTAAGAGTAGTGTGCTTCAAGACCATAGTGTCATGTCTAGGGGGAGAGAAACATGAGCGAGTTCCTGACATACTAAGTGGTAGACCTATGGAAGATTCCTCTTGCATGGGAGGGGTTGACAAAACAAAATAGAAAAAACCCTTGGTCATATTGTGGATGCTCTCTAGCTTAATGTTGTGAGTTTCCCAGTGGGTTTGAACCCAAGACCGAAGCATATTTTTAGAGGGGATTCTACTAACAAAATATCTTGTCAAACAAAATTTCTCTAACTATTGACACGCAAAATTAAATTCAGGAATCGATAATATAACATCAGGTTCTGAAGCATTACCTTGTGGTAAACCTTCGAGACAAACATCCTCGGGTGCTTGCAAAGGACTATTGCTTGATGCTCTACCATTCTTCTCTGTAGCTAAAATAGTCAACATAGAATGGGAAGAAGTTATTATAAAAGTTGGCCTCGTCTAAAAGCGAGAAACCCTAAAAGACAATAAATGCAAGTCCCACAAATAACTTAAGATCATGGTATGACACAAGCTAAATAAATAAAAAATCAAAAGCCAACTCAATAACACGCATAAAGAAAACCTTAATAAAACAAAAAAACCCTCATCTTCCTTTTGGGACTTATTTTGGCATACAATTTATCTTTTTAAAAAAAAAATTGACACGATTAAAAGCATTTACCTCTCTATGTGGCATTGGTAATTGTTTTTTAATTAATTTGACATGATTAAGCGCATTTGCCTCTTTATGTGGCATTGGTAATTGTTTTTAAGCAAACATTCATTATATAAGCTCGTGTTAATTGCTTACTCTTGTTGTAGAAGTCTTTGTAATAATTTTGGTAAAGAACATTAAATTATTTCATGTCCCAACTTTCAATTTCTTACATTTGGCAAATGAAGTCTTTTTTTGGATACTTTTGTTTTCTTTAAACAAATTCACTATTTTATTTGAATTCTCACGTGGATGAATGCATAAGTGCCCATTTTTGTGATAAATTATTCCATATTCAAAACTAAATTATTTGGGATGCATTTTTTTACTAGGACTTTAATATACTTCTAAAGTAATGCTATAATAGTATTTATATTTTTTGGAAAAATAATTTCAAATTATTCATTATTTTGATATACTAACAATTTTTCATGTTAGCATTTTATTCATTTTGTCCAGTTTCACATAATAATTATGATGGTTAGTCTACACGTTTTATTATGCTTGATTTATTAAACTATTAAAAATCAAAATCATTTTTGAAATAATATGGTTCCATAAGCATATCAATGTAATATTTCATGATTTTAAAAGTTAATTTTTGAAAAAGATAATGAGATTGTTGCATTTAAATGTCAATTTGAATGTATCAATTATACAATTTTTTTATTGAAAAAATCATATATTATTAAGTAAAATACAAGTTTTAGTTGACTCTTTAACCACCAAATCAGTATCTTTGAAAATGTGCAACACTGTAATATTATTTTTTTCCTCCTAAAGATCATATTACTCCGTTACATGATATTTCTAACCATAGTTTCAAAATAATGTAGTCTATGGAGTATGTTGGTGGTGATCTTGGTTAGTGTAAAACTGGTAGTATTGAACCTCTTTTGTTTTATTCTAATACAAATTGAAAAGAATTTGGATATAAAGCTTCTAATGATTCCAATGGAATTTTGACATTTTATTGTCCTCCTCATCGAAAGACTTATAATATAATTTCTTTTGATTATACTATTTGTAATACTCATGTTTTGATTAAAAATGATAAACCTTATGTACATTGTGAAAAATACGGGCATCATATATCTAAATATTGGAAATTGTATCCATACAATTCTTGTGGTAAATCCATCCATGACACTTTTCATTGTTTTAAAATAATTAAATCACCAACCTTTAAGCTTAACACTATTTAGATTCCTAAATCTAATAAATCTTTTAGAGATTTTGATATGTTTTCTTTTGATAATTATTCCAATGTTTCATGTAGAAAATCTTTTACAAGTGCCACATCTTCTTTGCATCCATTTTTATTAGCTAAATCTTTTGTATGCATTCCTTACTTTTTAATGTAAAGAAAATATGCTTTGATTATTTTGACTATCTTATTTTCATGAATATTTTTACACTTTATGATAGAAGTTGCCTTTAACTAAAATTTGTTTAGTTGTACATCTACTTTTATTACATTATGTATGTAGATTGTAATTTTTGCATGATGATTATTTAAATTGAAAAAATTATGTTAGCTTATTTGTCTTATAAGTTTTGTAGATCATTAATTTTTGGTTGATATTTGTTAAATTATAGTTTGAACACCTTGCTCAAAAAATATTCTTAGAGATGATTGATAATCACACTTTCTTCCTTGAGGCTTTTGAAGACACTTTATGTTCTTATTTGTTCTCTAAACTATTATAATACCTCTTGAAAGAAGTTTATATTAAAAGGGAGTTTTTTGTAATTTCAATTCCCTTCCTTATTTGTAAAAGGTTTTCTTCAGTTTTGTAACCCCAAATTACGTTTAAGAGGAAGTTTTGAAGAATTAACCTTATTTTAGATCATTTAATATAGTTTTAAGTTTATCCTAAGAGTATTTTATGTGTATGCATTTATTATATTTATAAATATATTTAACCTAAATTTATGAGGTGATACTCACCTCTCCTATCTACTTATTGGATTTAGATTTACTTACATGTAAATTATCTCCTCCTACATGGCACACACATCCTTCTCACTTGTAAAATAATTATGAACACTTGGCACATAATTTGAACATGTAAGTCATTATTCTCTATAGCTCTATTTATTAAAAAAAATTCTCTCTCTTCTAACATTTTTTATAGTTTTGCATCCTTGTGATTTCATTTTGGTCAAAATTCATTTTGTCTCTTTTTATGTCACTCCTAACTTCTTCATGCTATTTTACTTAGAGAGATTCATTATTGCAAGATTTTAATCCTAGTGTAAGATTTTTCTTTGTTCGATGGTTTTCCCACTTATAAAATATCATGTCTCACATTTTGTGTGTTTGATTCACTCTTAAATTAACTTTGATAATTTACGTATTCTTTTAATGAATTCAGCATTATTTTTCTTTCGATCTTGGAAATAAATCTAATAAACTATGAGCCCATTGGGTACTGAAACATGTAAATACTTTAGTCCAAAAATTAATAGTAAATATGAGATATTGATCACTTACAATGATCCTTAGAGTACCATATAATTTCTAGATGGTATTGAAATAAAGTAGAAGGTATTGTATTGATAATAAAATGTTGTGATAGAGAAAAAAAATAAGCATACTTGGTGAGTCGATCCATAACTACCATGATAATATTTTTACTTTTAGAATGTAGTAACCTAGTAATGAAATCCATGGAAATCTCCTCCCAACGTTGGCTAGGGATGGATAAAATCTAAAAAATACCTAGTGTGTTAATGGTTTCCCCTTTATTGTGTTGACATATCATGCATTTTGAAACATATTTTTGAACATCCTCCTTAAGTCCTTCCTAAAATAAACTTTGCTTGATTCTATGATATGTTTTCAAATATCTAGAGTGACCTACAAGTAGAGAGGCATAAATTTCATGAAGAATTTTATGTTTTAGGAGAGAATACTTAAAGAGATATAATCTATGTTTATACCATAATGTGTTCCCTTTCCATGTACTTTTTCCAGATTTGTCATAACCCTGTTGAAGATTCTAAATCAAATATTTGATAGCACTACCATTCTCCCATTTTTATCTTGCTTCTTCTAGCCAATCTTCTTATCACATGGTTAGGGTGTATAACAATGCCTCAATTGATTCATCCCACTAGGAGAAGGCATCTACCACCACATTCTCTTTTCGTTTCTTATTCACTTTTTAAAAATTATAGCCTAACATTCTAATCAATCATTTCTATTGTTCTTAGGATTAAAATCATTGTTCCAAAAAATATTTGAGGCTATCATGATTAGTGCTTACTTGAAAGTGATGACCCATTAGATAAATTCTTTATTTCTTAACTACATACAGAATGACCATCATATATTTCTCATAGATTGGTTTGAGCCTATTTTTTAACCTTCAGTTGGTGAATTTCAAATGCCATTTTTATGCATTATTTAATGAGTACAACCCCCATTCCATATCCCAACATGTGTTACACTCCACAACAAAAGTTTTTGAAAAATCATGAGTAGTCAAATTAGAGTTGTACATATAGCTATTTTCAACCATTCAAACACCTTGGTAGCTGAATCAATCCACTATAAGGAGTCTTTATTCAATAAAGAGGTGAGTGGAAATATAATAATACCATAATTTTGAAAAACCTATGATAATAAACAATTAACCCTAGAAATCTTTAGAGGTTATTGAGGATCTTATAATCTTGCCACTCCATCATCAATTGGACTTTTTTAGTATCAAATTTCACTCCATGTGAAATAATATGACCTAATTACTCCACCTCTTGAACACCAAAGGCACATTTGGAAGGTTTGGCATAAAACTGATGTTGTTTCAAAATCAAAAATATTTGTTTGACATGATTCGAAGGGTCTTCCCAATTTTTACTATAGATGAGGATACCATTAAAAAAAATACAAACTTTCTCAAAATTGTCTCAAAAATAATAGTCATAAAAATTTGAAATGTATATAGTGCATTTTTGAGGTCAAAAGGCATGACCATAAATTCATAATGGCCTTCATGAGTTTTGAAAGTAAATTTAGGTATGTCATCATTATTGATTCAAATATGATGATACCCAAAACAAAGGTATAACTTGGTAAAATAAATAACACCATATAATTCATCTAGTAAATCATCAATTATTAAAATAAAAAAATTATCATTTATGGTGTATTTATTGATTTTTATACACTTTGGTCACATACTCCAAGTGTCATCCTTATTTCATATCGTGATCATTGGGGAGGAATATTTGATTTGACTTTGTCGAATGATTCTTACCTCTACAATCTCATGTACCATATTTTTAATTTCACTCTTTTGGGAATAGGGATACCTGTAGGGTTTGGTGTTGGGTGATTTACTTCATGAAATGAGACTTATGACATGATCATGTGCATGGCTTAGAGTAATTCCTTTTAGCATGTCACTAAAAATAGTTAAATGGTCATCTAACACCCTTTGAAAATCATGATATGCAGACTTGGTTTTTTGAAACTCTATGGAAAATAAGTGTGTTAAAAATCCATCAAAACATTTTATGATAATATTAATCATTTTATTCAAACTAACTAGTTGTGGATATTTAGTCAAATAATATACATAGTTCAAAGGTCATGCTTTCTAAATGGAACATCATGAATAATTCTTATAAATTCATATCAATAGTGCTCAATGTGGTGAGCCACTACACTCCAAAAATAATGATAGATCCTCCCATGGGAATAGTAAACATAGGGTAATATAAAAAGTAGTCTCCCATAGTAAGTTTAATGTTATGGCATTTTTTGGAATAGTTGATTATACCACCATCTACAATCATCACCTAAAATTCTAGAGATTGGTAAATGAAACAAATTCAAATAAGTAGCCAACTTATTGTTGATGAAGTTATGTGTAGTCCCAAAGTAAATTAACATACTAATATTTTTTTTCTTTATGAAACCCACCACTTTAAGAGTTTAAGGATTACTATACCTAAAATTACATGACATGAAATAGTAGGTTGAGAATCTTCATATTCATCCTTGGGTTATTTCAAATATGCCCTTGATGTGTTATCATCTTCTTCTTCCTTATGGGTGCCTTCAATGTAAAATAAATTATTTTTGACACATCGTTGTCCTTTTCTCTATTTTCTATCTCAACCAAAAAACAAACCTTTTGCATGCTTTTATTCCATTTGTTGAAGGGTCAATCTAGTAGGCTACAAAAATGATGCTATTGGTAAATTTCATTCATAGACATTAGTGAAAGGTCTTTGTTTTATTAGTTATTTTTATTCAACCATGCATACCCTTGGTATGGATTCAGATACATTAATCAGATGAAATATATGAACCTCCAATTAGGTGTTATCTTTGAGGCCACCCAAAAATAGGTTAGCCATATTTTTGTCAGTGATGTCTACCAAATGCAAGGAAAAATTTAGAAATTGATGAATATAATACTTTACATTCTTAGTTTGGTACAACTTGGCTAGCTAGCTAGAGTAGTTTTTAGAGACATTCTTTTGATAATGGAGTTGTAACTTCTCAAAAAGTACCGACCATGTAAGTGGGACACCCTCATTTTTATTTTGAACACACAACCAATGATACCAAATGAACTCCTCAAGTTATAGATATCGGGAGTCTGATATAGATCAAATAAAATTTCAATTTGAGTAAGCCATGTGAACAAATCCTTACAATCAAACTTGTGTAATTCTAATTTTGGAAATATCAACTTTATCCCCAGATTAGTGTTTAACTTATATTGATTAGGATACCCAAAATGGAGTGATGGAGAGTTATTTTTTAAATACTAAGCTACAATGTTGGCTGATTTACCGTTTAGCTTTTTTAATTGATCCCTCAATCCATTCATCTCCCATCTTATCCCCATGACTTCCCCTTGAACCACATGGAAATATTATTTCCACATCATGCCATGTAACTCTGATTAAAGGTGATGAAGCACCACTCGAATCATTAGATCCAAAGTTTTAGAATCCATGTCATCTGAGCAAGGAATTTTATTTCCATGTTCTACATCCATGAGTGTTAGGCCCAGCCATGCACTCATTGTATGAGGGTTAGAACCCCAAAAAATGTATCGATAGATGATACCATTATGATCATCTGACTAAGATAAATCTAATGAATACTGTTGTGCACAATGGTGAAAAATTTCATCCTAAAAAAGTATACAGGTAGAATATACCATTGTGATTGTCTCGTAGAGACAAATCCAATGACTGTTAATTTGTACCAGGTTAAAAATATTTTTGACTTTTTAAAAAAAATTTTGTAAAGAAAATCTATGAACAAAACTATGGTGATTAATTTTTTTAATTATTCTAAGATCAAAAGTTGTATTTTTTTACCTTCTAGTGCTTAGGATGTTAGATTTTAAAAAAAACACACCATAGAAACATGCCCAAATTGAGGCTCTAATAGCACTTGTAATGAAATTACTTGAATGATTCTGGATGATTCAGTATAATACAATAACATATCACAAAATTAAGAATAGAATAAATAGATCAACAAAAATAATTTGTGAAAGAGTAGAATACTTGAATATTATGACTGATTGAGTTTGAGGGGGCAACCTCCACAACTATGCAATAAGAATATAATTAACAATATGATGCTCTAATACAAACTTCTACCTCTTATTTATAGTCTACTTAGCCATAGTTATTCCATAGGCCACCTAATAAGAGCATGAAGAAATATGACAATAAAATAAAAGAGGTATGTATGCCATAAATCTACCACACATATCCCTACACATGACATAAGATAAGGGCATACAAAGAATATGGCTAGTAGGAATAGTAGTGGTTTTGGAAAGATTCATTCATTGGTTTTAATTTAGGATATATCTAAAGTATTGATATATAATAGTCATCACATTTTTTTTTACATTTTTTAGAGTTTAATTAAAAATGTACATCAATGTATGATGTATACTCATTGCATTACAAATAATTATGATTGCATTTTTATTCTATAATAATTAAATAGTAGTGTGTTTCAATAAAAATTTCATGTAAAAATATATTACCACATTTCATTTTCAGATAATATGGGTACTATCACATGCCATTTTAAGATAAGGAGAAGAATCATCACATTAATTTGTATCACTTTCCATTTTTAGAGGAGGAGAATCATCACATTAATTTATATCATTTTCCATTTGCAAAAAATTGGATAAAATCACATTCTTTTGTATCATTTTACATTTTTATAAATGGAGAAGAAATATCATGTTAAGAGAAGGCCTTAACAATCTTGATAGTTTGGAGCAATAGTACATGTTCCTAGGATTATTAGTAACCCCTTTTGATTAGGATGAATCCTTATTATATTGTCTCATATTTCACATTTTTAGTCATTAAATTTTTGGTTAGTAAACCAAAAGGGATCATAATTTAATTTTATAGAGAATCTAAAAAACTATATAGATATTGGTATGTTTACTTATGATTTAGATTAAATATAATGGATTATAATTAATGAGTAAGTATACATGCTTAAATATAAACATTCCTTCAGTTAAGTAGTTTTCAATCTAATCCGTGAAAGTCATTCAGGGAATGATTTTAGCCTTAACTATTTGACTCTTTGTATCAGGAATCCAAAGAGATTTTTACCTTGGTGGATGGTATAAAAAACCATCATTCTCACCATTTAGACTACAACCCTTTCGATTATAGTTTAAATTTAATTATCTATAAATATACAAGTATTAAAATGCATTGAACTACAAACATTCATAATGTAGACTATGAATTCTATAGATCTAGAAACTATTAAGAACTAACAAGGACTCTAGATGAAATTGAGCATTCGTTAGAGCAATCATTAAATCATATATGTGTTTATATTTAGACATACACTATGAGACATTATTTTGCGTGTTATTTAAAATTCTCTAATTATTAATGTTTGATATTTTTTATATTAGTATTATCTAAGGAAATAAAAAATGTTATTGTAGCTTGGATATTCTATGATTTAAAGTAAGCCCCAAAATATATGTTATTTTTATTAATTTTTTATAAATTCTTATAACTAAAAGAAGAAAAATAATTCTATTTGTAGCTTATCAAAGGTAAAGATCAAAAAAATAGTAATGTTTTTGGGGGTCAAAACCATGTGAACATAATCTTCAAATTATTTAAGCTTTGTAAACATGATTACCTAAATCAATATAATGATTTAAACTATTTGGAATGGAAGAGAATGGTTTAGATGAACTTATTTAATCCTTTCTAATATTTTAAGATTCACTTCTCATCACTATTGAGACTCATTTTCACTATTACTTTTTGATGACTACCACCAGATCGTATGATAAAAAAATAAGTCTGAACCCTAAGTTTTTTACCTAATTATAAATTTAAAAGTTATTAATTACACTTGATTACTATTCTTTTTAGATATTATTTAGTCTAGTTAAAACAAATTTGGTATGTTTGATATAATTTAATGTAAATCTAGTAATCCATATTACAATAAATAAATAATGATAGCTAAAACTTACTTATATATGTTCAATTTTAAATATTTTAATTATAATTTAAGAGATTAACAACTATCATACATATCTTAGATAAATCTATGTAAAATATATCGATAATTCTTGAAACACTCATAATTAAATAAAATATAAGTATCTTGAGAATGATATCTATCAGTGTATTTGACACAAATTTATTTAAGATATATATGCTAGTTATATTTTATTGTATTATTTTTAATGTCAAATATTTATTATCTTAAAATTTAAGTTACTATAATTTTAATTATAATTAATTTTATATTTTCATCTCATTTTTAATGTCAAATATTTGTT
Organism: Torreya grandis; assembly: GCA_037957365.1. Lineage (NCBI taxonomy): Eukaryota > Viridiplantae > Streptophyta > Pinopsida > Cupressales > Taxaceae > Torreya > Torreya grandis. The sequence continues at coordinate 2,826,658 of JARHVA010002003.1, read as the reverse complement.
ATCTTAAAATTTATCACAATAACAAACATAATTTATCAATCGTAGGATGATGAATAAATAAATTATTAAATAGAATTACCACAATAATACATATAATTCATTTATCATATATTTCAACATGATAAATAACTATTTTTTAAAATTTTAAACTTTAAAAACTTACTACAATAAAAAATAAATAAATAATTTTTTTAATTTTAAAATAAATAAAATTATCACAATAACAAATATAATTCACCTATCATATATTTTAACATGGTAAATAAATAAATAAATAATTTTATCTTAAGGTAAATAAAACTACCACAATAACAAATATAATTCATCTATTATTTGATCATGGTATATATATACTTAAAATTATTTATTTTTTAAATAAACTTATTATTAAAATGATAATTCAATTGTCATGTTATTGAATAATTACGAATTAATAAATAAATCAAAAGTGGCTGTAATTAGTAAATAATACCACTATAAGGAACACTTATGGATGTAATTAGTAATTAAAATATAACTAATAATAATAATAATAATATATAAATAGATTAAATAAGATTATTTTATTTATTTATTAAATTTAACAATCTAATTAATTATAATCAACTTAATTACCATAATAAAAAAATAGGACAAACTAATATATATATCTTAAATACATTTATGAAAAAAAAATGTTAGATATTAATTTAAAGGTTCTTATATTAGATTTTATATATACCAATGATTTTAGAATTTTATTTAATTTTTTTTTTTACTGATTAAAAATAAATGGGTTGAAAATCTTTGTGAAAAAGAAAAATGGACTTCCAATTTCATTATATAGTTAAGATATTATAATTTTTTGATTGACTTCCCAAAATAAAAAATAAAAACTATCATATCTTGACTTCCATTGTAAAATGTATATCAATATAATTAAATAACTAATTATTATTAATTTTGTATACATTATTTAATAATTAATACTTTAAATATTGATTTATTAATTTAAATTAAGGTAACTAATAATTATTATTTAAAGGTTTAAATAGTAATTTATTAATTAATTTTAAATGATAAAAAATAATAATTTAGAAATTTGATATTAAAATTTTGTAAGATTTTTATTAATTAAATATTTAATTAAAAATTATTAATTTAATTCATTTACATCGACCGCATTTTATTATAACCATCTTTTTATGTATATGAATATAATTTTTTTATAAATAATAAATATAATGATGCTTTCAATTATTACCATAATTTAATGATTTAAGTATTTAAATATTCATGTAATTAAATAACTAATTATTATAATTAATTTTGTATGCGTTATTTAATAATTAATACTTTAAATATTAATTTATTAATTTAAATTAAGATAACTAATAATTATTATTTAAAATTTTAAATAATAATTTATTAATTAATTGTAAATGATAAAAAATAATAATTTAGAAATTTGATATTAAAATTTTGTAATTTTTTTAATAATTAAATATTTAATTAAAAATTATTAATTTAATTCATTTACATCGACCACATTTTATTATAACTATCTTTTTATGTATATGAATATAATCTTTTAATAAATAATAAATATAATGATGCTTTCAATTATTACCATAATTTAATGATTTAAGTATTCAAATATTCATGTAATTAAATAATTAATTATTATTAATTTTGTATGCATTATTTAATAATTAATATTTCAAATATTAATTTATTAATTTAAATTAAGGTAACTAATAATAATTATTTAAAAGTTTAAATAATAATTTATTAATTAATTTTAAATAATTAAAAATAATATTTTAGAGATTTGATATTAAAATTTTGTAAGATTTTTACTAATTGAATATTTAATTAAAAATTATTAATTTAATTCATTTACATCGACTGCATTTTATTATAACCATCTTTTTATGTATATGAATATAATTTTTTAATAAATAATAAATATAACGATGCTTTCAATTATTACCATAATTTAATGAGTTAACTATTTAAATATTCAATTTTGTCCCCAAAATTGTAACTTCTAATTTTAAACCCTTTTTTTAAGGAAACTAAATTTAAAATTAATTCATACTTATTGGTGTGAAAGGAATTTCTCTCTCTAACAAACTTGATTGCAATATTTACAAATGAAGTGTTAACATGAAATATCTGATTCAATTTGTCTTTTTGATGATGATGATGATGATGATGATGATAGATATTATTTATTTATTTATTATTGATTAAGTTTTATCATTAAATTTATTTAAAATTAAATTTGGATTCATTTTTTATATTTAATAAGAATTGATTTTTAGTGGTTTTTTATGAGTCAAATAGTTTTTCAAGAAACTAACGATTTTTCAATAATAGATATTGATTTGAAGGTTTTTATATTAATTTTTTTTATATATCAAATTTATTAATAATTTTAATACTTTTTTAAAAAATTTCTTACTAAATAATAAATGTCATCAAGGTAATTGTACCATTGTCATTAAAAGATGTTGCAATTTTTCAATTAATTTCATAAAACATAAAGAAAAATTATCTTATAATACTTAAATAAATGTTAAATTTAAAATCATCATTAATTTTATATACGATAATGTCCATAACTACTTTGAACTCCCACTCAAATTTATTTATATAATTAAATAATTAATTAATATTTATTTTGTATACACAATTCAATAAATAATGAATATAATGATGAATTTCAATTGTTACTTTAAAATTATTATAATTTAATGAATCAACCACTCAATTATTTAATTTTGTCCCTTGGATAGTAACTTCTAATTTTCATATTTTTAAATGGGAAATTAGGTCTAACATTAATCCATATTCACTAGTGTGGTTGGAATTTCTCCCTCTAACAAACTTGATTGCAATTTTCACGAATAAAATATTAACATGAAATATTTGATTCAACTCATCTTCTTTTTCATAATGATGATGATATATATTAATTAATTAATTATTATTGATTAAATTTTATCATTAAATTTATTTAAGATTGAATTTAGTTTCATTTTTAATATTTAATAAGAATTGATTTTTAATAGATTCTTTATGAATTAAATATTTTTTTCAATAAATGAATAACTTTTCAATAATAGATATTGATTTAAAAAAAATTATATTAAATTTTTTATATATCAGATTTATTAATAATTTTAGTATTTTCTTTAAATTTTTCTCAGTAACAAATGATAAATATCATTAATGTAACTGCACCATTATCATTAGAAAATATTACAATTTTTCAATTGATTTCTCAAAACATAAAAAAAATTATCTTATAACAACCAAATAAACATTAAATTTAAAATCACCATTAATTATATATATAAGCTAATATAGACCACCACTCTACACTCCCACTCGAATTTATCAACACAATTAAATAACTTTGAATGCACAATTCAATAAATAATGAATACAAGGATGCATTCCATTTATTACTTTAAAAGTACCATAATTTAATGAATTAACCACTCAAATATTTAATTTTGTCCCTCAGATAGTAACTTCTGATTTTAATCTTTTAAAAAGGGAAACTAGGTCTAAAATCAATCCATACTCACTGGTGTGATTGGAATTTTTCTCTCCAATTTTCACAGCCGCAGTGTTAAGATGGAATATCTGACTCGACTTCTCTTTCTCTTGTTGACGATGATGATGATGTGGTCTCATTTACAGGAGCTGGTTGCGAATGCAGGCGAGCTGATTATTATTACAAAACTAAAATTTAGTCTAGTGGTCATGTACTAATGCATTGCGTTGTATTCTTATACAGAAGCAGGCCCCTTCACCACATGTGATGCGCGGAAAGCCATTAAAACGAGTTGGAAGAATGAAGTGAGGCCGCCCGCTTATTTCACATCTGAAATACATGCGAAAAACAGTTGCGAACTGTGTGATGCCGAAAACATTACCCTCAAGCTTCGCTTCATGGGCGAATCAGGTGTGCTTCTGTCCATCAGCGGGAAGGTGGAGGTGGCAGCGAAGACCGTTCTCCATCCTGGTGAAAGGTTGAGATTCAATTACCATTTACCATATCTATCTCAGATCGTGGATGTCCGACCATCTGCAAACTTCATAAACTGCATAACGCCAGATATAAAAGCTCCATCCCCAGATAGACTATCTTACAATGTCGAGGATTATGATGCAGTGGATCCAACACCATACCCAGGAGGCACAAAGGGAGCTCCCATAAAATCTTGACATTCCCACATTTTAAACCTCGGCGTTTTTCTTAATTCGGCAGCTTTGTTTTGCATCAGTTTGTCATCTTAATAAGTAAAATTATATTATCCAGAGTCTCTTTGTGACAATTTGATCAATCAATCAAGTCTCCATCTTCGTCTTGTGATGCTTATATTTTAATTATACATGTAAATTTCACAATTTTGAAGCAAAGATTTCGATCTGCAAATATATTTTAAAGTCGTGAAGCATTGTACATCGCTCGTTAAATTTAGTATAAAAATATAATGACGTTGATGAACTTTTAATACTTAATTTAAGAACGTTTTCTATTTCTCACTTCTTAATAAATACCAAAACCAATCTTATACATTTACATTAGAGATTCTCCACCATTCACCTTATTGTTATTAGTCCTGCCAGCTAGAGTATTCAGGTTTTACTTTTGAATTATTTATTTTTCATTTAACTAATGAAAATGTTCAAAATATTTAATGTATTAACAATTATAATTTTTTATCTAATATTTAATATATTAATTTTTGGAATATTTTGCAAGTATTATTTATATATATTCTTTTAAATTAAATGTAATATTAACATATATCTCTTACATTAATAAAATTTTAATTGCTCCTCATTTTTATTTTTACAATTTTCTTTTTAAAATTAAGTAAAATAAAGTATATTTAATTATAGACATATAAATCTGGTCATAGGTTTTTAAAAATACCAATTCTTGAAACATACTAAATTATATGTATTATGTTTAAATATATAACTCTTTTTTGTCATTCTTTTAAGTTATTTATCGATATGTAGGTTCAACCATTTGTTTGTCATCACTACTACATAGAAATTCTAATGTTAAGTGTTCTAGATGTTTAAAATCACTCTTATGTTATCTCTAACTCAAGACAAAGTTTCTTGATCTTTTGAAACAGGTCCACCCTATGTAAATAGGAGTGTTGCCACACTCCTATCCACTTAGGCGGACGATATCCCACTCCAAATGATGGCTAGCTTTTAAAATTTAAATCATTCATTTGGGTTTCCTTGTACATTTCATAAGGTTAGTTAAAGGAAATTATCAAAAGGTTTACCTATAAATACATATCAAATACCATTCATTATCCCCACTTGATACTTGTTTTAAGCTTACACATTATTTTATATTGTGAATATTTGCACTATTCTTTCTAAATTCGAGATCATTCATAAAGAACAGTCATAAGCCAAGTCAAGATCATTCCAAAACAAGTCAAGATATAACATTATCAAATAACAAAGTCATATTTCTATCTGTATACCTATATTTAAAGAGCATAATTTTATAATCACCCTAGGTGAGAGAACTACATGGGCTTGATTTCCCTCTTTGAGTATTAAAAATGTAGGTAGTAGTCAATCATCAATGGGTTGATTGAAATCAACTCAACAATTACACTTAATTTTTATAGGTTTGCAAGATATCAAAGTGACTTTAGGATTTTAAATATAAAATATAACATATAGAATTTTTTTTGTGGCATAATTTAAATTGTGATATCTCAAATTGGTCAGAAAATATAGGCTTAGAAAACACAACAATCAATTTTTTATCATAGTCAACTGAGACAAGTCCATGGTCAATGAACTCAAATGGTTTGATTTCATGGCCACTTAAAAAAAACATGCCCAGGTATATTCTCTGATTCTTCCTCTAATCTGTCATTCCCAAGATTCTACTTCTTTTTGTATTTTCCTATTAATCATCAAGTATAGTCAATTGGGACAAGTTTTTGGTTAGTAGACATGAACATCGTGCATTGTCTTCCACTTTTAGTGGACATATCTAGAAGTTTTTTTTACTATAATCATGCACAATCACCTATTTTACCGATCTCCACTTTTATATATTTAAAACATGTTAGGTTGTAGAGCTAAAAGCTTCACTGTTATGCAAACACAGAGGAGGTTGCTGAGTCTCACAGTCACCGGCGTTAGTCAGGCCAACCGACGTCGGTCAGGGGTGGACAGGAAGCTGTCGACATCAGTCATGTATCGACCGACGTTGGTCATCTCCAGACAGACAACGATCGACGTCGGTTGCTTGTGCAATTTTAGAACTGCTAGTTTCACGAACAATTTGTTTAACGAACCAGTTGTTTGTATGTAAAGACTAATTTTAGTCTTGGAGCTGTGGTTCTAATTATTGTAATTAGAAGTCTAATTATTATTTGTATGGGATCTATTTAAGAGACCCATGGGCTGTATTATAAAGTGTGCTAGATAGAGAGAGCAAGGTTGGCTCCTCATAGTGCCACAGTGCCAAGTGTGTATGATCAGGTAGATCTGTGAGAGAGCAAGATCTGGTAGAAGATCCATAGGGGTGCTAGTGGGGAGAATCATAAGGACTTGGTGAGGCAAGGACAAGGGTTCTTTTGGGTGTGTAAGATCTAAGTCGACAAGTGTGCAAGGCCAGGTTGATCTGTGGTATAGCAAGATCAAGTTAGATCTACATGGTAAGTAAGGTCAGTTGATCTGTAAGTGTGTGTGTGTGTGTGAGATTTAGGTTTGTAGGTGTGCAAAACTATGTTGATTTATAGGTGACAGCAAGATCAGGGAGATCAGCAACACAATAGGTAGCAAGATCAGGTGAGATCTACTTGGAGTACGTGGTGTACTCAGACTTGGAGTACGTAGAGTAATTGGTGGACTGACAGTATTGTTACTGACTGGTGAAGGTGAACAACAACTCTGTGTTTGAGTTTTTTGTTGTGACCATAATTGAGAGAGAGAACTCTTGAGGGAGATTATTGTATGCCCTAGAGGTGTGGGAGCCCTAGAAGTGTGGGAAGAAGAGTGTGGCATCTTCTTTTTAGAAGAGTATTAATACAATTGGATATTGTCTCTCATATTCTATGCTATTTCTGATTTCTAGTTACTTGTTACTTCTGGTTAAATTCCATGTTTAGTTGCTTATACAAGGTAATCAATTGTGCTCCTAATCCTGACAGTGGAATTAGAGCTGTTTGTTATTCTAGATCCCTAACAAAGTGGTATCAGAGCTAGGGTTGCAGGTTCACAGAGCCTGGTTTGGACCAGGTTTGTGTTTGATTACAAGTCACTCTTAGGCGTTTTTGATTGAGTGGGAGTATAGCATTGGCAAAAGAAAGTAAGCTAAGAATGGAAGAATTCAAAAGCAAGAATGATCAATTACAGAATTATGGAAAGAAAGAGCAGGTAAAGAAATATTGCTGGTTGGTTGAAGATCAACATGAAGAAAATGAAGAAGTAGATGTTGCAGGGATTGTTGCATAGGATGCTCTTATATGTTCTTTGGATAAAGTAGAATATTGATTTATAGATTCTGTTGCCTCTTTCCATGCAGCCCCAAATAGAGTATTTTTTCGTGTTAAGGTCCATGGAGACTTTGAAAAGATTTATTTAGGGGTTGGTGAGCCTTGTCAAAGTATTGGCAAAGGGAAAGTGTGGCTGAAATTACAGACGGCCAACACATGGGTGTTGAAGAAGGTCATGTAGGTCCCAGTCTTGAAGATGAGGCTAATTTCTTCAGGAAAGTTGGGTGATGAGAGATGCACAATAACTCTCACAGCGGATGCACTTGAATTAGCATGTGGTAAGAAAATAAGTACTCTTTATCTACCTACTTGTATTACTGATTCTCCCTCTATTGCGAAGAAGTGGCTTTGTAGGCTTGGTCACATGAGTAAGAAGGAGATGCATGTTCTTAAGAGGAAGTCTGATGTCTTTGACAAACTTAAGAACTAAAAAGCCTTGATGTTCATGGAGGAGATGATGGACATAGATCAGCTAAAGGTGCTGAATATTTCTAAGCAGGGCAGTTTGGACAGGGTTTTGATCCAAAGTGAGCTCGCAGGTAAAAAGTCATCACTCACAGGAAAACATAGTTATCGACATTGATCAGGTGGAACCGATGTCGAACAGGCAGGTATTGACATCGATCATGTGTAGACCAGAGTCAGTGGTGTCGAGCAGGCGTCAACCTATGTCGGTCAGGGAATCAGTGTCGGTGACCAGGTGGACACTGACGTTGGTCAGGGAACTGGTGTCAGTGATCAGATGGGATCGAAATCGGTCAGGTGCAGACCATGGTCGACTAGAAAATGGATTTTGGGTAGACAGTAAGCTGTCAAGGAGTCTTAAACGACCATGAGGAGGACTGAAAGGGTAAGTAAGCCTCAAATTCATTATTCCCCTTCTTTATACTTGTTGCTCACTATAGAGTAGGTAAGATCTAGGAAATAGTGGGAGCATGGCATGAATTATTTGGAAGAGAACCAAATGGGAGATTTGGTAGAGTTGCCAGTCAGAATAAAAGCACTAAAAGATGAATGGATTCCTTGGTTAAAGAAGAGAGAGAATGGACACGTGAGATAGAAGGCCATGTCATATGGTCTTAAGGAAGCTCTAGGATAGTGGTACAGGTTTGACAAGTGTATGACAAAGCATGGCTTTAGTTAGTGTCAATGTAATCATTGTGTTTACTTTACTAGGTTGGATAGTGGTCGCGACATTATCCTGTTACTGTATGTAGTGGGTTCACACATGCAGGGTTTTGCTGAGCTAAAGGTAAAGTTAGTTGAGTGGTATGCTAGGAAGGATTTAGGAGGAGTGAAATTCTTTGGCATGAGTTTTTCTAGAGACATGGAAGGTCACAGGTTGATTTTGTCTCTAGATGATTGTGTGAATAAGGTAGTGGCGAGGTTTGATATACAAGATGCAGAATCAGTTAGCACACATATGGATGGATAGTTCACATAACAGTGTCCCAATTCACATGATGAGGTTAAGTACATTTGTACTAGACCTGATATTGCCCTAGTAGTGGGTGTTGTCAGCAAGTTTGGAGCCAATCCAGGAAAGAAGCACTGGAAAGTAGTTCAGTGGATTCTCAGGTATCTGAGAGGGACCAATAGTAGGTATACATGCGATGCAGGGTCAGGGACTTCTCTACATGGGTATGTAGATTTAGATGTGGCAGGTTACTTGGATGACAGGCGTAGCACCACAGGATGTGTGGTGGTTGGTCTTCAAGATTGAGCTTGAAGAGGGATAAAAGCTAGGAAATAAATTAAATGATGTATAGGTATAGGTACAGGTGCAACTGCTTATCTCCAAGTGAGAGATTGTTAGGTTGTGGAGCTAAAAGCTTCACTATTATGCAAACATGGAAGAGGTTGCTGAGTGTCACAGTCACCAGCATCGGTCAGGCCAACCGACATCAGTCAGGGGTGGACAAGAAGCTACCAACATTGGTCATGTATCGACAGACGTCGGTCATCTCCAGATAGATAGCGATCGATGTCGGTCACCTGTGCAATTCTAGAACTGCTAGTTTCACAAATAGTTTGTTTAATGAACCAGTTGTTTGCATGTAAAGACTAATTTTAGTCTTGGAGCTACGATTCTAATTATTGTAATTAGAAGTCTAATTATTATTTGTATGGGATCTATTTAAGAGACCCATGGGCTGTATTGTAAAGTGTGCTAGATAGAGAGAGCAAGGTTAGCTCCTTCAGAGGGAAGAGAGCAAGGTTAGCTCCTCATAGTGCCATAGTGCCAAGTGTGTATGATCAAGTAGATCTATGAGAGAGCAAGATCTGGTAGAAGATCCATAGGGGTGCTGGTGGGGAGAATCATAAAGACTTGGTGAGGCAAGGACAAGGGTTCTTTCGGGTGTGTAAGATCTAAGTCAGTAAGTGTGCAAGGCAAGGTTGATTTATGGTATAGCAAGATCAGGTTAGATCTACATGGTAAGTAAGGTCAGTTGATCTGTAGGTGTGTGTGTGTGTGAGATTTAAGTTTGCAGGTGTGCAAAACTAGGTTGATCTGTAGGTAGCAACAAGATCAGGGAGATCAACAACACAACATGTAGCAAGATTAGGTGAGATCTACTTGGAGTACGTGGTGTACTCAGACTTGGAGTACGTGGAGTACTTGGTGGATTGGCAGTATTGTTACTAATTGGTGGACTGGCAGTATTGTTATTGACTGGTGAAGGTGAACAACAACTCTGTGTTTAAGTTGTTTGTTGTGACTGTAATTGAGAGAGAGAACTCTTGAGGGAGATTATTGTATGCCCTAGAGGTGTGGGAAGAAGAGTGTGGCATCTTCTTTATTGTATAATTCCTTCTGGAAGAGTATTAATACAATTGGGTATTGTCTCTCATATTCTGTGTTGTTTCTAATTTCTAGTTACTTGTTACTTCTGGTTAAATTCTATGTTTAGTTGCTTATACAAGGTAATTAATTGTGCTCCTAATCTTGACAGTGGAATCAGAGTTGTTTGTTGTTGTAGATTCCTGACAAAATAATCAATTGAAATCCTAAATTGAGCTAAGTTATTTTCTTCCTAGTGTTTTTAAAAAATAGTAGTTATTTATATTTAAAAAATTATCAAAATAATAATTTTTGATCATTTTATATCTTTAGCATTATGATATATTATATTTTTACATTTATAACCACATAAAAATATATATTTTTTAAATAAAAAATAGGGTAAAATATATTGGTGAATCCATACATTTATTTCAAGCATTGCTTACCTTTTCAATTTTTGTTCTAAGGTTTTGACTAACTTTTTGATTTTTAGAGACTAAAATAATTTTTCTTTGACCTTGGAATTCAAAAAAATTATATTATTTTCAAAAGAGTCTTTTATTGTCATTTTCTTTCTTTGTTTTCCTACAAATTTTGTTTGTGTATTTTAAAACTCATTAGAGTTGTCACTTTGAGAAAATTAGTCTTTAGTTTTACTTAATTCATGGTGTGAAGGGTGACATCCCCAATATTCAAGCCATTATATAAAATTATTTATGTGTTTTATTTTTGATGTGCCTCACGGTATATCAGAAATACTTAAATTTATTGTACAGTGATTAGAAGTCTTCAACCATTTATTCTTATTATATACAAATAGGTAGTTAGTTTTATAAAGTTACTCTCAACATAACCTAAAAACATGATAGTGTGGTTATGGGATAGTGTAATCCTCCATAGTTACTACCATTTGGGCCATGTTCACTATTTTACAACTATGATAAATATATCTAAGAGCCTACAAAGAAAACATGTCATGTCTAGTTGCACCCATTTTTCTTTTTATTTTGCATATTTACGTGCTACTCAAGAAATTTATATCCTCTATTCCTCAAAGGTGTACCAGTAGATTAATTAAAACTTCCATATGTCGTATTAAAATTCAATTTATCTCTTTTAAAATAGATAATATAAACATTTTTTTTAATCAATATGATAATGTAACTCTAAAAATTATGCCCACATTTAATATGATGTTAGTGATAAACAAGATATTAAATATAAAGAAACTATGCATGATAATCAAGATAATATTGAATGATCTAATAGATATTATCCTAATGTAATCCATGAGGTAGATCCTAACCAAGTTAAAGAATTATCCAATTTACATCAAGGGCCTGCAATGTACCCAACAAGTGGATAAATTTTTTCAATTAATCTTAACATCTAAGAATGCATATCAATCAAATATTGCATAAACCCATGTATGAAAATAATAGGTGACTTGCAGAGTCAGTAATCCTCTAATTTAAGATGCTCCAATTACTGCTATTACTTCTATTCTTATATCAAATCCTACATATAATGTGAAAACATCCCTAAATGTGGAGGAATCACATGGTTTATAACATATTAACATGCATATTTATACACTACATCATATACACCTCCCATGATTACTACACAAGGTCCACTACCAACTTCACCCAATGCATACTTTCTTGAGAAAACCATTATAGCCTTACATTCTATATTATTTATTTTAGATCAAGGTGTCTCTAAAAATATTCAATTAATGTTTTCTCATATTCTGCTTTAATACTTTAGCACTTGAGATAGCCTATAACCCACTACTAGTAGGATTTGTAGCTTGTAAATTACCACTCTATGAGGGTAAATGTGATCTTAAGAAACATCTTGGATCATTCCATATAGTATGCCTAAATTATGATTATAATGACAAATTACTTAACAAGATATTTGCAAGAAGCATCAAATATTATTCCTTATGATGGTCCTATGATCTTCCACTTCAATAAGTTGGAGCATTCAAACCTTTATAAAAAAAAACTATCACACTTTTATATCAACATTGGTGAAAATTTATCTTATGCAAAAATATCAAAATTCACGCAAGGGTCAAATGAGAAAATTAGTTAATATGTTATATGGTATAAAATCTTGGCTAAGATGTAAAACTCTACACAAAAAATTAATTACAAGGTATTTTCACTCAAATTCTACCAACACCACTCCATGAATCAATAATGTTCAATAAATCAAATATTTTGATGAGTTAAGACATACAATTAAATAAATATAAGTTAAGATCACTTCATTGAACAAGATAAAATATGTGCTAATTATTTCATCTACTTTAAATGTAAAGTTTCAAAGCAACCCAAATTAAAAGGTTAAATCTAATGAAATAAAGAAAGAATTAAAAGTAAAAGCTAACATAATATCAAAGCCATCAAATAAGCTTTAATTGAAAGAAGATAATTTACAAGGTTATCAACTCGTCATGTCTTACATAAATTTATTTGATTTAAATATTGTATCTCTACCTTCACCATTAAAGCTTAATTTGACCAAGTCTCAACTTAAGGACTTTGATATTAATACATATTTTGATTACCATATATGTATCAAACATTCTGGAAACACATGTTATAGGTTAAGTCATAAGATACAAGATCTTATTGATGATAATACTATTTAGCTAAGCACACCCATAAAAGAAATTAGATCACAAAAAAGTGATAATTCAAAGCTAAAATATTTACCAATCAATTCCCAAATCATGGTTCAACAAAAACTATAGACAATCCAAAAGTAATCATGGATACAATGAACATCCTTATCCTAAGGCATATTGGCACCCAATAGATGGAATTATTGATATATTTATATGAGTGTTTTCACCACATCTAGTGATGACATTTGATGGAAATGAAATCGGTGATGATGATTCATATAGGCATGCATTTTTATTTCAACATACATAAAAAAACTAACCTATACATAGTGTCATGTTTGACAAGGGGTCAATAAAAATGTATGTTCATAGCCTTGGATCCACATAGAAATATTTAAAATATACATACAAAATATTAAAACCATTCAATGGTCATACATAGAATACCCTTAGGTATATAGTGTTACATGTCTAAGTTTGTTCAAGAAAAGTGGCAAGTGAAAAATCCATTTATAGTTCTTGTAAGCACAATGATCTTTCATATTTTATTATGATTTAACTATATATAGAAAAAAAATGCATTAACATCTATAATACATAGATGTCTCAAGTACATGCATTGTAATAAAGTGGTCAAATTTGAAAGAATTCAATATGAGTACCCTCTACAATCAATAGAAACATCTCCCCCTCTATTACCACCACCACATTTTGTTATATGACATATTCAAGTGTATAGTACAATTATAATTATCACACCCATAAAAGTGTAGTGTGAAGCATCAGTTATTGTACCTAAAGAAAATATTTCTACACAGTTAATTTAATAGAAAGGGCTACACCTTCCAAAGCAAAAATTGTCATATCAAAGAGATATTATTTAATCATAAATACCTTTTATGGTGTAAGGGTTAAACATATATAAATGACAATACATGAGTAAAATAAGCAAATATACAGTAGGCTAATTGGGTGCTAAACTTAGATATAAGCATACACTAAATTTATTATGCTGAGTATAGATTAAATATTAAAATCATAATTAATCTATGCATGGAGATGACAAAGTAGTAAGATAATTAGTTGATTTTGTGATAACATAATGTTGTATCTAAAATAGGTAGGAAACATGTTGGAATATTTTTTTATAACAGTTGTCAGATTCTTAATCTAACACTTTTAACACTCTAGACACTAACATTAGCCTACAAAACTTATGATGATGTTATTGTCTGGGTTTGATGCAAGTGTCATGTATGGAATACTTATTGAAAAGAGATGCAACCACCTAGATGGTTCTATGTTTAACTTCACCATTACTCTATTACATTCAAATCTTGATTATGGACTATCATTCCTCATGAATTTATAAAACCTTAGATCTTTATCATCATGATGACCTTGTGGGAAAATGGGTTAGTGGGCACATGGTGTGGAGATATTCCCAAAGACCTCATTGTTAAAGGGAGTTTCCTACATAGCCAATACTCCAAAAGAGGGATTAAAACTCATGCAATTATTCACTACATGCTAGGTTGTGTGTGAATCATGTAGTATGTGGCAATTAAGTAAAACAATAACCTAGCTTGTAACTTGGAAAATTGGGATCTTAGGCTACTCCTTTATTACTTTAGACTTGTAGATGTTTTAAACCTATGATTGGTTTTGAGATAGGAAATATTTTTTCAATTGAATGCTTGATAGAGTGATTTTGATAAGTTGTATTGGACTCTTTTCTTTTTTTACTAGGTGTTGCTAGGTGAGGAATGAATGAGGGTTGACCTTATATTTATATCAATCTATTTGGAGTAAAAAATTTCATCAAATCACTTAGGCCAACCATTAATATATATTTCACTTACAAATTAGATGAATTTAGATAACTAAATACTTACATCAGGTGAGGACAATAACGTCAATGCTAATATCTATCTTAGACATTAGTGTCTTGGAAACAAGAAAGTAAGTATGGGTTCAAAACTTGTAGAGATGTAAGATAAGTACATTTGAGAATTTTGGGAAAGATAAAAGACATGGGTCATCAACATAAAAATGGTTAGACTAAGAGATATAGGCCAAAGGTCACAAGATAGAGTAGATATGAGGCTTGCGAAAGTGAGAAAGGTATAAAACTAGGAGTAACAACCAAGGTCTTTTTTTCCAAGTGTATAAGACTAAGGTGATATATAGTTCATAAATATTGTCTACATCCCCCCCATTTAATCTAGTAATAAAAATTCTAGTTTAAAAGAAATGAATGTGTACCTAGGTGTGTAGAACACATCTTATCTTTATGTGTGCCAAACTTGAGTGCTTTACTGGTGACTAACCTACAACCAAAGGCATGTTATAATATATAATCAATGCATATAATTTAGAAATGAAATTACTTAAAATTTAAAGAGAAAGGATTAGGAGTATACCTATGTGTCAATGTAACCAGATTGTATATTGGCAAGTTGATTTGAAAATGATGTATCATTATAAGGATCTAAAATTGAGATTAGGAAAAATATAGATAAACCTTTAAAGTGAATATATATATATATATATATATATATATATATATATATAGAGAGAGAGAGAGAGAGAGAGAGACCCATACCCCCAACCTTTGAAAAAAGTTGAGTTTCTACCCGATAGTTGATATTAGCTCAACCATGCAACCTAATGATACATATAAACTAGTGACGCTAGATGATAACATCAATTCCAACTTAAAAATTAGAAATATTGAGTGATTTGATGACCTCAACCATACCAAAAAGTGAATGAAATATGAGAGTAAATTGGATCAATAAAGTTTATAAAATTCCACAAGGTATCAATACAAAAAAGTTTATGATGTGGTAACAATCCATAAAATATTTTTAAAATCTGAGACTAATTTGGATTTTAAAATATTAGGTGTACATTGCATAGCATATGCAATTTAGATGTGTCTCATGCTGAAAATGTGTATAAAAATGGTACCAATGTATACAATTCTACCATAATTATAAATCTAAATCATATAATTGTGTGCTTTGGTCAATTCAAAAAATAGTGTAAGTGTGGAGAACATGCTTCCAAAGTATGCCCCCATTATATATATATATATATATATATATATATATATATATATATATATATATATATATATATATATATATATATCAATGTGGAGAAAGTGTTTCCAAAACATGTCTCCAATATAAACTAGAGATGTTGAATATTGAATAGGTGTGGAGAACATGCTTACAAAGCATGCACCAACTGAATCTAATAACTGTGATGTGTGCAATCCATGCCTATATGACATTCCCTAACTTAATCTAAAAATTGATATAAGTTACACATACAAAATGAGTGTGATTCTTCCAAATCATGCCTCCACTGAATCTTAAAAATAATCCAAGTGTGGAGAACATGCCTCTATGACATGCCCCCCTTGCACTGATGGAAAGATAGAACCTTGTATTTACCTCACCTCAAAAGTATAATACAATTATATAATATTTGAATATAACCATGTAACATATAGAAGGAACATGTCTAGATAAATATAACCTTCAATTACATAGAAATAACATGATTAAATGAAGGCCTAAGATACATAATAAGAATCATGGAAATATCTATATATGAACAGTGCAATCTCAACAAGTAAATAAACACAAACACAAGATCACTAAAAAATAATTCAAAATGCAATGGTATAAGGAAACCACAAATAAGTGGCATGTTTAAATGTCACACAATGAAAGGGACATGACTTTGTCAAATGTCCAAAAAAGTAAGGATGACGTATTTAATATCCATATAACAAACAATGACGTATGCAAATGTGAAATAAAGCATACATAGGCACTGAGGCTAAAATAACATGAGCATATTCAAATGATCAAACAAGGAATAAAATATCAAGGTAAGACACTAAAAAAATTGCATAAAGGGAAACATAAGCAACCAACATAAACATGTCATAGTATCCCATAGATCAAATGTGCTAGGAAAAAATGTGAGGCATTTAAAATATCAAGTACTCTGTGTAAGATATAATCATGGATAAAGGCATTTTTAAGTACATATGTAAGCTAAAACATGATTAAAAAAATTGATCATAGAATGATATAATTGTGTATCAAGATCAAAGAAGCAGATGCCCCCAATGTCTACATGACATGAGTATAGAGAAGGCCCAACATCTAAAAATAGGAATAAATCATGTATCTATGTATCACACTCAAGCATAATTTTGATACACATGTACGTATGTGGGAATAACTTATTATGCCATCCATCAACATGGAACTAGCACATAGAAGCCAATGAGCTAATAAAACATGTAAGTGCTGAATTTTTTTTTGTATTTTTAATTATTTTTTATTTTTTGGTATTTTAGAAAATTTTAAGAGTCTACTTTATGATCTCATCTAATGGATGGTCACAGGTATCTCCCCCAATCAATGCTTAACAATCTTAATTTTGATATTTTACATTATTTTCATCATGATTGGACAGGTTGAAAAGGTACATAGCATGTTCTTTCTTGAATTTTGCATGTGTACTATAAGAAGTAATTATATCATTTGGAATAAGTATTAATTTTCATTCATGAGGAAAAGAAATACCTTGCTTATTTGAATCAATTTTTGCTTCCATTTGGTATAGCCAAAGAGTTCCTAGTGTAATCAGATATGGAGATTTAGTAGGCATAACCCAAAATCATGCTTGAATTACTTTAGGTCCACAAGAAATTGGTATTAGTATGTTGCCCAAGGAGTCTTTCCAATTGACCTTCTTTTTCAAGTCTTGTAGACCAAAATCAAGCTATTGAAAATGTTTTATATGGAAAGTGTTTTTCTTTGTATAGGATCAATATGGTTATGACAAAAATAAGCACCACCCATGTATAATGTAATTATTAAATATTTTTTGTGTGGATGATTTTTGAGTTAATGTGAACTTAACTCCTTTGGAGGATCCTCAAATGTAATTTTTTGGTCTTTGATAAGATCTTGAACCTTGTGTTTTAAGATAAAGATTTTGTTCTTAGAATGTCTGGGTCCCTGATGATAGTGATAATAAGTATTCACATTATATCCTTTGGGTAAAGGTTGACTCATATCAACCTCAATAGGATGAGGGAGAAATATAAATTGGCACTCTATTAATGGAGGGAGTAATGAATTAAAGAGTTTAATCAAAGTCTGCGCATGATTAACACGGAAATAATAAATATAAATCATAGAGATGAATGCATAGATAATCTGAGAAATATTTTATCACTCAATAATATTGTTTATTCCATTCACTCTGATAATAATTCATATGTGATAATAATTATAATATAGAAATTCTATATTTATAGGAATATGGTCTCCTACAAATAAGGAGGTAGCTCTAACAAATCTCCTAATAATAATTTCTCACTCCTATAATAGTGAGTTGGTTTATTAAATAAATCTCATGTATAAACAATAATATGAAAAATTATAATGTTACTAGATATTAATCCATAACATTCACTCCCTTAAAATTATTATTTCTAGTCATACTCTCTTAATCTAAACATGGGGAGACTATCATCCTATACTGCATCTAAATTACAACTATGTGATTTTTCCCATGGCTTACCAACAACCAATCAGTTTTATTGGTTTACCACAAACCATGTCATATATGCAATTACATATTTAATTATCATCATTTTATAAATTGAGGGATTACAAAAGGAAATATCAAAATGGACTACTCAAACACGAATTGCACTTTTGTTTTTATTCAAGCACACATGATGAAATAAAAACTATCACACCACACTGAAATCCACACAACAAAAAATATAACACCACACAAAAGTTCCACTAAATCAGAAGTGACTTCTTTGCTAGTGGCTTGCGAGATGCTTGAATATCCTCCATTCTCTAATTGAATAAGCTTCTCACTCAACAATAATGACAATGAAGCTCAAATGAGGATAAACTCCTCCCATAATCCAGAAGTTGTGTAAAAGTGAAAATATGTTTGCGAGGTAATTTTTTTTTTAAATTAAATTTTACAGTTTTAATTTTATATGTCAACATGACTTGATGATGACGCAAAAAAATTTGACACTTGACTGGTTTGATGACTTACTAAATAACTTTGATGACATACTTGATTTAGACACTTTTGAGTTTGATACTAAAAAAACTCTGCAGACTAAATAATAATGCCAAACCTTTATTAAATTTTGATATAACGAAAAGCTATAATAAAAAATTTAATTGACTTATAAAATGGAATTATATTAAGACATGGATCATTTCTATTTAATAGACATTAAAACAACCACTGAACTTTGATTATATTCCTAAAATAAAATAAAATAATGAATGATAGTACGGTTTTGACTAATTGTATAACAATAAGACTCAAAACTAGGAATCAATAAAATCTACAACTATAGGCATTTAAACAAATGTTTAAAACTATATCATGATATTGAATTTTTTATTGAATTGACCCCCCAAAAAAAAAAAAAACACACATAACATGACATACAACTTCTTAAACTAAGATTGACTCACATTAAAAACTAAACACTAGTAAATATAATAAACAAACTCGCATGAATAGAGGAATACGTGTACATAGTAACCGTATATATTTCAATGTGAACCCAATGTAATAAAAATGGTCTCGATGTCAGCAAAACTGAGGATGATGTGGTCGTGGATCTGGAGTTTGAGTCATCAACAATGAGCTTATCAAAAATATTCAATGCAAAACAATAGTATGGATGGCGAGCTCGAAGGTGAGTTGGAATGATCAACTAAACAAATCTACAGAAGAAATGATGGTAACACTTAGATAGATAAATTGAATAAAAAAGCATACATGGAGGAGGAAGATCGATCATGATTCATAAACACACAGGTCTAGATGACGATGGAAATTTGATATATACTGTGTTGAGATATTATTTGCAGTTTGAAGTGCAAAAATATTTTTTTAATAAATTTACAAACTGTATGCATAGACTATTATAAGTCTTAAAAAATAAATGTCATTGGTCTGAGGCTAAATCTATAACTCATCATGTTTGTTGGATACAAGAGGAGATTTTCAAAACTGATGTGTAGACCACGTAAATACACACAAAACTATTGGTGAATGTTGATTCCAAATATATGTTTAAATTCAAAGTCAATCTACTACTATCAAATACACATGTATACAAAATAAAATACACCAGATATCTTTGGATTGAATATGGCTAAGAATATGTATGCACACGGTCATGAGGTGCACCTCAGGGAGACTGCATGAGAATGCAAGACCAACAAATCACCCCAATATCTATGCAATACCAAAGCACCATTAATATTCATGGAGGCCTTTGACAAAGCTAAATTGCATGTGTGTGACTCTCATTGTTCACATGGTTAAGACCATAATTGGATTTGATACCAGATAAAGAGGTTAATCAAAGTTTGCACATGATTAACATGGAAATAATAAAGCTAAATCATAAAGATGAATGCAAAAACAATCTAAGAAATATTTTATCACTCAATAATATTGTTTATTCCATTCACTCTGATAATAATTCCTACGGGATAATAATTATAATATAGAGCTTCCATATTTATAGGAATATGGTCTCCTACAAATAAGGAGGTAGCTATAACAAATCTCCCAATAATAATTTCTCACTCTTATAATAGTGAGTTGGTTTATTAACCAAATCTCACATACAAAAAATAATACTAACAATAATAATGTTACTAGACATTAATCCGTAACATGAATCTGGGGACTCAGGTAAACATGAGAATTGTCTCTTAGGTACCTTATATAGCATAGGTTTATTAGGTTCATGTACTAGTGTATCAACTTTGGACTCATATATTTGAAATGTTGTGGTTTAGGATTATTTGTTTGTTGGATTACTGCACAATGTCTTAGTGGATTAGGATATGTTGGACACGTGTAAAGGAATCCTTAATGTTAAAATTTTAATCATGTGTGTAATGTAGAGGGAAATAAAAACATTTCATGAATCCAAGTCTATCCCATACAAAGTTATAGTTTAAATCATTTATCATAACTTGGCACAAGGTAGGCAAAGTATGGGGATCCACGGTAATATTTAATGTAATTTGACCAATTGGAGGGCTATGTGATTTGTCAGACCCTTTTATGTGCATAATTATTTATTGAATAAGGTTTGTATTAATACCCATAGTGGTTAGAAATTATCTACTACAAATGTTTAGGCCTGATCCATTATCAATGAGCACTCTTTTAATACCTTTACTTTGCATTGTTACTTGTATGAACAAAGGTAAATTTTGTTTAACAATATTTTTTGATGGTAAATCTATTGGATCAAAGGTGATGATATTTTTATTATTATTGAGATATTCCATAATATCCATAAAATATGTAGTCTCAATATTACTTTGAACTTGTGTCTCATGTAATTCCTCCCATAGAATATCCTTATAGACATTAAATTACTTTAGGAGCTCAAGGATTGAAATTTTTTCATGTGTATTTCTCAACTGGTCAATAATGTCATATCCCTTGGATTTAATTATAATATTAGGTTTAAGAGACACCTTTTTTATGTTAACAAGTGGAGGAATAGGTTGAGTAATCTTACTTTTTGATTAGTAACAACATGGACTGTGAAATCCAATATAAGTTTTGGGTGCATAATGGGTGTGGAATGGTAGCTGTCATTCGAATAAGACTTAGATATAATGAATGGTTGAGCACATACACATTGTCATATAGATACTGGCTCTATGGCATTGTAAAAAGAATATTGGATAGATATACGGTGTTATTTCTACTTTAAAACCCTCTCATTGTAAACATTATAATAAGAAAAAGGATGAGGAATACATGTTTTGAAGATCTTATGGATCAAATGGCTTGAACCAGGCAACTAATGAAGCAAACCATGTCAACTATATGATACTTAACAATGAAATAATTTACATATATGTCCATGGAAAACATGATTATAAAACTATAGCAATCAATAATGAAGAACATAAAAATAAAAAATTCCTAATTGACTTAGGGTTTTATAATAAAAAATTAGGTTCACCAAATGTTTAACCCTCAATTATGTAACAGGGATTATCCTATCCTTTTTTGGTCTAAGGGTTAAGAATACATAAATGACAATGCAAAAGGGATATAATCAGATTTATAGCAAGCCAATTGGGTGTTAAACTCATATATAGGCATACATTAAATTTCTTATACTAAGTATAGACTAAATATATAAATTATAATTAACTTATGCATGAAAATGAAAGAATTAATATACTTATCTAATTCTAATGCTAACATAGTGTTAGATATGGAATAGGCAAGAAATAGGCTAAAATATAGTTTTAGAATAGTCATCAAATTCTAGATCTGACACTTTTATCACTATAGACACTAACATCAGTTTGGGATTGTTGCATCAATGCTACTGCTTGGAGTTGATGCAAGTGTCATGTATGGAATACTTGGTGAAAAGAGATGCAACCACCTCCATTTTTCTAGGTTTGACTTTGCCTTTACTCTAGTGTATTAAGAACTGGGTCATAGATTGTCGTTCCTCATGAATTTACAAAACTCTTGTTCTTTATCATTATGGTGACCTTGTGGGAAAATGGGTTAGTGGGCACATGGTGTTGATATGACTCTACGGACCCCTTTATCATAGGGAACTATTTTCATAGCCAATACACTAGATGAATGCCTTAGACTCATGTAGTTCTCTCCTATGTTTAGGCTTGTGTGTGAATCATGTAATATGTGGAAAACAAGTACAATAGTTACCTATCTTGTAACTTATAAAATTGGGAACTTAGGATACTCTTTTATTAATTTAGAACTATATATGTGATACACCTATGAGTGGTGTGGAAATAGGGAAGCTTTGCTCACTTGAATGCTAGATGGAGTGATTTATATAAGTTGCCTTGGTATCTTTGGTCATTTTTAAAGGTATTGTTAGGTGATAAATGAATTAGGGTTGATCTTGTATTTATATCAATCCCTTTGGATTAATAAGTCATATTAAATAACTTAAGCTGAACATTAAGATACATTTCACTTAAAAAATAAATGACTTTAGGGCACTATATACTTGCATTGAGTTAGGACACTAATGTCGATACTAGTGACTGTCTTGGAAGTTAGTATCCAAGGAGTAGGAAAGCAAATACAAGTTTAGAACTTGAAGAGATGGAAGATAAGTGCATTTTAATCATTCTAGGCAAGATATAATACCTAGTTCATTAAAATAATGCTAATTGGACTAAGAGATATAAGCCAAGGGGAATAAAATAGATTAAATGTGAAACTTGTGGAAGCAAAAAGGGTCTGTAATTGGGAGGAACAACCAAGGTCTAAGTTTTCCAAGTATATAATACTGAGGTGTTATATAATCCATAAATATCATTTACATGTACTCAAGGTTCAAATAAATTTAATTCTTCTATAGTACAATCTAAGGAAACACCTCAGATAGTTCAACTTGTTCCACAAAGAACAGAGAAAATGATACCTTGTCCTACTATACGTTAGAATCCACCAAGTCTTTCACCTTATCAAGCTATACATTATATAAAATATTCTATGAACATTGATAATGACAATTATGTTATGACACATGATGCCTTTTAGATTCAAATGCACCTACATGTATCACTTTTCACCCACAAAAATTCATCTTCAACATATATGATCCAAACATATTTCATGGTCATCCCATTATGGGATCATCCACTAGTTCCTTTCAAATATTATTTAAAAAAAAAAAAAAAAAAAGAAGCCAATTATTTTAAAAATCTAAAAACATTCAAAATAATATCAAACAATAAAAAATAAGGACTTCAACATGACATGAGATGCTAATTAAATATTTACATATGTTATTTATCATATTATTTAGTAGATATCATATTATTTTGTATACCCCCATGTATATCACAATGTATATGAGTGTGATGTAGGACATACACTATACATATACCCATAGATGTTGGATTCCATTCTACCTAGTGGACATAACTATGTTGAGGGCATTTAATTATACATATTACATTGTATCAAGTTATATATTTTTATGACCTCTTAACCATGTCAAGATACATATTCTACAAGTTCCTTTTTATTTTCTCACATTTTATATGGTGCTACATAGATATGCTGCTTTGATATAATATGATATTGATACATATGAATGGAATAAACTAGTTTTCATTTGTTACATGCTCCTTTGATATTGATTAATTCCTCGAATGATAGGCTAGACATTGATTTCTTATTGTGTGTGGCACTTGACCCTTATGTGAATTTTTTTTATTGAACATCTCTATGACTTTTTTACTTAGTATCTATGACATTTGAACATGTTCATTGTTGTGACCCTTGGCCATATTTTTTGTGAAAAATTTAAACATCCCTTATTTTTGACATTCTTAATATCATTTGTATGTAGCCCTTGACCTTGATGAAAAATATTCATATTAATTGTATGAAACCCTTGACCTTATTGTATGAAATTGTGTAACATTTTATGTGGTGCTTATTGTGCTTTATTAATGACACATTGATACATATCATTCAATTTAACTACATATTCTACTTTAGATACAATTACTTTATTATATGCTTTAATGCTAAATATATCTATACAAGACACTTTGTATGTTTCACATTCTATACGTTACATACATGCTTCAATGATAATTACTACACTATGATGGCATATTTTCCACATATAGATATAACACTATATAAACATATATTTATCACATGATATAGTTAACTTTTATTTTGAGATAAATAAATTTCAGGTTAGATCCCTCATCTCAAAATGGAGGCATCACAATGGGTTTGGCTTCGATATTTATTTTATCATAATTTGTAATTAGTTGGTGTGTTAACTCTAGTTAGGATAAAATGAATATATATGTAGTAAATGTTGTAAATGAATTGTAACTAGTAGAATGAAAGTAAAAGTGTTGAAATCGACAAAGCACAAATGAATGAAATAAATTAAATATGAAAAACACAAGAAAACTTAGTTGTTTTCTATGTGTAGGTTAATGATATAAAACTAAAATATGGATGAAGATGATCAACTCAAAATAATTATACATGTGAAATTGAAACATTAGTTGTCACTAATCTAAAATAAAACCAACTAGAAAAGGGTAGAATCAACTACCACTATTGTCTTGTGTGGGTCAATCTTGACCTTTGTAATAAAATAGGAATCTAATGACATAGTTTTTATGCCTGCTTGAAATACATGTATGTATAGAAATCTGACCTTCAACCATGAATTGATTACTTACAAGTGACTTCTTCAAAATTGATACTATAATAAGGCTTCCAATAGCTTAAAACCTATAAAAAAAGGGAGTGTAATAGGCTAAGTTCACCCAATCACCTCGTGATGATTTATAATTTCTTACATACCCAATACTATGAAGTGGGAAATTAAGCCCATTTAGAGTACTTAGTGTGATTGTGCTTCTTTGTCTACATGCATTAATTTAGATATGGCTTGAATACTTGATAATGCTTTACTTGACTTACATATAATAAGCTCTTCACTTGGTTAAGGGTTACTTCAAGTGAATAGAATCAAATTTAGAAAGAATAGGGAAGATTTGCTTACTGTGAAATAATATAAGCGTTTCTCAATAGTGAAATTTCTAAGTGATAGAATAAGTGACTTAAATGTTCTTTTATAAAAATCACAGAGATGAAAAATATCATGCTACCTATCCTAAAAATACAAACCAACCTACAAGGGAGGTTTTAAATTTTAAAATAGTCATTACTACGGTGAAGAACATGATTGACCCATACGGCCAAGAATGACTACCAGTATTGTCCCATGTTGGTTGATTTTGTCCTTAAAGGATAACATTTTATCTTTAGTATTTGACATATATATACAAATTCTTAGACAGGTTTTTAGTGATTAAGATAAATTATATAGGCATAAAACAATAAATTAGAAAGGGCTATGTCCATATAATTAATTATGATAGAATAAAGTGGTGAAATAGTGATAGATCAAGTGATCAAGTCAATTCAAGTAAAAATGGGACAAAACTGACATTATTAAGTATTCATGACCAAATTTAAGTATATGCATTCTCCCCCTTTGTCCACTCCCCCTCCCCTTGCCCCCTACATTAGTCTAGAAATGATATTACTAAAGTAAAAGGAAAAATATACCTAAGTGTGTCTAACAAACTTTTATTTTGAGAGGGTAGTTCATTTGTGTAAGGTACATTAACTTAAAAAACCTTGCAATATCTCATGAAGTAATATTTTTACTCCTTTGAAATTTGAAAAATCTTGAACTTTGAAAACTAAATACAAATTGAAGAAAGGGCAAGGGAGGACTACATCTGTATGTGTGGAACTAATGTTGCTTTTATAACTTTACTTGAATATGATGCTTATTTAAATCACTAGATAATTGGTGCTTCTCATGAAGCACTTGGAGACATTAGTTCCTCTATTGAACTAGGGAGAATTGAGGGTAATAAATGCCTAATTTTATATGAACATGTAGGGATGAAAAAACATAAATTTTCATTATTTGTCTTTGAAATATCAAGCTAGAAATAGGTTGGAATATATAAAGATTTAAAGGATATAATGTTGGAGGGTGTTCAATCTCCAAGTTATGAACTATTATCTTTAACTAAATAAACTATTGAATATGGCTATTAGATTCATTTTTCACTATGTTCATTAGTTCCTATATGAATGATCAAAAGAGAATGGAGAACATCCATGCTCCTACCATGACTTTGGATAAGAAATTAATATTGAAATTATGTCATGAATTTATATCATGCTACATGTGATAGATTAAAATATGTAATTGTATGTGGATGTAAATATTGTAAAGTTTTTTAAAGGTTGTGCATGAATATATTTCATGCACCCAAAATGTATGAATATGTAATCTGTTCATGTAATGTGAGTGCTCATGCATGACATATTCCTTCATAATATATACAAATAATTATTTTTTTGAAATATTTTGAATTGTTTGAAATTGTAGTTTGTATCTAAAAATAATTTTCTACTCATAGAGGCTTATCTATGTATGAATATTCCACTAAAATTCCCCCTTTTAAGGTGAGGGATGTATCCTTTAAGTCACTCATCTCAAAATAAAAATTAATCACATCATGTGTATCAAGATATAATCATGAATTATTGTATCAGATGTGTAAAACTATTCTAGCATAATAAGATATGTATAATTCAAAGCATGTATGTAACATTTGAGGCAAGGCTTAAAGCATCAAATCCAAATAAATGTACCAATTAAGCTCATAGCAATAGTTTTAATAGAATCATCCTTTGTATTGGTTAATGTATAATATGGTTTGTTTCACTCATCAAAATCAACAAGCTCAACAATAATATAAACACAACAATCCTAATGCCATGTAATAAGTCCAAGGGCTACATACAAAGGACATGTTCAAATGTCTCATAAGTAAATATTGCACATAAAATGCCAAGGGTTTCACATGGGTTCATTGTCAAATTTTGTAAAAAACATAGGTCCAAGGGACATGTTCAAATTTAAAATAAACAAATATTTTCACATATAAGTCCAAGGTCCATAAACAATGGACATGTTCAAATTTAATGCATACCAAGAAACAACCTCATAGAGATGTCCAAGAAATTTTCACAAAAGAGCCCTGGACCATACATAATAGATAATAAAAGTCCAATCTATTATGTACATTTTATATAATCAATGGACCATAGAAATAAAAATAAATTCTACACCATGTGAGTGTAATGTGATCATAGCCTAGTAAATAGCATATCCATGTACACAAGTTAAGATAGATATGTTAGCAATACATTTTCAAATATTTTATATCTCAACACAATATTGTAGTTATAAAATGGTAACACTTGATAATATATTAGACATTGTATGATATACCCTCAACAAAGCAAGGTCATTGGGTAGAGGAAATTCCACCATCTAAATCCATGTGAAATTTGTATGTCCTACATAACACTCATAAATACTAGCGACATGCATTTGTGATAGAAAAATATTGTGTTATCTATTAATCATGACAAAAATAACACATGAAAATTATGTAAAATAAATGTCTAATCATGTTTAAAGTTCTATTTTATATTTTAAGAATATCTTGAACGTTTTTATGTTTTTTAAATATTTAATTTAAAAAAAAAAAAAAAAAAACCATAGAAACTAGAAGATAAAACCATGTGTTTGAAATTAGAGGAAAATAAAAGGATCAGATCAATCAAAAACATTTTTTGAATTATAATATGCACTAAATATGATGGCATGGCCATGTATGATCAAGATACCCCCATTATATATGTGAATTATAGATGTGAGAGATAGAATAGGTATACATAGGATTCATTATGCATCCTTGTGTCATCAAATGTACATTTTTAAATGTATGTAATATGCATGTATGAAAAATATAATACATAAAAGAAATATTTTTCATGAATAATAGTATTGTGTGAAATGAAACTGAGAGTAATATCATTAAATTAGAGGCATTTAAGATCTATTTGGTCAAATTTCACTTTTTTATGTCAAAGTGCCACAAGACAAGATTGATTAGCTCAAAACACTAATGATATTCAATCTTAACTATTTCTAATAAATATTATTTGTGCTATAAAATACAATCTAATATTTTCAAATAATGAAAATAACAATTTAAATGGCATATGATGGTAGCATAAATCATTATTTTGGACTGTTAATATCTAGAGACTAAAAAAGAAGGGTTGGGAGGGAAAAAAGACACAAATAACAAAGGGATATAATATTGATATAATAAATCACATGTGTGAGTGTAATATTAACATGATGAAGCAATTATGAACACCCATTTTGGTACAAGTACACAGATTTATAGTATTCTTGTATGCATATACCTTTTCACTAAGACTTAGACATCTAGTGATGCAATCTCTAATAGAGCTCTTCGGTTCCATCTTGTTTCACTTGATTTACCTACCCTAGTTCATATGTGTTATATATATTTATCTTTATCCAATGTATGCCATGTATCTCTACTTTTTGTACATACTTTTTGTATGTTTTTATCCCCTAGAAACTTGTGTATGTCTTGGACACTAGCATCGATGTTAGTGCCCAACTTTGACACAACTATCCAAGCTTATATTTTTATCTTTATCAGCATCTTTCACTTTGTGATTATTATGTTAGTCCTCTTTACCCATCCTATGGTCGACTCTTTGTGTGTCACTAGGTTATAATTCAAATGCACAAGGTTCATATATATACAAAGGCTATGGTCTAACTAACACACCTACCAATTTGATAAGGTAACTCTCTAATAATAAAGTATTGTTTATTTTAATCTATCAAATTGCACTACAATAGTAAATCAAATATCATAAGCATTCAAAAGGTCAAATATATTATCACATAACTTATAGCAATGGTTAATATGAGAAATATCATATAGTCACATTGTTACAATTCCACACACATTCATATAAGGGAGAACTAAATGTGATTATAACACCCTCTTAGGGGTATTATCTATGTATGAATAACTTACCAATAAATAGGTTTGTTAGGGATAGCTTGACTCATATTACTAACTCCTTTTTGTGAAGTTTTAAGAGGTACCATGCAAAAGAACTAGGGTAACTTACTATCTAGATCCAACACATAAATGAACATAATTTGAGGCACAAAACAATTAAACAATGGTTAGCACATGTCTAGTCCAAATTTTAATGCATTCCTATGTATATCTCTCACTATATACTTGTGTTTCATACAGACATATGCATTAACATTATTATCCTTGATCGATGCAATTGCCTAAAGATAAAAATTGTTAGAATACAGAATGGATAAAATCTATATCTCTAATATAACCCTAAGATGACTCTTGATCACTACCATAGTTTAAAAAAATAATAACAAAAGAAATACACTCTCTTTATCCCTTGGTTGCTTATTACTTGTATTTATTTCACATGCTTAAATGAGATATATTGTCAAAATATTGTATTGCATTGTTAAAATTTGAACGATACTTGATTAGCATTCAAACATATTTATTAATTGATGTTTCTCTTATGAATCCAAAAATCATTAAAACATTTGGTGAACCCATCCTTTATTTTTTGAACCAAAACACTATTTTTCATATTAGGGTTTTTGCCTTATTTAAAAGATAAAATCATATTTATGTAGTTTATTTTTAGATATGATTTCTCCCTCACTTATATTGGCACAACTTAGGAATACTTAGTTACATTCTTATTTTGGTTCTCCTGGTTGTGTGTTTGGTAGTCATATTAAATTAATTTTTAACCCTTATGGAATTCTTAATGGAAGGTTATGCATGGAAGATAAATTAGGATCATTTCTTTAATCCACCTGATGATAAATGTATTGCATGTGAATGCCTAGAAGAACATCAAAAACTAGATAAATCCACTTTTACTTACAACTATGATAATGAAATAACTAATGATGAAAATGCAAATATAACTAAGCAAAGTAGTGATCATGATGTTTCCACTCTTGGTTATGAATGTGAAGAAATTCCCCTTTGTTATGAAACCTCTCCTATTCCTCGATTTTGTGATACTAAAATCTAACAAATATCCTAAATGATACCTTTCTTAATGTTGAAAATCAAACTATTGCATTTAGACCCTCTTTAGTTATTTCAACAAGTGAGTGTGATTCAACCCTTTACAATGTTGAAAGTATTAAAGAAATTGAATGTTCCTTTACTATATCTCATAATGAAAATTTTGATGAAATCAAGTGTATCTCTCCTTCCCCAAATAATACTAGTTTTCAAAATTCCATTACTTATTTGCATGATTCAAATGAAAATATTCAACTTTTTTCTTCCCCTCTAATTTATGAGGAATAAATTACATGCCACATATCTTCCATTGAGTTGATTGAATAAAAAAATGAGATTGCTTCTAAAAATCTTAAGGAAACAACAACACAACTTGCATTATTTAGGGACACAACAAAATTCTCAAATATGTTTGATATATCTTTTGCAAAGGTAAAATCATTAAATTAAAGTAATAAAAAATCATGTTTCCCAAAGGTTTCTTAATTAAATAATTTCCTAAGAAAAATATCAAGGATGCAAATTATAGTCATGTAAATATTCCTTTCTCACATAATAATGATTAACCTAAAGTAGAAAGTGATATTGCATTACTTACTCCTCTTTCTATAGGATGTGACATTAAAAATCAAAGTGAAAATGAAATCCTTAAATCTCTTAATGTGGTACATGACATATAAAATGTTTCTTCCCTTTCCTCATTTACATTTTCTTCTCAAAAGGAGAGTGTGCCTTAAAATAATATTATGCCTCCTTCTCCTAGAATATGTAACAAAGTACCACAAAATATATCACCTTGAAATTATAATAATATTAAACTTTTTACTATTCGACAAAATATACCTATATCTTTAGACATGGGTGCTCTTTTACCTAACAGTGAAAAATGATGCAAAAATTCTATTTTAGAGAATAATAAAGAGTTCATAATTTATATGTTATATACAAATGATGGTTTACAACAACTATCAAAATTCTAAACTTATTTTTATGATATTTTATCTATTATGACTATCATTGGAGATTTTTAGAAACAAGTCAATACTCTAAAATTGTAAGTCTCCTCTGATGAAGCTATTCTTGAGGAGAATATATTAACATAGCAACCTATTGCAAAAGATGTGTTTGAGTATCCTTGTCCTTACAAAAAAATTATGCCTAAATTATCCTCCTTTGATGGTCAAGGAGATCTTGCTACTCGTTTTCAACAACATACACATTATTTTGAATATTGGGCCCAAAATGGAAGCTTGTTATTAAAGGATTTTTATTATAGCTTAAACCAAGGGGATCTTGATTAGTTTTATACTTTTCCAAATAGTTCACTATCAAATTTTAAACAACTTGAAGATGTATTTATATCACATTTTCATCATTATACCTTATTTAAATTACCATTGGATCATTTGAAAACATTGACACAAATAGAAAATGAGCCTATATATGATTATATTATTTGATTTAAGGATGTTATGTACTCCTTACATTACACACCCTCATATTTGGAAATACAATTTATGTTTTGGATAGGTCTTCATTCTCCACTAACATAAATAGCATTACATAATCCATTTGCTTAATTCAATAACTTATATTAGGATGTGCATAAATATTTGTACACTCTAATGAATACGCAAACCAAGTTACATATTTCTCCATTCAAACCTACACATGGTTAAAATATTTTTTCCATGGTAAATAAAAAAGTTACAAAAATTATTGAACCATTTCAAAATACTTTTAGGAATCATCACCATATGTCACAAAAGAAATAATAAAAGTGTTGAATAAAGAAAAAAATCATGCTTATAAAGTATCTCACATAGCTAGACCATATGATATATTATAAATGTTGATGGATAAATGATCAATTAAAATCCATCCTAATTCACTTTACCTAGCTCATATATTTGAGAAGGAAAATAGACAACACTTTTGCACTTATCATGGGATTAATGGTCATCAAGATAATGAGTGTTTTGTTTTTGATTAAAAGCGTATACAATTAGCCAATCTCAGAGTAATTGCATATCAAAAAGACATAGCTAGACCTATTCCACATACTTCTCCAAGAGGCTCATATAATAAGGTCAAGACATCTCATGTTGAGCCCTACGAGGAACACATGGTCCATCAACCTTCATAGAATATTAATTCTAGTATAATTCCTTCTCTTAGTGTACTCTCTCCCAGGACTAATCACTCTCACATTGACACTTCCAAAGAAACATTAGTTGATCAGGTTCTTCATATAAAGACACAAGGAGAAGGTAAACTTAAAAAATAGATATGATTATCTAAATACATACATACAAATTTATAGGATATTTATACAAATACTTTAGAGATGATTATAGGCACAATCCACAGTCCCATTTCCATATGGTCATTACAGTCAAGATTTCTTATATCGATCCATATTTAATTACATATGGTGATTTATTTATTACTAAATATCATACATGCATATCAAAAATACACATACTTATTACATATATTTCACAAATCCTAACATACACCATAGAAATAAATGCAAATAAAAAACTATATAATGACCAATAAATAATTAAATGGTGCAAATCTATTTGATACCAAATAAAACCCATGTGAGCAATGAAATATATATAATATGATACAATGTTTATACAAATAATCATATTAATTGTATGTTGGGGGCATATCCCTGGGGTATACTCTCATCACTATCAACATCTTCAAATCCAACACCTATAAATGTATATGCACCAAGATCTAATTATGGTCCCCATGCACATGATAACATGCATACTCTCTCCTTGAAATCACCTATCTATCACATTATCTCCTCATGATCTCATCTTAAAGGATCATAATGATCAATGAGTTTCTACATAATATAAATGGAACTCCTCTATGGGATGTCCCATCTATCTAGCTATACATGAAACTCCTCACACTTTGTGGCTGCATTATGGTATGCTACCATAACTCTCCTAATAGGATCAAAAAATGGTTCATGTATATGGAAATGTCAATAAATATATAAATAAATCCATCTCTAGTTACATCCATAGTCACACTATGAGTAAGGGCATGTATCACCTAATACACCACAGTTGACAACTCCTAGTTACCTACACACATTTGAGATATAACACTAGTTAGTGACATATATATAAACCAAATAATTTTATAACTAAATCAAATGAAAAACTAAAACTATGGTACTCACATGTGGCCCTAATGGACACCTCATCTATCGATACTAGTCGAGTAGGAGTATTATCTCTTACCTCACCACCTATCTATCCTTTACTACCACCCTATGCTACAAGAATGGCACCCAAAGCTATAACTACAATATGAAACAACAAAGGCCATCTAGATTTGACCCACCACTATACATACCCAGTAATACATCCTACATCATCTCTTACCACCAAGGGAACCACATGATCTCTCTCATCACCTAGACATAGGGATACATTTATAGTAGTAGGTGTTGGCTTATCAAGCAGTCTATAAACACTTTATACTATATGATGTCATGGATATGGTGTTGTTGGCACTCCTTACTTAATCCTAAATTACCATAAAACCTAGTCATACTAAAATAACCCATATATACCAAAAATAATCAACTAACCATATATTGATACAGGTCCTCTTTAACTTATGTTCATCCTTGGGCCACCCAATGAAATTCCTATAAGGATGCCACATAATCTGATTTGGAGATAGCCTATCCAAGTTAATTTGTCACTCCATCATGGTATGAAGTCTACCATATGGGAATACACACCACTCCAAAAAAACCTATGGATGAGCCCATCTAGGGAGGGGACCACCAATTGGTTTTATCATTATGATATGCTCATAATCCCTGACATGCAATAGAGTCATCACTCTAACACCCCCACCTTGACTCTCCAATGTAAACATGTATAGATCTTTGTATAAGTGGGCTAGTAAAACATGGCTTCATGGATATGTGGTCTTATCCAACTCAATGTGATGAACTATTTGATACATCTGATAATTAAAAACAATAGTCCCACTCTTCATAGCTATAAATGATTCTATTAAAATGCAAATAAACTTTTACAACTATGGAACATCATCGTTAATAATCTTATCAAATCGAATGATATTACTTATCTCTCCCTCAAGATCCCTATGACTAGTAAAATATACATGGGAATGTTAAATATATACTCATCTACCATCTCTAGAAACCTAAAATCTCTTTCCCCTAATCTTTATCCAAAAAATATGATACATGTCCTATGAAGTTATGATCATCTCACCAGTGGGAAGCCAAAATATTCTTGTGTCTAGATTACATGTCTTAGTTAGGGATGTGAGGAGGTGGATGTCATATGAGATCTATCTCGAATGGGCCACGTGCCCCAATCCCACTTGATCAATAACATCCTAATCAATTTCATCTAGACCCAACTCTGATATTTTCAAATAATGTCATTCATGCTGAAACTCTTGAATATGATCATCCTTATGCAATCAAGAAAACAATAATAAAAACTTGTTAGTGATTTCATTTTGATTAAAATCATAAATATCAATTAATCATACACAAAATAAAAAGACATTAGCATTGGATGCTAACATCCATGTGGGATAGAAGCATCAAACATTACTATTCATGTTGGATGAAAATGCCAGATGATAGAAAAAAAACTAGACACTTGCATTGAGGTGACAATGAAAGTGTCCAAGACATCAATGTGAGCATCCATAATCCTATGAAAAAGACTTAAAAATACACTTAAAATTCAAATTAAAAAAAAATAAAATTAAAAATAAATTTCAATAAATCCTACTTACTAGCTCATAAAAAGTTTGGCTAGCTAAGGCACTTTGGAGAACATCAAATCACATTAGGCGAGGGGGTCTTCTAAATGATATTAATCTTATCTAGACTCAGAGCTAAAATTTCACAAAAGTTCAAAATGCAAATGATTTTAAAATTCTATTACAACCCACCTAATATATCACTTTTTTACCAAATTCAAATCTACATATCTTGAGCCACATGTATCCAAATTTGAAATCAAAATTTGCATTAGGATCTAGGCATTGAGCCCACCCATATTATATGAAATTTCTAATTTTTTAAATAATTCCAAAAATCACAATTTTTTTTACTACAAGGATATTCTACTAGATTCTAAATATTACCAAAAATAATGTTACAAGTTATTATCCACAATACTTTCAAAACAATATCAAGTAAATTTTATCAAACACATCATCCATTTTCCTTTTACAAAGAGACAACTAGTAGACGCTATATCCTCTCCTCCCAAAAGTGGGGGAGCATCTTAGTAGGGGAATGTTTATAAATATGTTTTACATAATCAGAGCTAGTATGCACATTCTTTAGATTCAATGGGGGTATGCTTTGGAAGCATGTCATCCACACCTATTCATTCAACATTCCTAGTTTACAGTGGGGACATGTTTTGGAAAACATGTCCTCTGCATTGGTACCTATATCAAATTTCAAATTTCTCCATATATTGTAGGGGAATGCTTTGAAAGCATGTTATACACACTTATACATTTTCTAAATTGGAAAAAAAACATTCCCAATATATGATTCAAATTCAAAGGTGTTAAAAAATTCTATACATTGGTACCATTTGATATACACAATTTCAGCATGAGACATATCTAAGGTGTATATGCTATGAAACATGTGCCTAATATTACAAAATCTAAATCAGTTTTAAATTATAAAACTATTTTATGGTTTTCTACCATAGCACAAAATTTTTACATACTAATACCCTGATCAAACATTCATAGACTATATTGAGCCTAACCTATATGTAGAAATTGGTTCTTCTTTTTGGTGTGATTAGAGGGATTAAATAATTTAGTCTCATAAAAGTTATGGGTTAAATTGATTACATCACTCACCCTATACTGAGATACACACACACACACAATATATATATATATATATATATTTATATATATATATATATATATGTATGTATGTATGTATGTATGTATGTATGTATGTATGTATATTCACTTGAGTTGTGCTCGTCAGGAAATGAAACTCTCGATAGTTGAAACACCACTCTTCCTATCTGGACTGGGGGCATGATCACCTCCCAACTCTCCCTACTCTAGGTATATCACCACCATGGTGCAACACACTTTACCACTTATATAATCAATCATCTTCCAGGCAAAAATATGGATGAGGTTGCAACCCCCATGTTTACTTCTCTAGTTTCTAGTGCTTCAGAACCATTTACCACATGACACATACACAAGTGTACTTATCCATGTTCTTTATTTATGCTAATTTTTAGTAATGATTACATACATATTATATATTCTAATTTAATTTTTTAACATATGCTTGGTTTTAGGTAGTGTTTAAAATGAATTATTCAAGAAAAACTCAAGTGAAGAAAATATGTGTTATCCATACCATGGTATGCATTTTATTTTCCTTTAAACTAGTAATTCTATTTTTTATTGAATTACTAGATTAAAAGGGGTTAAATGTAGACATCCATTTTGGTAAAATAACACATATTTCTAGTAAATTATTATATTTATATACCTTTTCATTGAGAATTAGATATCTAGTGACGTGATCTCTCATGGACCTCTTAGTTCCATCTTATTTCACTTGATTTCCCTACCCCTTGGACATCTATGATGTGTTTTTTTAATCTTTATCTAATGTATGTTAGGGATCCCTACCACATATACATTCTATCTATATGTTTTATCCCCTAGACACTTATGTCCATCCTAGACACTAGCATCAATGTTAGTGTCCAACTTTGACACAATTGTCTAGGCTTATATTTTTATCTTTTTCCACATATATTACTTTGTGATGGTTTTGTTAGCCCTCTTTACCCATCATTTGGTCATATTTTCATGTTTCACTAGGCTCTATTTCAAATTCAAATGGTGCTTATATATACAAAGGTTATGGTCTAACTAACACACCTACCAATTTGATAAGGTAATTCTCTAATAATAAAGTATTGATTATTTCAAGCTATCAAATTGCACTACAATACTAAATCAAATATATGAAACATTCAAAGGGTCAAATATATTATTGTATCACTTGTACCAAGGGTTACTATGAGAAATATAATATATTTGAAATGTTATAATTCCACAAACATGCATAGGAGGGATAACTACATACAAGTTTGAGGCTCTCTTAGGAGTATTGGCTATGTAGGTAACACATATCAGCACATATGGTTGATAGGGATAACTCAACTCATGTTACTAACTCCTTTTTACTTAGTTTAAAGTGGTAATATGCAAAGTAACTAGATCTACTTATTATTTTTATTTGACACATAGGAAAACATAATTTGAGGCACAGAACAATTACATAGGGTGTAATGTAGTTTTGGTCCAAATTTGAAGTCATTCTTATGTATATATCTTACTAGACACTTTCATTAGATACAAACATATGCATCGATGTTACTATCCTTAATAAGTAAAACTTTCCAAAGGTCAAAAACAATCAAAATATCTAATGAATAAATTATATATCTCTAATACATCCCTGTGATGTCTTTTGATCACTTCTACAATCCATAACAGAATAACAAACAAGATACCCTCTCTGTATTTATTGCACATGCTTAAATGAGATATATTGTCAAAATATTGTATTATATTATTAAAATTTGAATAGTAATTGATTAGGATTCAAACAAATTTATTGCTTGATGTTTCTCTTATGAATCCAAAAAGCATTAAAATAGTAATGAATAAGGTATGTACTAAAATAAGAAAAGTTTTTTTTTAAATTTTTTTGAATGTTTTTAAATTTTGTTGAATATTTTAAATTGAAATTTTATAATTGATGATTCCATCAAGATGAAAGTCACAATAATAATTTATATTAAGTTGTGTAAGGATCACATTTTGTGGATGAAAAATGCTAGATGTGGATGATTCAAAATGAAAAAATGCATCAAGTTTCATAATGAAACTATCTAGATCACTACTCATGTAATCCCATGTGGGAGGAGTGGATATAAGAGACATATAATGGTGTTAAATTTAATGAGTAGTATTAAATTATTCCAAATGTCATGATTTTTGTGAACTTTACACATTTTTCCAATATGATACTTGATTTTGCAATGGTGGCTTTTGAGACTTTTACAATTTTTTTTGGATTGGTTGTATAGAAAGATTTCACATAGGTGAAAAAAATTAAATGTGATTTGTTATATAATAAATGTATTAATTCATTGTGGATTTTGATTGGGAGGAGGAGGTACCATATATTTTAGAGGGTACTCATATTTGATTCCTTAAATAGTGAGCACTAGGTTTGTAATGAATATACTTTATGAATCTATGTATTGTGTAAGGTACAACACAAAGATTATATAAACAAGGGAATCCTAAAATAATGTTGAAGACCAATTATATGATATAAATAGAAAATTAGTGGATAAATTATAGGAACCACCTAAAGAGGAAATACAATGTGTCCCAAAGTAATTTATTGTTTCCCATTGAATGTCTTGACACTTTTAGATGCCAGTTTTATGTCACATTGTCTAACCTAATAAATTAAGTAATGTAATTTTACATGAATTATCACTTGATCCATTATCAAATAGTACACTTTGAATGGTTTGTTGATCAATATATGCTCCTATACATAAATCATGGAAATCAAAATTAGCATCCACTATATCACTATCATTAAAGGTGATCATAGGATGTGGATGAGAAGTTTGAATAAGTGTATCAATAATTCCATCTAATGTATGATTGTATGACTTAGGAAGTGGGTATGAATTATAGGTATGATACACTACTAAATTATCTTTGTTTGTCTCATGATTTTGAAATGGCACATTAAAAATATTTAACTTCTCATTCTCCTTCTATTGAACCTTATTTTAATTTTTAGGAGTGCCTAACTCAATATATTTTTATCGATAAGATCTTGAGTATGTGATTTGGGTTGAAAAATTTGTTGGTAGATTGACCATTTACATCTATGGTAGTCATAATACGTATAGTTATTGAATGATTTCATTTGAGGTCTACTCATGTCAACCTCTATTGGTGGAGGTAGATTAACAAGATTTCACTCAAGTAAATTTTTATAGAATTTTATGAGGTAGATGTGGTAGTCTCTAAAATTGATTTCTTGTTTATTATGATAAAAAAATATTACTTGAAGGTTTAAAAATAACATTATTGTGATATTTACATTGGTTTTAATATTTGTTTGGTTAACTTTGTAATATGGTTTACTTTGAAACTTTATAGTGGAATATGATGTAGATGCAAGTGCATATTTGAGTTTGTTCAAATAAATAAATGTGGCCTCTCTTTATCTTAATGTATGACATCTTCAGACTATCTAAATTTATCAAAATGATTGACTCATGCAAAGGTGAAAGTAAAATTTATTTAAATATATCTTGCAATACATTATCTATTAGGGTGTTAGTTATTTTGGAAAAAATTGTCTTGTAATGAAGTAAATAATCACTAATAGCCTCATTATTTCCTTACATAAGATTAACAATTTGTGCATTATATAGTTTTTCATTAATGTTCATATAAAAATGCTTGATAAATCGATCTACTAATAGATTGAATGCTTTTAATAATTGGATAGTTAAATCATAAAAATAACACAAGGCATAATATTTTAGTTTTCATATAATAAACTTAGCTATCAACTTGTCATTAAAATCATAATCCAAACATGCCACATTAAAATATTGATGATTTTGTTCTAGATCTCCTTTACATTCATATAATATAAGCTTAGGAGCTAAAAAATCATGTAGGTAAAGGATATGGTGTAATCACATGTATAAATGTGTATTAATCAAGGCTTTTGAATATATTAGTTGGATATATTTTGGTATACCTTAATCTAATTACAACACCTTAGCATGCAAAACTAAAATAGTTTACATGAGAAATTGTGTAGTAGGCATGATAGGTGATGTAGTATCTGTAACTATCAAATATACCATTTAATTCATTTGGTTACACATGTGAATAAATATCTATTTGAATCCTTATATTTTCCATAAATCCATAGGTTCAAATGCAATGATAGTATCAATAGTAAAATTAGCAACACTTGTGGTAGGGTTTACAATGTGAAAGAGTGATTATTATTGTACATTGAAAATATAATTTTTCAATTTTTTTGAAATTTTATAAGCTAAGAGGACTTGGATTATTTTGGGTATATATTTTATCATTTGATGAATTTATTCTTGGAATGTGGATAAACATTGGAATTTTTCATGATCAACCTCATTGAGTTTATCAAGGTGGATTCTATCTAATCCTTCATGATTATCTTGTTCATTATGATCATATACTTGGAAACTTATTTGTATGAACAAATTGCTTGGAAAATTTTTGTTATATTTGAATAAATTTATAGGAAATGCATATTTATTATTTCATTTAGATGAGTTACATTTAGGTGTTGAAATAAAATAAACAAGAATTCATTTAGATATTGCCCATGAGGTGAAATCAGCATTTTCAAGGTTTTGCTTGATGTGTTTATGACTGATTTTAATGTTAATTCCATTGATTTTTAATGTTCAATAATGCAATAATATTTAATCAATACAATAAAATAATAAGATAAACTTTAAAATAGATTTATTTCATATAAACCCTAATCTAATAAGCTAACTAAAATAGCAAAATAATGGGAGAGGGGAAAGAGTGGCCTGCAATAATGGTGTAAAATTCGAGATCAATATAAAAATAACTCCACAAATCAACCTTTTATCCAACCAAAAAAATTTATAGGATTATAGGGAAGGGAACCCTATAAATTTTATCTATTATTTATACTTTCTCTCTTGTAGGAACCCATTGAGTTTTAATCTCTATGAGTGCACGCCTTAAAGGGTGTACTGAAAAGGAGTGGGTAGACCATTGGTGCTTGGTAAGATTGTTTTACCTATACCACCACTTAATACCAACATAAACCTCTCCTATACATTTACCTAAGATTTTAAACCTCCATTACATGATCCTCTATATAATTCACCACCTTAAATAGCCCCTACCTAAGCCAAACACTCTTTTTGTCATCCTCTGAGTAGAGTTAAACCATTGTTAATATGTGTAGATAAAGGAACCATTATTTATCACTCATACTTAAAAAACACCAATGGTTAAGGGAGATATAATTAGAATAACATGCAAAATATATTACAAATAATAAATTAAAATTGAGTGATAGACAAAGAATGATTTTTTTATGTATGGAGATTAGTAAATTCTCTTGAAATCCAAGGTCAAAATTAAGGGGTTTCAGTGTTAGATATCAAATTTGAGGTCAAAATAAAGGGATTCCAGTGTCAACTATCAAATCCAATATTGAAATAAAACTATTGTAGTGATAGATACTAGATCTTATGTCAAAATAAATTTATTTTAGTGTCAAGTTCTTAGGAATTTATCTAAACCTTAAGACAAAAAAATGATTAAATTATCAAAAAAAATGTGTGGATTCAGAAATATTATTGATCTAAATTTGGAATTAATTGGTGTATTAAATTTAATTAAGATAAAATGGGTATAAAGGAAGAAAATATTGTAAAAGACTTATAACTAGCATAATGACATTATAAGTTCTTAAATAGATAAAACACAAATGAATTTATGAAACTACCTATGAAAAACATAAGAAAATTTAATTATTTTCTACATGTAGGTTAATTATGTGCAGATAAAATATGACTAAATATGATTGAATTAGAGTAATAATGTGCATGAAATTGAAACAAGATATATCATTATTCTAAGACAAAATTTATTGAAAAAGGATAGGATCAAATTCCACTATCATCCTTTATAAGTCTGTATAAACCTCTACATGAAAATAGGAAACTAACACCATAGTCACATGCATCTACTTGAAATATGTATGTATATAGAAATTTGACCTTTAATCATGTGCATATCACCTACAAATGACTTCTTAAAATTTGAAACCCTAATAGGGATTGCAATAGTTGAAAGCTTACAAAAATTAAAAGGGTTTGATTTGACCCCAATCACCACTATAATGATTGATCACTACTTACAAATCTAATACTTCAAATATGGAAATAAATCCCACATATTTCTCTCACTTAGAGTGTTCATTATGATTATGCTCATTTTACTACATGTATATATCTAGATATGGATTGAATACTCTATAATTCTTTGCTTAATTTGGACAGAATAGGCTCTTGAATTTGCTAAGGGTTGCTTCAAGTCAACACAATTGAATTTAAGAAGGAAATGGTAGCTTTACTTAGTGTGAAAATTATAAGTGTGCTTAAATAGTTAAATTACCAAGTGATATAGTATGTGAATTATATTTTCCTTTATAAAAATTAAAAACTAGGGGAGCCTCAGACTACATATCCTAAAAATGAGGTCCAAACTCTAATGGATAGTTTAAATTTTAAAAATAGCCATAAGGTTAAGAATGAGTACTAGTATTGTCCCACGCTGTTGATATGGGTTGATATCATACATTTGATCTTTATAATTTTACATGTCCTTATGGATTCTTAGAGAAGTTTATATTTATTAAGATAAATTTTGTAGACATAAAAAGGAAAATTAGAAAGGGATAGGTCCAAACAAATACCTAAGATAGAGAGAGGTGAAGAAATAGGGCTAGATTAAGTGTTTAAGTCAATTAAAGTAAAATTTGCCAAAACAAACATATCAAGTATTCATCACCAAATTTGAGTATCTACAAAATCCAAATATTTGTGAACATAAAAAAATTATATTTGGGACAAATTACATATTTCAAAAATACCAAATACAAATTTTCATAGATTTAAAGTAATGTGAAATTTGATTCTATAACAGAATACATATTTTTTAATTCAAAAATCAAACACATGATAGATATTGACACATTGATATAGATTTTTGGGTCATGTGACATGAGTATGCACTCAATTGTCAAATAATAAAAGAACATTTTTTTACAAACTTTAATTCATATGCATGTGGATATGGAAAATAATTACAAGATCAGAGATATAGGTTTAAAATATAGTTAAAATTGAGCATATAGGTGCTTGAAATTTAAGATCACTTGGAAAAAAATTCAAATGAAATATATTTATTCAAGCACATATTCAAAGTGAAAAAAAATCAATATTTTCAAAGGAATGATGTTTATTTGTGCACATTTTCAAAGTTCAAAGTTATAATTTAAAGGCAAAATATTCATTTCAATT
This sequence comes from Torreya grandis, assembly GCA_037957365.1. Lineage (NCBI taxonomy): Eukaryota > Viridiplantae > Streptophyta > Pinopsida > Cupressales > Taxaceae > Torreya > Torreya grandis. The sequence goes on along the minus strand of JARHVA010002003.1, from coordinate 2,782,727 downwards.
CATATCTATGAGTAATGTGGTGATGATTAGGGCATGAATATACTTAATTTTATTTTTATCATGCAAAAATATAATATATATCCATCTACATTGATTTTATTTGATCTATTTTGGGTAGTAACATTTGGGTTCAATGACTCTTAATGACATGGAATTAATTCTAACGAACCCATTGTTTGGTTATATTTTCCATTGTGGGTGATGTAGCTTGAGTTTGGTGACACTAAATGGTCTTGGCATCACTTATAGCGAATTTATCATGGTTCCACATAGTTAGATTATTATATTGCGTACTATAACTTATTCATGAGATTTGTAATAATTTACCTTTCTAACTCAAGAGATTGATTAGTTTTGAAAAATTGGGACTCGGTCACTCTCAATTATCCATTGATTTAAACTCCCAAAGTGATTATACAAGGGGTAATATATCCATCATTATTTATATGTTACATGTTAATTTGGTTTCACATACATACATGTGTACTCCTTCCTTGCTCTCTTTTTCAAAATTTAAAGTGGACAAATGAATACTTCATGTGATATTGTAGGGTTTTATAAATTTGAGTGCCCTAAAAAATTGATGTATCTTTTGAAATACAAAGAGTGTTTTAAACACTTAGTTTTAATTCTTTATCTTTTACACCAATAATTTCATTAGTAGAATAAGGGGAATGGGGGTGGGTGACAAAGGTAGATAGAAAAATCTAGTCATAGGTACTTATCAATGCTAATTCTTGACACATCCTAAACACATAACTTGTGCCCAAATAAATGACTCTTATTTTCCATTCCTCTAAGAATTTTATCCATACATGGGTCCAACCCTTTATTTTCTATCACTATTACACAAAATTCCAATGTAAAATGCTCAATCTATTTACAATCACCTTTGGACTATCTCCAATTCAAGGTAAGTGTCCCTAATTTTGGTGGGCAAGTCCATCCTAAGTAGTCATGAGCATTACCATGATTTTATTCACTTATGCCAGCCATGTGATGAACCAAATAATGGATAGTTCCCAAAATTTAAATCATTATTTTGGGTCTTCTCACATGTTTCATAAGTCTAACTAAAGGAAATTATCAAAAGGTTTTCCTATAAATACACATCAAATTCCATTTATTTTACCCACTTAATATTCAATTTTTTCAAGTTTACACACTATTACACATTGGAAAAAACTACAATTTTCTTTCCAAACTGAAGATTATTCAAAAGGAGAATCCATAATAGAAGTTAAGATCATTCTAGAGAAAGTCAAGAGTTATCATTATCAAGTATCAAATCTGTATTTATAGTTACATATACATATTTAATTAGATTAATTTCATAATTACTCTAGGTGAGAAAACTACATGGGTTTGATTTGCCTCCTTGGATTATTAGATATGTAGGCATTGGTCAATCATCAAGGGGGTGATTGAGGTCAACTCAAACCATTAGACTCTACTCTTTTTTCAAAATTTCAAGCTATCAATGCTTTCTTAGGGTTTCAAATAAAAAAGAATACAAATATACCTGGCATAATCCAAGTTATAATATTTCAAGTTGTTCAGTAGACATAAATGCAAAAGGTATAGTGATACACTTTTTATCATAGTCAATTGTGACAATTCCATTTTAAATAGACTTGAACAAAATACATTCCTATCCACTTATAGTGGTCACATCCAAAAATATTCTCTGATTCTATATTTTATTTGTGATTGTCAATATTTTACTTTGTTATACATATTTCACTATCAATCATTAAACACAATAAACTAAGACAAGTCTATGGTTAACAGACATGAATTACTTGCATTATCATCCACTTATAATGGACCTGTCTAGAAGTATTTTATTATTTTATTCCTAGTTCTGAGTATGTATTGTCATCACTTTTACTGGTTTCCTCTTTTAGACATTCATAATAGTCAACAAAAATCTTTATTTGAGATAAATTATTTTCTTCCTAGTGTTTTCAAAAAAAAATAGCTTTCTGTATTAAGTAAATTTTCAAATTTGGAATTTTTGACCATTTTATATATTTAACATTATATTATATTCCATTTTACACCTACAATCACATTTTTATACTAAATCATCTAGGTACTCAATGACACTAACCATGGTCATGTTTCATATTGCATTAGCCATACTTGATAGTACCATACATAAAAAATTTATACTGTATCAACCATACCATATGGTACTAGCTAGCACATTACTCACCTTTATCATCCATACCCTAAAGTATGGGCCATATTATCATCCTATTATGTTGGCCATACCTTATAATATCAACCATGCTTATATTTTTAAACTATATTAGCTAGGTACTAAATTACATTGGCCATGTTTATCTCCCTAATGCTAATAACCATGCACTGTAATATTTTTTAGTTATCTAATTTTCTACTACACTATCTACAACACACATAATTGGCCAACACTTCACCTAATTATATCAACCATACCCTATGGTATTGGCCATGAGTTTATTTCTTTCCTAAAAAGTATATCATCTTGGAAAATTTATTTTCTTGAGAATAACAATTTGTTTCCCTAGCCCTAATAGATTATCCTATCCTTAATTTTTAATTTTTATTGACTACTTGTTCCCTATCCTAATTTTATATTTGTATTGACACTTGTTTGGGCACATTTTATTACACATATTTTCCCCAACACTTATATTTAATATTCTAGTTCATTTTTATCAAAAATGATGAAATAAATAGTAAATACATCATCTACGTATAGGGCTTTGGTTATAACTACAAGACATCCCCTAGCACGCCTACCTTCTCGTTCACAAGCCATGGTATCTCAACTCGCTAAATTTGGACTCATAAAGCTATGGGTTTTAAAAAAACACAAAATGCACAAATGAATAGTTTTTATCTATTTATAATAAAATTTTAAAATTTTGAAGCATCAATTATTTACCACGAGATACCATATACATACCATATATTTGTTTTCATATGTCTTTTATATGAACCAAAAGAATCCTTCAAATTCTGGTGAGATAGAGAATTTGTAGGTGCTAACAATTTTATTTTAGAAATTTGGAATTCTATATTAGTTTTTAGGTTTTCCTATCTTTTGCCTCATTGGGTTGCTTCTACCACCTAAGACACATGTATCATTATCTACAATCAGTAATGTAAGTGAAGGTATGTATTTTCATTTTATTTACTTTTAGTTATTTTATCATTTATTTTTAGTTATGTTCTTTAGTTTTTTTATGTTTATTTCCCAAAGAACCATCCCACATTATACTATTGAAATAAAAAATTTAGTGGCAATTTTTTATTAATTCACAAATATTCTGGTTTTAGAAATCCACATTTGGCATTTTTTTGGGTATTGAAGAGCATGAAATTACCTAAAGTTTTTAGATGAAAGTTAATTTTTAGGGTTATCTCACCTAATGTTTAAAATAAATTGTATTAATATAAATATTTTTCACCGGTACCATGAAAGGTAATCTAGATACATTTGCCTCACATGCATCTAGTGTCAACTGTGTACATCTCATGTCAACCATCTATAGCAAGCAAGGTGACATCACACATATATATGGTAATTTTTATATGTAGACAACTATTTTCATATGATTAATATCCATTTAGAATGTCTAAATAGTCATTTACATGTTTAGATGGTTGTTTACACATGTAGAAAATCATTTTTAAGTGCATTGTCAACTAGCCAACTCCTCGAGGTCGTAACTTTTGCATTCAAACTCGAATTGTGATGATTTTTTTAAAAATTACATAAATCTTCAAGATGAATCCAAATATGTAATAATATTTATGCTTAGTAAAAAAATTTATTTATAAAACCTTGATTCACCCACTCCATCTTTTGATTTATTTGCATAATTAATTACCTTCCAAACTAATTCACCACCATTTTGAAACCAATTTTCCTAAAAACATCGAAGGTTTTTTTATATTCCACTAAACATTTCCATACAATATTGTGAATTGTGATGATATTCAAGTGGGAATATGTACATACATTTAATATTTTCACTTTATTTACAGTTTTGCTTGTAGTGGCTTGTCAACACAACAATCTCCTTGAGTGCATGCCTTAAAGGGTGAACTAAGAATGGGATGGGAATAACTCATGGTAATTTTAAAGAGATTTTGGAATTATATCTAGTTACACCATCACTATTATCAGTCTAAATTTCTCAGAGTTTATATCCATCTATCCTTTCCATCTACTTGTTATCTATATTTTCAATCTTTTCCATATCCTATAGTATTGGTCTCGCAGATATCATCTATTTTTTTTCCTTTGTCCTTATTTTACTATATTAGCTAGCCCAATACAATTTTTAGTTTATGTATTATCATTTGTAATGTATCATCCTTATTGATACCATATTGTTCCAACCAATATCTTCTAACTATATCGTCTTAGCTGATACTATCAATTTAGAATTTGGGGTTGGTTTGGGGTATTGTAAAAGTATATATAGGGGTAAATTTCATGCCTAGTAAGATATATCACATTATTACAATATTATTTCACTTTCATTTCTTCCTTAAGGAATTTTTTTAGATATTTAGTGGTTTGATAACCTTATCTTAGAGGTCTTATCTTGTGGTGTCATTGATGTTCAATATGAGAGGTCATTCGAAGTTCCTAGATAAGCATATCTAGGTCTTGATAGAAACATTTAAGGTATTCAACCTACAACATCTCTTAAAAATATCCACTTGAGTGAAGGGGTGATTGAAGTATCAATAGGTCTACCCCAAAGTCATTATTTATGTCATTACACTCTTTTCTTTACTTAGCAGATTATATGTTTTTTTATTGCTTTGTGGATGTATGTGTGTATCCTTGATTTTCATTTTCCTTATACATAATAATCTGGTATAGATATATGATTTATTAGACTTTTCAAGAATCATCTTAGTTTACCTAGATTCCCATTTGGTTGGACATTATGCCTTACCTCCTTAAAATCATATAACCCATCATTTAATTTAAATTTTACCCATTTTCAACTTATTCACTTACATGAATTTTTATAACCATAGTTACAATGATTTACCTTTGTTGAGATCTAGTGAGAGTTATATCATTGTGTCATAGGCTTAGGCTTTAGAACCCTTTTATCTTAACATTTGAGTTGTTGGTTACCCTCTACTAGATCTACAGATATCATTGATCATTACCCACTTGTCAAAGTAAATGCAAGATCCATTCAAAAAAACTTATTATAATGTTAGCTTATTCAGATAAATATTATAATTTTAGGTTATCTTAGCATGTGCATACACAAAGACTCCACGATCTTACAAGATTACGAATTCATATTACAAAAGCTTACATAAGTTGTACATATAATAAACCTATATAGATAAATCAACTCCACCTATAGTTATTTTCCAATTGTCAACAACTAATATATACCTATCATCCTTCTATGTCCTATAATATTATTCATCCTTATGTTCTTCTCCACTAGATCATTTAATTTTCATAATTTTGTATCTTCTTCTCTCAATGCCTATTTTTGTGCACTTTTTCCTTAAAAAATTCACTTGAAATTATCCATTTGATTATATTATACACATTATATGATATTATTTAGAATTATGTGGGTGTCATTTTCACATTATCATGCATAGTCAACTCTTAGCAAGTAACCTCATGTGCAGAATATAAGGTTAAAAACCTACATGTTTATTGGTTTTATTAGATAAATACATATTTATTTAATTTTTTATTAAATTAAAAATACATTTATAATCACCCCTACATAAATGGGTCTTATGTGTTAATCTCCTTTGAAATCAGAATGGGAACTAACAATCCACAAATCACAATGTTTGATACCTAAAAAAGCTACACTTGATATAAGACTTACATAAAGATGAGGATTCACCTTTGTTACTATATCATGTGTTAAAATATTACATGGACTTAAGGTCTTATCTCATTTAAAATTAACCAATTTGAGATATTTAAGAGTGAAAAATGAATAGATAAAATAAAGAGGAATAAATTTTTACCCTAATTTTCTTTTGAAAACTCTAACATGATAGAAAGTAGTAGATTAATTCAGATTAATAGATGTGGCATTCAAGCATGCATTTAAATTGAAAATATTGAAACTAATTACAATGATTATATAAGTAACATATATTAACATTTAGTACAAGTACAACATAGGAATGACTACATATATTTTGTAGTTGACTATCTGACTATGACTATATTTTTGCAATGGAAAAGAAATTAAAGAAGACATGTGATTCATCTAATTTAGGAATTATGTTTATAGTCATGTAGTTTCAATTTGTTTTGATCTGGGTCAATATTTACCTATGTATTTCATTACTAACCTATATCAAAAATATGGTTTGTGGTTATGTTGTCACCTTTGTATGTCATTGAAATCTATGTATGCCTGATGTCTAACCTTGATGATGCATGAAATTCTATAAATAAATATCCTTCACTTTAAAACCTAGGTGTTCTTGTGAAAAGTATATAAACCTAAATAAATAAATAAAGTGTAATTCCATGAGATAACTCTAATCACCCCCATTTAATGATTGACCATTTCTTATGTATCTAATACTCAGAGGAGTGAAATAATGCCACATGTAGTTATCCCACCTAGTGTGATAGTTTAATTTTGGTCCTTCACTATATTTATGAAAATAATGATTTGGATTTGATACTTTAAAATGATTTATTTTACTTTTATTTTGTATGTTTTATACTTATTTTGTGATTTATCCTAGTGATATATTTATAATTTGGGAAGATTAGGGAAGATTTTATGAATGTACAATAGTGTATAGATCTATACCAGATAAGTGTCAAGTCTCATATTAAGTGATTGTGTGATTTGTATATATATGAGTCTAATATATAATACGGGTTGAACCTAAGGAAAGGATTGATTTTAAAAAGTATCCATTATTGGGAAATGACTGATACTAACCAGATTAGGTCAGTATCAACTAGTGATATTGACAGAACCTAAAGTTACAGAATCGTATATAGGCAGATTGAATTGAAGGTCTGGAGATGTCTTTGTAGGATACTAAACAAGTATGAAATAAATATTAAGGTCCCTTTAAATGTGTTAAAATATAATAAAATGGTCAAAATCATAAGGTAGAATGTATGTATGATATAAAGGTAGGTTAAGACCATATTTGTGATCCCAATCATGCATGTTAAATGTATATCAAACTTGTCATATTCAATTACTTAATATAATATATAGTATCTAAAAATTACCCATTTTATTCTAGTAATAAAATTTATATACTAAAATGAAAAGATGTACCTGATTGTGTATGCCACACTTTATATTTGGTATGAAACTTTGATTGTATAGGTCACTTAATAGTGAAACCTGTAATAAACATGTAGTATTCAATGTCCATAGATTGAAAGTTTGAAATATAATTTTTTAATTTTTAAAAATTAAGAGAAAGTAAGGAGTACACTTGTGTGTAGGTGAAAACCATGTTTCCCTTGTAACTTTTTGGAGATGATTCTTCATCGTTAAAGTATTTGATAAACTTGTGCTTCCTTTTTGAAGCAAATAGATATTTGGGGTGATTTTTCCATAAATATTTGTAACTATTCATGGGTTTGGATTGGAAAGACAACATGTCCCAACCCTCATAAATTTTGGGATCACTATGTAATGTACTATCCCAAATAAATACATAAGAAAATAAGGGGGAACCACATGATGGGTTAGTTAAAATTAAATTTACATCATCCATTGCATGTGGGTTATATATTTAGTTTTATATTTTCACTCAATTTAGATCAATGTAAAATAAATTATAATTGATTGAAAGGGAATTAATAATTTTCATGTGCCCATCATGACCACATATTTGATTGTATTTTTTTCTCAAGTTCTCTAAATTTAGATTAAAATGCAAGATTAAAAGAATGAATAATTTTCATGCCCCCATCATGACTGCAAATCTAATAACTATGAAGTAGAATGAATTCCATTCAACCATAAATTGTATTGTTGTGTGTGTGCATGAACCAATATCATGCATCATGAATCTAAAAGTGTTTATGTGTGTACAAACCAATTCATGCACCTTGAATATAAACCAATTGATATATAATGAAATACATATATATGTTTAATTTTATAACGTGTATCTCAAATTTACATGTATGTGGAAATGTAGAATTATTATTCCTGTAAACTATGTTCATATGCCCATGCATATGAACATAAATGTGTATAAATTTGTACTTAAGTGTCTGTAAAGTGAGTTCATATGCCTCCAAACATATATTGATGTTCTAATAATATAGAATGACTAAACCATATGATATTTGAACCATTTTGAATCTATGAAATATGTACTCTAATATGAATTTATATTTATGGAAGGTTATGTCTATATGACAAGCCCATTGTAATTCCCCCTTTAAAGATGAGGGGTATGTCTTGTAAGTCACTAATCCCAAAAAGATTTAACTTTATTATTTCATAATATCATCATGTATAATCATGTGAACATGTGTAAACTATTTCATCATTGCATTGTATATGTCAATCAAGGCATGCATGTAACATATGTAATTTAAGGCATATAAATTTAATATATAGATATATGTATCAAGATGCATGTGGTTGAAGTATAACTAAAGAATACTACATATTAAAAGTGCATTATATCTATCATGGCACCACTCAATGTCAAGCATTATTTTCATACGTAAGGCCAAGGGCTAAATACAAGAGACATGAAAATGTCACAACAAACAAATCCAAGATCCACATGTAAGAGACATAAATTCAAATAAGGTAAATATATATTTCACATCAAATAATGCTAAGGGATGCATACAAGGGACATAAATATGTTTCAAACAAGTTCAAAGATCCATACACAATAGACAAGCATAAAGTAACTTATCATGCAAGAGAGTAACAACATCAATGGAGCATATAATAATTAAATAATGGCCTACACCATTAATATGTATCAATGTCACAACTCAAAATAATATCATATCCATGTATCACTATGTAAGATATGAGTAACTAGGGAGACATTTTTATGAAATCTAGGTATCACAACATGGTAGAAAGGTCATATAAATATATAACCTATAATAGTGAAACTTTTGAAATAAGATTATCCTACTATTATCATGGCCACTGGGTAAAGGGAAGTCCAAATTCTATATGTCCATATGTAAATTGTATGTCCTGCATTTCACGTATATACCATAAAATAAGTGTATATGAAAATAATATGACATATACTAAACATGTGATAATTAAAATATGTAAATAGTGTAATCTAGTAATCATATCATGCTCGAGTCCTAATTTTTATTTTTTTGAATATTTTGAATTTTTTTCGTGTTTATTTTTATTTTTTATTTTTTGATATTTTTAAAATATTTAAAATTTATAAATGCTAACTAGTGATTTGCATCAATGAGATAACCATGGGGAGTTCTTATATATAATAGTGTAATGGACACATATCATGATAATAAGTTACCATATGTAGGTGTATTGAAATCATATAAGAAATAACATTTAATGTTTTAACTAACATGATCAATTCTCATACAATTACATGTGTGGTGGGTAAATCTAAAATGTTGAGAACTCTTTGGGGTCCACTGTATAGTAGAATAATGTCTCGTTACTTATGTTTATTATATAACATGTATTATTTGTAGTGATAACTATGTATGCAATATAGGATATCATAAACTTTGTGAACCCTCACTAACTATCTTATGTGATTAGCATTAAATAGATGGCTATTTGATAATGCCAACTACTTTCCTCTAAACTAGGTGTATATAAATATCTTGCACATGTGTAACTATTGAATCTATATATTCATCATGTATGGGTGTATCGACCAATTTTGGTGATGGTGGGGGTGAAGGTGGAGATACCAATGCTTTATGGGGTACTCATACCACATACACCTATAATTGTGACTACCCATTGTAGTGTATGTAGTTGAGACATCAGTGTATTTTAGATTGTATTTCAATTTATTTTTTATCTAGGTTCCTTTGTAGAGGTGCCCAATTTAATAATGTTGACATCAATAATATATTATATCTTATGACTCAATTTGAAGAATTTATTCATAGAATGTTCCATGATCTGATGATAATCACATTATGTATTGCTATCATAGTTCCTTGTTGTTGACCTATTGATATCAAGTTATTTTGCAAGAATAAGAGTGATAAGGTTAAACTAAAGTAGCTTATGTAATATTATATGAAGAGGTGACAGTAATGTATAAAATTACCTCTTTGGTAGAGTTGTCAAATGTAGTCAATTTTTAGGTTAAAATACTACATAAACTATACTATTTTCCTCATTTTGTTATCATTTGGTTTAACCTTTTAGCTTTGTTTGTTTCTTAACTTAAGTTTTGAAGAAGTTCTAAGAGTAGACATATACTTGAGTTTATTCAAAGATATGATCATAAATTCTTTATCCCTTACTATGTGGCATAACTCATCTAATGATTAAATATCTTGAAGATAATTGACTCATGGAGTGATGTAAGGAAGATTTTCTTAAATATGTCTTGTAATTCATTTTTAGCCACAACATCAATCATCTTGGATACCATGGTGTTGTACTAAAGTACATAATCATTGATTGGCTCATTAGACCATTGTTTGAGTTAATAAAACTATATATAAGATAGTTTCTCATCAATGATAATGGTAAAATTGATAGAAATTAATATTCTAAAGGGTTGAATGCTCTTATGGATTAGATGGGGAGATCATATAATCATAAAGCATAGTCTTTGAGACTTCTCATAAATACCCTGGTTAATTTTTTTTATTGTATGAATAATTCAAGCATGTCATGGAATGATTAAAGGTGTTACTTTGGATCACTTTTACCTATGTAGAGTGAATTATTAAAAAGATAAAAAACCTATCAGTACGTGATAAATTACTATATTAAATGGTTTATGAAGTAAGGCATGAAAATCCATGGAATGATAGCTTTAGATGCATGTCACTCAAACTACAACACCTTAGCATGTTAATTTATAACTGTCTTCTCGATGGAACATGTAGTAGGCAAGGTTGGTGATAAAACATGCATAATAATCATAGGATGGATAAAGGTTTCATGTGTAGGAATATGTATGGAAATTTATTTTAAACCATATGTTGACCCCACACCTTAGGTGTATGTCACATATGTCATTAGATGTGTAGACATGGGAATAATATCAATAGTATAGGTCTAAACACCTCATGAGGTAACTTATGCTTATTTTTTAGTCATTGGGCTAGAAATATATAACATTTTGTTCAACTTGATATGGAATCATGTTAGAATATTGAATATATTTGTGGTCATACATGTCATCTAGTTTATTTGTTGTTGTTGTTGTTGTTGTGTCAAGTTTATTATTAGTCTCAACATTCATGATAAGTACATAAATAGGGTGTAGATTATATATTGTATAATCTATATTAGGAAGAACAAAGGAGTTCATGCATGCCCTTTTCCATCTAGTGGTAACAAAATACAATATAATTAGAGTAACACTTTGGATTGTTCATTATTAAAATTTTGCCTTATTATAATTCTTGTATTTGATCCATTTGATTACAAAATTTATCTAAACAAGATACATTGTCCACGTATAAAAATATGAAAAATTTACCTTTAGGACTCATATTAACCAATAATTCTCATTAATAATAGCCATAGGTTATTGTTTTACATTATTTTTTATTTAAAAAAATGAATGATGGCATAATAGGTATAAAATTTGATATATCTATTCATATTATAATATATGACACTTAAGCGTAAACCTGAATGTAAAAGCAAAGTTGACTAAACTTAACATTGATGTTGACAAGTGACAAATGCTAAAAATAGTAAATACAACCAAATATAGTATACTTAGGTTTTCTTATTTCTAGTTGATTGTATCTAATTTCTTAAAATAAGAAAAATATAAAGACATGGATGTGATATCTCAAAATTAAGAACAAAATTTGAAGATATTTTTAGACAAGTTCACACTCCATAGATAATAATGTAGGTCGTTCACATCTATTGATTGCAAAACTTTTTGTATTGACTATTATGAAAATATGACTATTCTACCTTTTACACATGTGTCTACTGAGAGGGAAGAAACATTTTTATTATGTGATTACGACATGAAAACTTATGTTTTTATTTTCTTTGCCTTATAAACCATAGGGGTGATTTTGAGAGCTTAAAACCTGTAAAAAGAGAGAGGAATTGTAATGGGTCGAGCTAACCCCACTCACCCACTTTAATTATTAAATGTTTCCTATGTATCTAGATATTATAAAGAGGGAATCAAGCCACATGTATTTATCCAACCTATAATGATTATGAAATTATGCTCCTTGACTATATGTATGAATCTAAAAATTATGATTTGATACTTGATAAAGATAGCTCTTGACTTGATTTGAGGTGCTTAAGACTTGATTTGTGACTACTCCTGGTGTCTGACATTAAATTTGGAAATAATATGGAAACTTTTCTCGATGTGAAATAATGTACAAAATAGATGCTAATTAGGAATAAATTCCATTTAAACGAGGTTTGCATTTTTTTATTTAATGAAACCTCTGAACAATATCATTTATTTGACCTTAAAATTTGTACATGAAGACCTAAATGAATATTTTAAACTTAAAAACTAGTTGTTAAATGGCATGGGAACAAGGTAACACTAGGTGGATAGATCCACAATAACAAACCTACCTAACTAATGTGGACCCATCATAGAAAACCATAGACATCTATACTAAGGTTGGAATAGTCTAAGATTTCATATAAGATAGTTTGAGTATTAGCTTTGAGATTATGAGTAGTAGTGACATAAAATTAAATGGTTAATCCCACATATAGACAAATGGATTTTAGGAATTAAAAATAAGAGTTGTGTATTTAAATGTAAGTCAAGTGGTTTGGAATATGATCAAAATTAACATCGTCAATTACAAGTGACTAGATTTAGGTATATACAATGATGTGTATTATTAGGGAATAATTAGAAAACTAGGGCTAAAAATAAAAACATAAGGCTAAAATTCAAAACCCTAAAAGGATACTCTAATGGATACTTAGGGTTTGACTCAGTTTAATCAATGTATGAGTTCACCAATCATTTTTACCATAATTTAGTTTTGAAAACCCTAATATGATATAAACTAGTATAATAGTTCATATTAATAGATATGACATTAAAACATACATCCAAATCTAAACTACTAAAATTGATTGTAATGATTTGACAAGTGGCATATGCTAAATATAGTAAATACAATAAAGGTATGAGTGCTTAGATTTTATAATTATAACTATATGACTATGATTTTATTATGGGAGTAGAAAATAGATTAAAGTAGGCATGTTATTTATCTATTTAAATAATTGTGTTTATATTCATGTAAGGTTGGTTCTATTAGATTTGGATTAGTATCTACTGTCGATAGTGATATGTTCTAGTCAATACTAACATGCACCAAAAATAGGGTTTGTGACCATATGATCACCTTCATCTATCTTTGAAAGCTCTTTACGTGTGATGTCAAACCCTAATGATGTGCACAACTCCATTTTTTAGTATCTTATACCTTAAAACCCTAGGTATGCTTATGGGGGATAGAAACCTACAAGACTCATTAAAGTGTAATGCATTGAGCCAACCCAAATAACCTTCATTTGAAGATTTATCTTTGCCTATATATCTAAGGAGAGAAATCAAGCCACACATAGTTCTCCCACCTAGTGAAATTGTATGATTGTGTTCCTTTACTATATGTAGTAGCTGATGACTTGCCTTTGTTATTTATCAATACTTGTTTTTAATTAGATTTGGTATTATTTATAGTTATCTTGTGAGTGATTTTAGTGATATATTCATAATTTTGGAAAAATATGGAAATTTTCTCAATGTGTAATAGTGTATAGATGTGTATGAGATAAGTGTCAAGTCCCTTATTAAGTGATATCTTTATTTGTTTATACATATGAGTCCATCTAGGTAATTTATCATGAAACAGGGGAACAAAGTCATATAAGAGTTGCATAATGATAGGGGTGAGGAGACTATCATTGATGTGGAAAAGGGCAATGTGGAAACATAAGAGTGTAGGGAGGATGTGGACAAGGAAGTAAGCACGAATAGGAATAAGTTTTAGTAGAGAAGTAGAAGGGGATTGGGGAGACAATAGATACTTATCTATAGAAATGGGAGACTTCTCTAAACTAAAGGGACCAAAATGTGGCCTTTAATAACTTGGTTTCTTCACTCAAAGATGAGTGAGCACATATAAAATTGTGGAAGAATTTGACCTAGAAAAATCAATCATGAGGTGGTTTCTGTGTGAGATTACTGAGCTGAAGGGTAAGGTGAATGTGCTATAGCAAAAAAATACAAAGATGATACAAACTTTGGCAGATAGGGAGGATGATATCTAGATATAGGGATGAAATTTTAGAGTGGAGATTTTGGAACATGCTAATGAAAACATGCATAATAATATTAGTTTTCTTATTAATTACAACAAGGCTATAATGTATGAAGGTATCCAAAACTTTGAAAACCTTCAAGCATATATCAGAGAACTTTTTGAATCCAACTATATAGGTAAAGGGAAGGGTAAGAAGGGATAGTGTAGTGGATCTCAATACATTGTAGATCATGAAAACTTGTTGATGCAAATTGATATGAATCTCAAGAAGATGAAGGCATGTTGGGAAGATGTCCTTGAATCTTGGATTTAGATTAGTTTTTTTTATTGTTTTATGGTTATACCAAGGATATTTTTTAGATGTTTCTAGACTGTGTTAGTCCTTATTTCCTTTCATGGCTTGGTTAGCCTATTATTTCTTTTGTACTTTAGCTTCTCCTAGGGTTTGGGGACCCTAGCTCAAAAAAAAATCCCCCCCTTTAACCTAAATAAAAACATGATAGGTAGATGGTCAAACTCTAAGGAAAGGATTGATTTTAAAAAATAGTTATTATTTTGAAAGGATCGTTACTAACCATTCAGGGTAGTGTTGACTAGTGATACTCACCAAACTTGACTTATTGACTAGTGTGCAAGTGAACTAAAGTAAAGGTCTAGATATGTTTCTACATGATATCAATCAAGTTGAAATAGGTAGTTAGGTTCTTGTAAGTGTGTAACAACATAATACAAGGGCCAAATATATAATTTAACATGTAGGTATGAGATAATGGATGGATATGACAACATTTTTGAGCTCAAGTCATGCATTCTAAATGTGTGTCGATCTTGTCATTGACAAGCAATCAATACTAAATTTTAATATCTACAAGAATAAAAACTCCAATATTTTTAGGAACAAATGTATACATGAGGATGGATATCATAAATATGATTCTAACACAAATATATCATATACGTACATTTATGTTTTATTAATAATTCATTACTCTCTATTTCTAATTTTATTATTGTATTAAATGAAATGAAAAATGAATATAAAAAATAGTCATTTTCCAGGATAATTCAATTTAAAGAGATTCCATTATGTATACTAAAAATATTTAAATGTAAAAAATAGTTTTTTTTAAAGTTATGTATAAATTTAATTAATCACTATATATCTTAAATATGTTTTCATGAACAATACTATTTATATTTACCTTGCACAACCTCAAATACTACTAGCATATGCATGTATGTATATGTATATACATACATACCTATGTATATATTTATATGTATATGTATATAAGTATATTTATACACACACACACACATCCAAAAGATATTAAATTTTTAATTAAAAATCACACTTTTATTAATATAACAATATATAATATAATGTTATTCATACAAAAAGGATGGGTGGAGAAGTCAAATTCAAAACTCAAAGCCATGTCGAGTTAAATAAGTTTTGGGAAGAGTAAAAAATTATAAAAAGGGCCAACCCAATGCCATATGAACCAAAGTTCATCTAATTCAAGTGCAAATCAACCAAAAAAGGGTGAAAATAATTACAAACAATACGGATCTCATTAAGTAGGAGGGATAAACATGGCAGTAGGTGGAAGGAAGAGGAGGTAGAGTATCCTATGAATTTACTTCCCATCCCCTTTGATTAGGGGGATCCTCATCAAATAGTAAGGGATCTTAACCATCATTTTTTTGCTTGTTTTCATATTCATCTTATCTGATAGGTGAAATGGAAAGGGCTAAATAAAAAAATTTGTCTTGTAGAAATGATGAGAGGGGATCCTCCGGATACAAGACCATTGACTAATAAATCTTTGAAGTTGATCCCCATTCCCATTACCTTGAGGGGGACAGTGGTGGAATGGGAGATCATGAGCCTCACAACTAACAACACATGGAGCATTCCCCCAATGGTCCAATAATTTTTTTGAATTATGTAGTTCTATCTAAAATTTATTTGCTTGACTCTATATCTATAAGGTAATATTATAAATCAAATTTTTTTTAGTTACACAAAAGCTTATTTTAATATCTTCATGATTTAAACATGATTTATTTCTAGCTTCCCAAATTGAAAAAAGAAAGTCAGCACAAAAAATATGCCAAAACATATTGTATCTTGTAGGAAGCAAGGTGGAGTCCCCCACGAGAGCCATTTTTTGATTGAATAATTTAGGCTAGAAGGGATTGAATAGGGTGTCAATCCATATCCAATAAAACTAAGCATGAGGACAAAACCAGAAAAAGGTGTTTAAGGGTTTCTAGTGGTGGAAAGTAGGGTATATGGGGTTTGAAACCCCCATGAGCTTCAACTAGTCACCAAAAATAAAATATTGGTAAAGAATACATAAAACAAAATGGGCTTTATTAGTCTCAATAAGATCATCCTAGATATTATCAAACCTTATAGACCATACATAAGGAAGATATCTAAGATTCCATCTATGATTGAGGTTTTTGGTTTCAATGTGCCAAGGATCCAATAGATTATACCCCAGATGAGGATAATAATAAGGAAATGGTGTAGCTATAGGCCAATGCCAATATTTCCATTAGGGAATAAGGGAAGCAAAAACAAATTTGTGTGAGTACTCCTCAAGTATGTGCCTTTTCAACTCAACAATAGACTATGAATATTTATTATCAAGATTAAACTTAACCTTCATAATATTACATGGCATCCAACCCCTATTTATCTTGTATAACATATCTCCAATCATTTTAATATCCTTTTTTAATAATATCAAAATTTTGATCGAAGGGACCATGGCAAAGGTAAATTTTTAATAATTGAGCATAGGAGATCACCATGGGGAATGGGAATTTGGAGAAAGAACATTTTCAAATCCTTCCCACACCCAAATTAGATGAGGTTTTACACTCTCCCAAGCCTTCCAAATGTTTTTATAATAAAATTACAACTGATATTGATAAGAATAAGGGTAATAATAAGGTTGTGTAAACCAATCCCTTGCTAGCCCTTTCTATTAAGACGGAGTCCTTGAGAAATATAATGTCTCAACAATATTTTATAGGATTCATCACCTTCCAAGCTTATGATGATCCATTTCAAACTAAGGGTAAGACCTTAGACTTTAATGTCAATAATCCCAAGACTGTTAACTTATTTCGGTCAATAAAAATTGGCCCAAGAGACTCTATGAAAACCATGATAGACTTTAGATTTGAGGCACAAAATTTACATTAAGAGTTTATCAAACTTATCATAGGATAAATTATAAGGAAATAACATGAATAATACACATTAGTAATAGCCATAACCTTAGATAAAATATAAAACTTCCTTACTAAATTCAAGGGTTTGGTGATACATAAGAATTTTTTTTAACCCTTTGAAACACATAAGACCACTAATTAGTGGTAAAGGCTATAAATGCAAAATGAATTCCAAGTAGTTTAAATTTAACTCCTAGGAGAATCCACTTCCATGGATATCATTCAAACTAAGGAGGTTTTAGAGAAAGGGACTAGAATAACATTGAGTCTTTTGCCGTTGGATGGAATACCTAGAAGTAAGGTAGAAAGTGTTGAGGAATTCTGTAGCATTTTGTAGACGACATTTATGAATTATGTAGCACCTCAATTTTATACACTTGTAAAACTTAAAATTTGATTGTTCTTCTTAGTTATAGACCTTTCCTACTTCCATAAGTCTTGCATATATAATATCTCTATGTTCATTACTTATCTCTTATTCTGACTAGCATCATTCTGATGAATCAGGCCTTCTATCTTTCCTAGAAGATTTTACCCTAATTATTATCCATATCTTCAAATTTTAAACATATACCTATATTACTACTATCTAGACACTTGAATCCAAGTTAGACTCCTATATTAACATTCATGGCCTACTATGTAACAATTATCCATTTCCCTAAAGTAATCCAATTTGTAAATGAAATGTGTTCTTATAATCAGCTTAAGTGATTTAATGTGAGATGTTCTCAAAATGAATTGGTATAAATACAAAATCAACCCTCATTCACTCCTCATTTACCATAAACATAGAAAATACCAAAAGAGACCAAGGTAGCTTATCAAAATCATTATATCAAGCACTCAAATGAATAAAGTTTCCTTAATTTATCCTATTGCTATTATACAACACATCTACAATTCTAAAGTACAGAAAGAGAGCCTCAAGATCTATATTTTCCAAGTTATAATCTATGTGATTCTTGTACTTTCTTTCCACATATTTCATCTTTATGCACACACAAACCAACATGCAGATGAGAGATACATAAGTATGAGGCCCTCTTTAGAGTATTGGGTATGCAGGTGGCACTTATTAATAGTGGGGAATATCAAAAGCATTTGCCCACTAACCCATTTTTTCCACAGCTAATATGAAGATGAAGAATTAAGGTTTTCTCATTTGATAAGGAGTAGTAGTCCATGACCCAAATTTGAATACACTAGAGTAAAGGTGACACAAAAAACAAAACCATCTAGGTGGTTGCATCCGATTTAAGTATGCATTCTATATTGTACATATACGTCTAATCTAGACAGTAACATCAATAGAATCATATTAGGTTGACATAAGTGTTTATGTCTATAAAGGCACTTAATCCAGAATTTGACAACTATTCTAGAATCTTATTCTAATATCCTTCTTTCATGTTCTAAATCTAGATATATATTAGCATTAGAACTAGATAAGTAGCTTGTGTTCATTACTATTACAATATCTATCATAGTTGTACTTCCTATTTATAACATATCTCAGCATTTAATTCTGAATATTGGTTATCTAAGTTTATAAATTAATTGGCCTATTATATATCTATTTATCAACCTTATATTCATTAATTTCTATATTATTAATCCTATATATCCTCATATGATCTATATACAAAAATTAGGGATCTTATGAGGATATATAAGTTTGTAATTTTTGGATGTGGATCTTATAAGGATATATAGGGTTAATAATATATAAATGAATAAACACAAAGGTGATATATATATTTATAGGAGAAAAATTAGTTTTCAATATCAAATAAATAATATTCTAAATTAAATATTGAGATATGTTATATATTGGATTAATAATGAACACAAGGTACTTAGTTGGTTCTGATGCTAATACAGATCTAGATCTAGAACAAGTAGGAAGTAGATTACAAGATTATTATAGAAAAGTGAACAAATTCTAGATTAAGTGCCTTTTCGGCTATAAACACTTGTATTATCCTAGGATGGTTACATTTATGCTACAATCTAGATCAGACATAAGTGTACAATATACAATACCTAATAAAATTGGATTCAACCACTTGGATACTTTTGGGTTCTATGTTGTGTTTGCTCTAGTGCATTCAGATATACATCATAGATTATCACTCCTTGTCAAATAACAAAACCCTAGCTATTCATATTCATATTGATTGTGGGAAAATTATGTTAGTGGGAACATATTTTGAGTTTTTCTAAATACCCCTTTATCAATGAGCATTGCCTTAAAAACTAATAGTCAAAAGAGGACTTTAGACTTATGTAGTTGTCACCTATGTGTTATCTTATATGTGAATCATTCAATGTGTGATAATTAAGTACAATAGTGACCTATATTGTAATTTGGAAAATATAGATCTTAGGTTACTCCTTCAATACTTTAGACATGTAGATGTGTTGTGCTTATGATTGATATGGAAATAGGATAAAATAGGAAAGCTTTGTTTAATTAAATACTTGATATAATGCTTTTGATAAATTTCTTTGGTTTATTTTGATCTTTTTTAGGTAAGGAATGAATGAGGATTGATATTATATTTATTCCAATCTATTTAGATAATATATCACATTAAATCACTTAAGTCAACCATAGAAATACATTTCATTTACAAATTAGATTACTTTAGGGCACTGAACACTTGCATCAGAGTCAGACACCTTTGTTGACATAGGATTATGATTAGGATGCAAGTGTTTAGAGATCATAAAGATAGGTACAGGTTCCAAACTTGCAAAGATAGATAATAAGTAGGTTACAAGAATTTTTGGTAGGATAAAAGGCCTAATTCACCATAATGAAACTAATCAGACTAACTAATAAGCAATGAGCATATAGAGATAGTAGATTTGAGACTTCAAAAATTAGGAAAGGTCTTTAACTTATAGTAGTAGTCAAGGTCTAAGTTTACTAAGTGTAAAATACTAAGATTCTAAATAATTCATAAATATAATCTACATTTTCACAACTTTATTCTAGTAACCAAATTACTAGTTTAAAGGAAAAGAATGTATACCTGGATATGCATAACACACCTTATCTTCTCTAGATAAAATTTGAGTGATATTTTGGTTATTGACCTAAAACCAAGATCACATTATTAAAATATATAATTAGTGTGTATAAACTTAAATTTAACATATTGAAATGATTAAAATTTAAAAAGAGTAAGGTTTAGGGGTACACATATGTATCAATGAAACTATCTTGCCTTTTGTAAATTTGATTTGAAAGATATATCATTATGAATCACTAAAATTGAGAGAAAGACAAAAATATAATAAGTGCATATATCTAAATAGACAGAGAGATATTGGAGGACACATTCCCCCAACCTTGGATAAAAGATGAATTGTTACCCAAAAGTTGAGATTAGCTCAATTGTGTAACCTATTTTAACCTTTTAGGACTTAGATGAATTTAAATATTATGTTGTTAAAGGGATGAGTATCATAAATTAGGGTATAAATATTCAATACATATAGCCACTAATTTGTTACAAAATTGACTAAATTTGACCTTTCTAAAAATAACAATAAATAATGCAAATGAGAGTTTAACTAGAAAATGACTAAATGGATGATCTAGAAGTTGAAAACTAAGGAATAATCTAGCTTGAGTTTCTCGAATAGGATCCAAGTGTCAAAACCCCTTTCATATAGTAGTGCCCTAATTAGATAGTAGTATCATGTGGAGTTAGTGTCCTTATTTTGATGGTAGTGTCCTTTATGTATAATAGTTCTAAACTTTTAGGTGCATTTGTGTCTGGGTTTATCAAGCCTATGCTTACACACAGGAGTTTTGAAACCCTATAGATGACCTATTTTTACTAATTGTATGATATAACCCTAATCCTCCATGTTATTGGGGCATTTAGGTGATATAAGCAATAAATTATGTTGTTAGCGGTGTAAGAAAGACATCCTCAACACACCATTGTGATGAGAATTGCCTACATACCAATACTTCAAAGAGGGATCAAGCCTGATGTAGTTCTCTTCACATAAGCACTAATGCAAGTGTAGGTGAAGCTAGTATGATTATAGATCTGAGTGCTTTGAATTTGATTGAGATTGGAAATTTGAGTAATTTGAGCTTCTGAATGTTTTAAATGGTTATATGTAGAAGTAGGAAAGAATAGGGATTAATAACCTTAATTATGCAAAAATTATTCCAAGTTTGTATGTGTAATTTGTATCTAATTCCCACCTAATGGTTAGAGGGCTAAATTCATGTATATATATTAATTCGGTGCTTGTGTGGATGTTAAAAGAGGTCTAGGTTGACCCCAAGTGGTCTAAGATTTGAAAGGATATATGTTTATGGAAAAAGGGGTGAAAGGATAGTAGCACCAAAATTGGGACACTAGTGCCATAACACACTATTAAACCTATTATGGTGGTAGTGGTCAAGTGGTAGAACCTAAGGCATGAAAGGCCAAGATGTAATAATGAGGGTTTGGGACTACTTTAGGGATGACTAAGGATACCTATGGCCCACATGAAGGCCAAATAAGTGTGAAAATAGGCCCCAATAGGTATAGGGCTAAGATAGGGACAAGTGGTCTCAAGTATCACTCTTAGCACTCAAGTGTCATTTTTAAGTGATTGAATTTTCCCCCAACCTTATTCTATAAATATAGAAAAGTGAAAGGACTAAGATAAAGGAAAAAAAGTTGTACCTAGAATTACCTAAGAGGTGAAGCCTATGAGTTTAGATTTGAGTATGCTAATCATGATCCATTATGTGTCATACAAGTGAAACATGCATAGATCAATCCTTACTTAAGAGATATCAAAAATAAAGATAAAACTGAGTAAATAATTGAAACTAAGTAAAGAGATAAAACTGAGTGAAGAGAGAGGAAATGAATGAATATACCTCACTAGGTATGTGAACCAATGCATAGACCTAGCGACAACCTATGTGTGTGCATGTATATATTGATCAATCAATGAATAATTTAGATCGAGCTGATGGATTGCTCAATCCTCATGTGTGGGTGGCTCAATAACTCAATATAGTTTTGATTCCATCATTTCCCACCCCTACTTTGTGGAACATGACTTTTGAATAAATTGGATTGGATTGATGGTGTGCCTAACCCTCTGATATAGGTGGCTCAAGAACTCAAGTAGATTACGACTCCATCATTGCCTACCTATATGTATTAAATGTATATGAAACTAAAACTTCATGATACAACTAGCAATGTCTAATTGTAAATATCTAACTATAAATGTCTAACTAGAGATGTCATATTTGAGGCCACTCGAGTATATTAGGTGGCTTGGGGCCACTTGGGAATGCCAACTAATGTAGATAGAGTAAGGCTTGAATCTAGTTTGTAACCTAGAATATGGTGTTTGATGTGTATAGTGTAGTAATGACATAGAGCTTGTCATTCCATATGATCAATCGATGTGTAAGTGAGCATATGGAAATAATGTGACATGTACATGCCCCCAAATCTAATATCTAAGCATATAGATTTTAGACTGAGTTGTAGTAATATGTATCTAAGTATTTGAATTAAAAATGAGAATGGTCATGCTGTGCATGATGCCCCAATATGATCAAATTAGTATGAATTTGAACTAAACTAATAAAAATTGGTAGATCTATAACTGAACCTATGTAAACCTAGATTGTACCTATTATAATTTTCTATCCAATCTAGATTATTTTTAAACTGAGGCTACTAAATAGTCGAACCATATCCTATACAATAGTTATATGTGGAACTAGTGTCCTAATTTAGGCACTAGTTTTTTGCTATTTTGATTTATGTGAAACTATAACTGATCTTTGTGTCATTATTTTCCACTATGTTTACCTGAGTCTGATTTCTATAATTTGAGTCTATGTGTTGAAAAGTATACTATGAGTGAATTTTAATAGATTGATCTTTGTGACAAACCCCTATGACTGCCCCCTCTTTTGAGGGGAGTTGTTGAACCTATTTAATAACTATCCTCAAAATAATAAGATCAACAAAATGTGTGTTAGCTAGAACATATATGATATCTATGTAATAATATAATATAATGTGAATACATAGCATTTAAATGTAAGATAATTTGAGCATAAGTTTGTAATGTGTGATGTATGTTATGTATAGAATTCATAAGGATGTTAAGATAGCTATAACAATGTATGTAATAATAAATTTGAGTAATAACTAAGTAGCTATCTAGGGGTATGTAGTATGATGTCCATCATGGCACCCAAGTAGGAAGGGGAGATGCATGAGGTATCTCATGACATCTAAAACTGGACCATTTAATAATCAAAAGACAAGTGTCAGGGTCATGATACATATAAAAAACAATATATATATAACACATATGAGGCATGAAAGTAGGCCAAGAGGCCATAATATAAGGAACATGGGCACATGTCACTAAATATGAGAAAGAAAGACATACAAGGACATGTTTAAATTTACACATAAAAGGACATGTTCAAATGTCTGCATACATAATCATAAAATCACACACAAGGACATGGGCACATGTTAAAACTAGATCATTGACTTCAAATTCCCTACTCTGAACATGGTTATTGTAGGTCCATTGGATTCATTTCTGATATGCCCTAAGATGCTCTATGGATTGAATGCACATGTGATCCAATTATTTTAATTCATGGAGATGTATTTCTTTGTATTGATCATCTATGATGATCCTTTTTAAGGATACCTATAAGGATGGGATTTTTAACTCTAGTGGGATAATTGCTTATATGTCATATACTAGTGAATATGGTGTAGCTTCTGTCAATGTGTAAATATTGGTGTGATAAGCACATAATGCATAGACAAGTTGATTGTGACAATCATCACCAAATTTGGCAATTATTTAACTGAAGATATTATTAATTGTCTTGTTTGTTTCTTCCACTTGATCAATTCCCTATGGGTAGTACAAAGTAGAGAATGTGTGCTAGATTTTATATTTAACACAAAATTTATTCACTATTTTATTCTTAAAAGAAGTTTATTGTCTATAATGATGGCCACTGATGATTCCAAAATATGACTCATTATTACTATCAATTTTCTTCAGTTTCCCCCAACTACCTCTCCTCTAGAATAAACATTGCAAATATTTTAGGCTTATATATAATCCCAATGTAGTAAATAGATGCTTTATCTTATTTAATGCAACTAAAGTCTAAGTTACTAATTATGTTATTTTATTATAATTTTTTTCATGTTTAGTCTCCCATTTTTTGTATATACAGACAATACAACAACCTATAAAGAATAAGGACCTTTTTGATGATCTTCTAAGATGACTCATATGAAGGATCTTAACATTTAGTGAGCTACAAAGTTATTTGACACTCTTTTAGATCATCTAATTCTACCATGGATTCAACTATGAAATTGTATAGTAGCTATGGACTCACCCAGTCTACTATTATGGACTCAATCAGTAGCAATGGACTCACCTAGTCCATAACTACAGACTTGTTCAAGACTATATTTTATCCTTCACCAAAGCATTATATCATCCTTATCAGCCTAGTAGCCTTGTTATACACTTCTTCAACATCAAATATCCTTGAAACATGTTTCTAAGGACTTTGCTATAATTTCATAGATATAGATCTATACTCTACCACCATTGATACATACTCTGCCAGAGTTGCTAAAAACTCTCCCAGTGCAACTCTCGAGCTTGCAAAATTAAATATTTCTACTTTGTATTTTTGACATACTTGAAGATTATTTTGGTCACTTACTATTTATAGTGTTAGTATAAATATAAAATCTATAAATATGATTTACACACACACACACACACACACACACACACACACACACACACACACACATCAAAAATTATAAAAATGTCAACAATATTTTATAAGAGAATATATCCAATAGATTTAGGAAAGTATTATTGGTAGTTTTTTAGTGGATTTTGTAATGGATAGATATTCCTATTTCAACCGTAAATCACCTATCTTGAAGACTCATTGAAATTAGGAGATTTGTCTTGATAACATAAGATTTTTTACTGAGATCTAGGGATTTACAGTTATAGCATTATATATAGGTAGATCTCTATGTCTTAGAGGGATAGTGAGAAAGAATTATTAAATTTTTTAATTGATATTCTAATATAGTAATACAAGTTATACTTATATCATGTAATCTATTTTGATCAATTAATGAAGATATCTCTAGTTTTCAAGTACCAAGTTTTCCTTACATTCCTATTCCCAATGTGAGAAAGGGTCCACTCTCTTCAGGAATTAGGAATGTATTTTTGTATGGTATTTTATATGTTTTTATATTTTTAGTAATTACAAGTATATTTCATCTTTATAACCTACAGGAAATTATCTTTAAAATTATAAGATTAAATTTTGTATTACAATCAGTGTGTTTATCTTTTCAGCAGAGTGTTTACTTTTAGCAAATGCATTTAATTTCAACAAAGTTTTTACTTTCTTTAAATGTGTTTAGTTTAAACATGTGTGTTTATTTTATCAAATTTGATTTTAGAGTGTTTTAATTCTAGAAGTGTGTTTCTTTATTTTATAGTCAAATCCTTTCTAAAATAAATTAGATTAGACATTTATAAAATCAACAACCCCCAAACCATATTTGTAAGACCTAAAATCATAAACCTTGTTGTAAATAGCTTTGGATGTTTCCCTTGTTTGAATTACAACAATAAAAAAGTTGATTAAATGAAGGGATAAATGACACCCATCATTTTTGTGCCATTACCAAGGATAATTAGGTGTTAGTAAGGTAACCCTTGTTGGTCTAAAATAAAATTTAAAAAATTAAAAATTTGATAAAAAACAACAAAAATAAATTTATGAACCGACCTAGAGATGCTAAAGGAAGGTACATATCTAAAGATCTTGAGTTAAGACCAAAGGAGGAAAGAATAAAATCTTTGACTGAGAGTGAAAGTATGAGAAAAACACTTAAATCATGCTTAAATTCATTACCAAAATTAGGATCATCCTCACAAATAAACCTTGTAATAAGAATCACATATGGAATATCTTCTCCTATAGGAAGAATTAATCATGATAGTCTTTTTTCTAGAACAAGAGGTCCTCAACCTCAATCTTTACAAGATCAAGAGGAAACAATAAATTGGATCTCTAATGCAGGTTGGGAAGAAGAAGAAGAAATAGAAACCATGGATAATAATCAAATAAATGTGGAAAATCTTAAATAAAATAAAATGTAATAAGACATAACCTTTTCTTATCCTATAGTCATAGATCTAGTAGATCAAACCTCTATGAAGAACATTTCACCTTCATTTATACTAACTTTTAGGGGTAAATTATCATAAGATCTAGATCAATTTTGGTTTGAGTTCAAAGTGTTATGTCAAACCTATTATTATACAATTGATTATCAAAAACTCAAATTGTTTCCTTTTACACTTAAGCAGGAAACCATGAGGTGGTTCATGGGCCTTCTGCATGATTATATTAATACATGGAGAGACATGGAAAGCTAAATTTTTGAGAAGTATCAAGATTACTGCAGAGTAAGGGATAGAAAAGAGAACTTCTTCAAGATCAAATAGAATGAGGTTGAAACTTTAGAAGATTATCTAGATAAGTTTACATTTTTCTCACAAACATAGTGGTTATCTAGTTATAGAAGTAGTGAAAATAGTCTTTCTTAAGGTACTAGATGATGAATCTAGAGATAATCTAAATCAATAGGTAGAGGAGATATTGTAAAGTTAAAATTTCACTAGATCTCATAGTTGTGCACTTATTACTCAAGGAAAAAACCTAGCATCAGGAAAGGAAAATTAGGTAAGTCTAATGAAGTTAGTCAATTGATGGAGGAGTTTTTCAATTTAAAATTTGACATTTTGGTCTAATTAAATACTACATTATATGAGATTAAATCCAAATATAATTCCACCATAGAACCCTTAGATATATAATACCCAAAATATAAGTTAAAACATGCTCTTAGAGACTATCCTTTGGATAAAATAAAAATATGTGGGATATGTGATAGTAAAGACCATGACACAAACCATTCTAACCATCTCTTTGTTTTAAAAAATCAATTAAAATAGAATACAAAACACATAGAATATTTAAATTACATCCAAAGATATAATCCATTTCTACAAAACTAGACCCAAGGTTAGTTCAATCTAAGGAATCCAATTAATCCATGGACGACACCTTGGATTACTTAGGCACCTCAACCTATGTGGGTAAAAGTACACCCACAATGGGACATTAAGAATGGATGATGCCTCAAACTTGGATTATGCCTCAACAACCATGGATAACTTAACCATAGTCACAACCATGGGGAAATACATCATGGACATAATGGAATGTCAATCCATATTTTAACCCCCAATGAAGGTTCCCACCACAACAAGATTTGATGGCACCTCATGTTATTCAACCTATAGAATAGGTTAATAAACCACAATTACCTAATCAAATAGTGGCTAATCCTAAGAATAAACCATCATCACCTATTTATGTAAATGAACAAGAAAAAACCATGAATGTAGTAGGAGCTATTGAATTTACAAATATCCATCTTAGGTAAGGTAGAATGATTCAAGAGCCTCTTATCACCATATTATAACAACCCAATGAAAACCAAAAATAGATCTACCTCAAACCACAGTTAGAAAAGAGGAATTAGATAAAATATCAGAGAAGATAGAGGAACATATTACTTCTCCTCTACCTATTCCTTTTCCTGGAAGATTGAAGGAAGTTGAAACTAAGCAAGAATCTAAATTGATTTAGGAATTGAGAAAATTGAACATTGAAGTACCCTTATTACAATCCAATAAGAATATTCCAAAATTAAATAGAGTCATTAAAATATTGTATGTCAAAACACCTTAAAGAAAGAAACAATACCCAAAGACCATACATGTGGATGGAAAACTAGATGATATTTTAGTAGGAAAACTACTATTATCCAAATTTCTCTACCTAAGTAATCCAATCATAAAAGTGACCATAGGAAAAAAATAAATACCCATTATTCTAGTAGATTAGCAATCAATGTGATGACACTTGATATGCTACGAACATTGTTTCTTATGGGAATGTAACCTACCTCCACCATTCTCCAAATGGCTAATTAGTTATTTTTTAAACTAGAAGGTAATATATAAGACATGGTTGTAACAATTAAGTCATAGTAACATCTAGTAGATTTTATGGTTTTGTAACCTAAAACAAAGAAGTCAAGGTACCCCCTCATCTTAGGAAGACCTTGGTTGGCTACTGTAGTAGCATTAATAGATTATAGGTCATGGGATAAGACTATTTCAAATGGTCTAAAATCAAAATTGAATATATTTATATCCCTTTGTAAAACCCTCACTAGATTTCATTAAAACATAATGGGTGGATGAACCAAAAATAAATAAAAACAACCTTTCATCCTTAGCCATAATAACAGTGCAATGACACAGAATAATTAATTGATGAATTATCATAAGATCTATAAGATACCAATAGCCTTATGATCCTAGATATAGAATTTGCTAGTCTATTGATTATGAACTCTACCAGTCTATCAACTACATACTCTATCAGTCCATCAGCTATAGACTCTACCAAATTGCTAGTTATCGACTTTATTAGTCCATCAATGATGGACTCAACTAGACTTGTTGATATGAACTCATTATTTGAGCATAACTATCACTTTTCATGCTCAACATATGACCATAGACCATTATAATAAAATATTTATGATTAGGAAAAAGGAAAACCAATTAATTTTTTAAATGTATTTCATTATCCATTAGCTAGAATAATTCCTCTAAGAGATGTATTTGTAAAAAATATAACTACATTTCATCTATTATTACCCCATCCATGTCCTCTTAAATTTTTTGATGAGTGAATTCAAACAAATATAGTCTGTCCATCCTAACACTAAACAATTCATGGTATTACAAATAAAAATATTGAACATAAATAGCTGGTTAATCCATGATCAAGAAATAAAAGTTTTTGATATTGTAGAAAAACATACCAAAGATTTTGCTTGGGATTATACATACATGAGAGGAATTAATTTAAGTGTTTATATCCATCACATTTACGTAAGTTAGGACAAACCATTTAGACAACAACAAAGATGATAAATCTAGATTTAAGGGATATAATAAAGAATGAGATTGAGAAATTATTGGATGTGTGATTCATTTATCCCATCTCAAATATTCCTTGCATTTCTCCTCTGGTAATCGTACCTAATAAAAATGAGAAATAGAGAGTATGTGTAGACTATCGATTGCTAAACAAAGTTACTATGAGGGATTATTTTCTTCTTCCTTTTATTGATCAAGTAATTGATAATATGTTAGGGAAAAAGTAATTTTATTTCCTAGATGGATTTAGTGGATATAATCAAATAATAGTGGAATCTAAGGATCAACACAAAACCACTTTCAATTTCTCATAGGTAATGTTTGCCTATAGATTTTTACCATTTAGCCTTTGTAATGCTCTAGCTAATTTTCAAAGAGTAGTTTTAGCCATATTCTCTAATATAACTAATGACTGTGTGGAAGTTTACATGTATGAATTCACTTCTTATGGAAATACGTTTGATGAAGCTTTAAACAATCTTAACAAGGTCCTAACTAGATGTGAATAACACCAACTATCACTAAGTCATGAAAATTCCTAATGATGATGAATTAAGGCATAGTACTAGGACACAACATCTCTACCAAAGGAATCTAAGTGGATCTTATGAAAATTGAAATAATCTCTAACCTGCCTACCCCACAAAACCAAATTAATATCAAAAGTTTCTTAGGTCATGCTATTTTCTATAGATGTTTTATAGAAAAAATCAATAAAATTGTTGCTCTTATGTTTGCTTTGTTGGCGAAAGAAAGTGAATTTGTATGGAGTGATGATTGTCATAAATATTTTGAAATCATTAAAGAGAAATTGAACTTTGCACCAGTATTCAGTGTTGAGAGGGCCCAATTGGGAGAAACCTTTTCACATCTAAACTGATGCCTCTAATTATGTATTGAGGGAAATTCTAGGATAAAAGGATGAAAATGGTCATATGTATGTTATTTATTACATTAGTAAAAACCCCAAACATACTAAAAGAAATTATACAACCACAAAAAAAGAGTTTATTTTTATGATTTATGCCATCAATAATTTCATACACTATATTACATGTTATAAGGTATTCATTTACATAGACCACTTAACCATAAGGTATATTATGAATAAACCTATAGTAGGAAGAAGAATCATAAGATGGTTATTAATTTTACAACAATTTGATATAACCATTATTGATAAACTAAGAAATTTTAATGTATTGAATTTTTTTTGTCTAGAATACATATTATAGGTGGTGAGGAACCAATTAAAGATAAAATTTTAGATGAACAATCACCATGGTTTGCTGATATAGACAACTATTTATTCATAGGGAATTTTCATTCTTATTTCAATCATAAATAAAGGAAATGTTTAATCAAAGTAAGCTATTTTTTAAAAATGGATTAATGGTAGGCTTTTTAAGTATATCTCTAATCATGTATTTCACAGGTGAGTATCAAATAATTAATCTTAAGACATCATTAGAGCTTGTCATGATGAACTAGGAGGATTTTTTTATTCAACAAAGAGAACCATTCATAAGATCCTAGGAGTAGGATATTACTAGCCTTCCCTTTACATGAAAGTAAAGAAGTATATCAGACAAAGTGATCCATGTCAAAGGATGGGACAACCTACACTATTAGTAGAGATGCCTTTCATCCATAGGTAGTGTTAGAACCATTTGTGAAATGTAGAATAGACTTCATTGTTCATGTAGTTCCTCCATCTCAAGGTAATGAATACCTCCTAGTATGTATAAATTATTTCACTAAGTGGGATGAAGTCCAATCCTTATCTTTTTATAGAGAAGAATTAGTAGAAAAATTTCTATATGTCAAGATCATGAAATGGTTTAGTGTACCTAGAGAGAGAGAGTCTCACATCAGGGACCAAAACTAATGTCTAATATGATCAAGAATTTAATGGAATTTTACCAATTTAACCATAGGAAATCCTCCCCTTATCATCTACAAGCCAATGGTCAAGTAGAAGTTACCAATAGAGAGTTAGAGAACATTGTGACCAAGATAGTCAATAGTAGTTAAAAAGATTGAGCAATCATAATATCAAAAGCAGTGTGGGCCTACAACACTAATTGGAAGACAACCACCAAAATTTCACCTTATGAGCTACTGTATGGTAAGAAACCTCTAATTTCCATTGAATTTGAATTGTAAACCCTAAAAATATAAATATAATTAGGCATTGATTTGGATAAGGCATAGCAAGATAGAATATTTTAATTAAATGAGTTTGATGAGATGAGGACACAATATTTACAATAGATAGAAATGATGCAACATCAGAGGAAAATGTGGAATGATTCCCACATCAAAGAGAGAACATTTTAATAAAGAGATTGGGCACTCTTGTTTGACTCCAAATTTTAATAATTTAAAAGGAATTTGAAAACAAGATTGCTAGGCCCATACCAAATAGAAAAAGTCTTTGAGAATGGATCATTACAATTATTGCTAATAGACGGGAATCATAAGACTTTGTTGGTCAATGGACATAACCTCAAATTATATATGAAGCCTATCAACAAGGAGGAGTTTGTTCAAAACATTATGAATGAATTTTTTTCATGGAAGAACCTAGTTCTTCCATGATAGCAACTCCATGATGGTATATTATGAAAATAGAAGAAGGAGATCACTCCTTGGTTTTCTTCTAAAAATAAAAATATATAAAAATTAAAAATAATAATAATAATAATAATAATAATAATAATAATAATAATAATAATAATAATAATAATAATAATAATAATAATAATAATAATTTTTAAAATGTTATTGACAATGTTGATCGGAAAACCAACTCATTAGTTGTTCATGCATTGAAGAAAGAAGCTTGACTTGAAAACTAGAAATGGCTAGTCAAGGGTAAAAGAAAAAATAACAAAACTAAAAAATAAAAAAAATTGATTAATTTTTGACCAATTCGTTCCAATAAATAAATTCACCAATTTATTAATTTGTACATATTTTTAAAGACTAACTCATGCATTTGTTCTCTATTTAGAATTTGGTGGTAGGAGAAGAACAAAGACTATGAGTATGATTGGGTAAGCAGTGTATTTTATTTATTTGTAGTATATTATTATAACTCTTATTGGTTAATGAATTTTCACCATAAGGATGAGGTTTTAAGTAAATTCAACCAAGGATGTCTTGCAATCTATTAAAATAATAATCATGATATATGCATTTGATGATGTGGAAAAATAATGAGCAAAAAGACACACAAGAAAAATGTGTCACATCAACTTTAATGACATGTAAGAACCATATACTAAGTTATTTCATAGAAATTTAAGTAATGATGACATGGTTGACAACATACATGTCTAATAACCATGGTAGCATATTGAATCTTTTTCATGCCAATTTTATTTAAAACCCCCATGCCATATCATGATTGATTTGGATGGTGTTAATAGCTACTGAGACAATATTAATGACCATTTGATTGAATCTTTTCATCTTCATTACAAGATGTATTTATCTTTTCACTGCTATTTACAATTTTTAGAATACCTCCTACTTCTAGAAAATCAATAGAGCTATCATGGGATATAAGAAAATATCTGAACCTGAGTCTGTAAACAGGTTGATGAAAGATGACATTTCTATATCAATCTTTGATTAAGTTATTTGTATTATATTTCTATATAAATTTAAATGGTATGATGAAACTTTGGTGAATTAATTAATCCCAAACCTAAAAGAAGATTCCACCATAGTCTGAGGCATCAAAATTCTAGTCTCCATCAGAATCATTAGCAAAATCCCCAAGATTGTTGAGGAAAGTATGAGAATATTGGGGAGAACACCTTTTTCTAAGTTGATCACATAATACAATAGAAATTAATAATAACATGTAGAATGCATACATAATCACTAGGGAAAATCCAAAGGGATTAGTAAGGAAACCCTACCTAAACCCTGGAAAACTATTTCCTTCTAGGTTATGAAATATTTCATCTGTGAAGGTCAGTGTAGTGCTTTAGGGTGTGGATCTATGAGTATCATTATTCACCTCAAGTATAATTAGTAATATATTTAACATAGAGTTAATTTACCATTATACGTGTATAGAACCATTCAAGTTTTGGCTACCAATAAGTTAGCTCCAACTCATAATCATGGACTTACCATTTGATTACTCAAAATTATTTCCTTTAGAAAATAAAAATAGCCTAGAAGAATTTTAGAAAACTAGAACTAGTCAACCTTCAAAATCTCTTCCAAAATCTTATATAAAAACACCAAAACCCAAGGTAAAATAAGAGGCTTCCTCTTATAGGTTTAGGGTTTCATCCAGTGAAAGAATATAGATTAGATCACAGGTAATACCTATGGTTGAATAGAGTTCTCAATAGACTTTAGCTAAAAGGAAATTAATACCCAAGATTTTATAGTCACATTTAAACCTTGAATCTAAAGACATTCCTTCAATAACTATAGTATAGGTACCTAAAACAATTGGCACTTCACAACCAACCAAGGAGTACTCTTTGAAGGAGCCCAGTTCTTTAGTGTAGACTAAAAAAAGGCAAATAAAATTAATACTAGAATATGATAATGAGGAGATAGAGGAAGCTATAACCCTTGATATTCTATGACAATCACTATCTTTTTCTTCATCAACAACAACAGACACAACAACACTTCAGGGAGAACTTGCCATAATGGAAATTCCTGAATCATCAAAAGTAACTACTATTAAGGAATATTTTGAGGAAGGAAATATACCCATAGAATAAATTCAAGCACACAAGGTAGTAGCTATGAATAAGGAATATGTAGAGGGGAGGTTAATATTATGTTTTTATAACAAAACAAATCACAGTAATACACTAAAATCCTAAAACCTTTAGCTTAGGGAGATCATAGGTAATAGGCATACAAATGAAATCACAACTAGAACATAAAATTAATCATTATTTTACTTTCTTTAGATCTCCAAATGAATTGTTTAAGTGGCTTGCTCGGTTTATGCATCAAGTAGTATTTACCAATGAATCTATTTTTTCTTGACCTTTTCTCGGCACCTTAGCTTGGTTGATTGACTTATGAATTTGGCATGGTAACACTACTTGTAAGGGTTTTTTTGCATCTATTTGAGCATTATAACATTAAACATTGCACCAAGATAGTTTTGAAGGTATTTGGGCATAATAGCCTTTCACAAGAAAATATTAAACATCAATAGGTATGGCCTTATATTTTTAGCCTCCAAGTTAACTCTCACCCAAGGTGAGTTAAGGTTGAGATTAAACATGGAATGGATTAAAAATAACCCTAGGTGAGTTGAGGCTAACTCTAATTGAGTTAAAAAATGTCATATAATTATGATTTTTAATTACTAGGCATGGTTCTCAAATTAGATATTTTGAGATATTTTGGAAGAGCTTGACAACTCATAAAGGTAATGATGAAAAGATTTGATATTTTGAATTTTGAAATTTCCAATTTTAGATATTCATTAATTGAAAATGGATTATTAAACTAATCATTTAATATTGTTTAATTAGATTATTCATTTTGATTAGAATTTTATCTTTTTTAAGAATTGTTCACGTACCCCACTTAATAGGTCCATAGGTGAAACTACCAGTTGTTAGGTTACAAGGTGACTGAGGATGAATCCATTAGAGGTTATTATTGCATACAGGATAGTATCCCAAATAGGGATGCCTTAACATGATTCTAATCATTGAAAAATGATGTAAATATGAAATTAGGATGTTCAACAAATCTTAAGATTAATTTATAATGTTTGGTTCGAATCAATCTAAAATCTAGTCAGAAGTCAATTGTGGCCAGAATTGGGTGTTTACAATTTTCCCCTATTTGGAAAGGCATTGCAAGCTATAGGCACAATAACATCTTCTCAAATAATGAAAAGGTATTTTATGCCTAATTCCCCAAATGATGATATATGAGCCCTAGATGCCCCCTTAAGGGAGTGGTTAGTAAAATAAAGTTAGTGATCGATCCCCAAAAGAAATAAAATGATCGAACCAAAAGATAAAGGGGGATGGAAAATACTAATTTTCCCATAGGTGGTTATAATCAGTGGCATAGTGAGATGTTATAGCTGGGTAGATAAAAATGATGATTTTCCCAAAGGTGGTTATAATCATCAGCACAAAAAAGAAAAAAGATAATGATTTGTCCAAAGGCAATTATAATCATTAGCTAAAGGAAATTATAATAAGCCAATGATTTTCCTAAAGGTAGTTATATCATTATCAAGAAGAAAATAATGATTTTCCCAAAGGTGGTTAGAATCATTGGAAAAATGAAAACATGGCCCAGGTTGGTATATAAAGATAATGATTTCCCCAAAGGTAGTTAGAATAATTAACATCCATAAAAAATGAAACACAGTGATTTTCTCAAAATCAATTATAATCATTGGTACCATAAAAAGTTAGGGAAAGGGTCTCCTCATCCTCCAAGTTCATGCAGTTATCTCTATATGCCCTAGTTGGGTAGATAGAGATAATGATGTGCCTAAAGGTAGTTATAACCATTAACATCCAGTAGATCAAAACATAATGATTCACCCAAAGGTGGTTATAATCATTGGAACTATGGTGTGGATTGAAACATAATGATTTTTATAAAGGCAATTATAATCATTGGCACTTTGGGTGGGATAATATGTAAATTTTAAAAAGGGGCTTATTTACTAAATCCATACTCAAAAATTAAGAGGAAGTTGGTATAGAGGAGAAATATGAATTTGGGAAACCTACTAGTATGGAGATGCACATATTAACTAGAAAGGATTAATTTTTTTTAATGATTTAATTACACTATATTTGGGTAATGATTGGGAGTGATCAAGATTTTTTTAGGCAACCAAGGAGAAGTGTTGTGGCCTCATTGCTTGTAAGATTTATAAGGATGATTTTTTTTAGCATGTGATGGTATACATCATGGTATAAAAAACCATGATAACTTAGTTTTAATATGCATAATTATTGACATGCAATCCAGTAAACACTTAAAAATAATGTACCAATGATAAAAACCATGATGATAATGTTGACGTATGAATATGGATGGGCTTAAGTATAATGCACAAGGAATCACCCAATGAATGCAAATATATTAAGTCAGGGCACAATAAGGAAAGAAAACAAATAAGCAAGCAAACAAATAAATAGAAAGATAAAACACAACTAAATAAAAATCACAATAAAACACCAAGAAATAAAAATAAAGACACAACAAGATAAAACAATGAGAATGAAAAATGAAACAGAGACAAATAATGGTTAATCATAATGTTAGTGCAAATAGAAGATAAATTATTAATGCATTTGAAATAGAGGTGTTATTATTGGTTATAGGGTGACCCCTAAGCAAGATAGTCATGATGTAAATATAACAATGCAATAATAATATCACAAGGCTATCCTTAGGCTATAGGGAAGCAACGATACACAAAATGCCCAACATTACCCCTAGGCTATAAGAGACATAGAAGTTAAAAAAACAAAGGAAATGGGGGGAATAGAAGAAAAGGAAGGGGTAGCCGAGCTAACTCCAAATACACTAAGAAAGTGGATGTTGCCTACATAGTTCCATGGATGCAAGGCCCAACATAAACTTTAGGCCAAATGTAGTTCTCCTAGGATAAGGAATAGAAGAAAAGGATGATTGAGAATAACATGATTGTGTTATAGAGGAATATGGAAATGATCTTGAAAAATAGCAAGAGCATTGAAATAAAGAGTGCTCTCAAAATGATGAGTGTAAGATGAATCTTAGTGGTCATTAATGTATCAAAATTTAATACATAATGTGTATAATATAAACTCATAAAATGGTGAGAGTGTAAGGCTAAGGATAATAAAGATGGGGAAATTAAATGAAAAGTGGTTTATTTTGAAATATTTAGGGGTCCTAGGATATTTAAGGCAAAGAAGTGGTTGAAAATAAAAGAAGGTGCAACTGAGATAACCTAAGATACCCCATGTATCCAAGTGCTACCTACAGAGTCTGTGGAAATCTTAGTTCGATGTAGTTCTCCCATAAATGGGAGGAAAAATACCAAGGTGGTGTATAAATAATCAAAATAAATAAGATGGCCCATCCCAAAAATTTTGATGGCCTTATATCTTGCATGGAGATTCTAAGCCAATTTTCATGATTTTAGGATTTTCTATTTTGAAAATGTGTTTGGAATTTATCTAACCATCTCAAATCGATGAGAATTATGAGATACTAAATGGTCTAACTCACAAATTGGTGAGAGTGTTCAAACTTAAATTACTCATAAAATAGTGAGAACATGGCAAAGGGTGATGCAGCTGACTTCAACATGAATCTAACACTGCCTACATAGTCCCATTAGGACCTCAAGTCACTTTAGTTCTACCTTATAGTAGATAAATATGACTAGGTTACAGTAAGTTTATGGATTAGGTAAATGGGATAGTATGGCATGGGAATGGCAAGGTGAATCAGAAATGAATGATAAAGGTGTTGTTCCTAATTTTTCATAGGTGATTATAAGTAAGAAACAATGGCATAGGTTAATGATGCTAATTTTCCCAAAGGTAATTATAATTAATAACATAGAGTGGGATACTAATTTTCCCAAAGGTGGTTATAATAAATAACACTCATAATGGAAAAAAATAACAAATAAAGGAGACAACTACCAAACCACTATCCTATGAGTCCAAAATACTACCTTTGCCTAGAATACTAAATCAACTACTAAAACTTAATCTAAATCCCCTCACTGAAGGTTCCTAAAGAATCAATAGAATGGAACCATGTTCAAAGGGGTTGGGTAGGGAGGGTAAAAACAACTTTAGTCAATAGGGAATGTATGGTATAATGGTATATGGTATGGTATACTAGATAT
Source organism: Torreya grandis (assembly GCA_037957365.1). NCBI lineage: Eukaryota > Viridiplantae > Streptophyta > Pinopsida > Cupressales > Taxaceae > Torreya > Torreya grandis. The sequence continues at coordinate 2,743,908 of JARHVA010002003.1, read as the reverse complement.
GATGATATTATGGTATAATGTAAATGTGCCTCATAGACAATAATTTAGGTCTCTCAAGCAAAGTAATGCTTGAGGTGTATTATGTTAATTGGCTCATCAAGTTCATCTCTATCTAGTCTAGCGATCCTGTATGTTCTAGAGCCATAATTTGTAATAATGATATAGGGACCTATCCATTTGGGTTTGAACTTGACCTTCTTCTTCTTCTTGGTTGTGGTGTTCTTTTGGTTTTTTTTAAAACAAGTTTACCAAGCTCAAATTCTATGTTTGACCCATCAGTTATAGTGACCATAGAGTTTGGTTTGGTATACTTAAATTCTATTGATGATGGCCATTCATTTTTAATCAAGTAACTCTATCTCTTATAGGTGAGCTACTATGTAATATTAATCATCTAGGATGTTCTCAATGAGATATATAGAGAAGGTAACTCAACTTCAATGGGAAGAATAGCCTTAGTGCCATAAACTAGGGAATATGGAGTGAATACTATTAGGGTATGGAAATTAGTGTGATATACCAAAAGGGTGTGAAAATTTGGAGGTGCCAATCATGGCCAACATCATTGACAATCTTTGTAAGGATGTTGACAATGGTTTTATTGTATGCCTTTGCTTGGCTATTAACATATGGGTAATAGGCGGTATAAAAATGTTAAGTGATATTATACTTGATACAAATTATTTTGACATCCTTATTTTTAATCTATCTACCATTATCATTTATAATGTTGGATAGAATACCATAGTGGCAAATGAGATGGCTAAAGATGAACTTGTAATTCTATTTTCCATTTATGTAAGGGGTATAGCTTCAACCCACTTAGTGAAATATTTGGTAGCAATACGGATGTGTTTATGGCCATCAAATGAGGTAGGGTTAATCTTCCCAATGAGATTGAGGCCCCATGTTATAAATGGATAGGGTGTGAGCATTGGCTTTAGTGTCTTGGCCAAGGCATGAATTAGATTCACATGTTTTTGTCATTTGTCATACCTTTTAACATAAAAAATTGCATCTGCATCTATAGTTGGCCAATAATAACTGGTACGTAGGATCTTTTTGGCTAAGATGGCCCTATTATTCTAGGCTCCACATACACCTTTATGAAATTACCATGAAACTAATGTTACTTCTACCAAATTTAAACAACAAAGTAGAGTTCCATCAAAGCTACAATGGTAAAGAATTGGGCCAAGTGAGGTATAACATGAGGCTTGGTGGGTAAAATCCTTTTGTTTTTTAAATGATAGGTATGGTGGCATGATATAATCATGGAGATAATTAAATAGGTATGAATACCATATAGATTTAATAATACTAATAATAATAATAATAATATCACAAATCATTGATATGGTTAAAGGTTCATGAGTAGGCACTAAAAGATTTTCAATGAGGAATTGATATTCTTTTGCCTTATCGGTGTGATGGATAAAAGAACCAATAGTGGTCATGGCATTCATTGTCTTGTTATTATCCCTAGGTATGTGTTCAAACTATATGTTATTGATTTTTTTTTGAGAACATCAATCATGGCCTTGTATGGTGTTAGTTTGCCATCTTTGATCTGAAAGTGGTTCTATAAACTGATTGATGATTAACTAAGAATCACCATAAACATTGAGATATTGAATATTCCATTATAATATCTAATGAAGCCTTGAAACAAGTGTTTTATATTTGACCATGTTATTAGTATAAGGAAAGGTGATATAGAATGATTTAGGGAGAAGATCCCCCTATGGTGTAATAAATAATAGGCATACCCCCAATCCATGTGATGTGAATGATCCATCAAAATATAGCTTCCAGTGTTACTTCTCAAGAGGTGTTTCAAAGATAGTCATGATGGACTCATCTAGGAATCAAAAAGTGAGGGGTTTGGTATCCACAAGGGGAGCTTTAACAACCTGATCTATAAGTACTTGTTCCTTTATAGCTTTTTTATTGATGTATTATATCTCAAACTCAATTAGAAGCATGATACATTTATCCATATAGCCTTGTAAAATTATTTTTAATAGTATATACTTGAGCGGATCTACCTTAGAAATAAATATGGTCTTGTTGTTAAGCATGTAATGTCATGTCTTCTAAGCTAAAAATATCATAGCTAAACATTCTTTTTAAATTGGTGTATAATTGTGTTCATACATGACTACTATATGGCTTAGGTAGTACACAACATGTTATTTTTCATTGTCATCATGCTAAGCTAGAAGTGGCCCCAAGGCTTTCTCAGTTGTAAACATGTACAGTGGGAATGGCTTTCCTAGTAGATTAGTAAGATATTCCTTTAGATGTTGAAAGGATTTTTAGCATTCTTCATCCCAATGATATGTGACACCCTTCTTTAATAAGTGTGGAAATAGAATTCATTTGTCAGCTAATTATGAAATGAAGTGTCTAATATACTAGATATCTCCCTACAAACAACATAGTTACTTCAAATTAGAAGGTGGTAGCATTTTGGTAATGGCTTGTACTTTGGCAGGATCAACTTCAATGCCTCGACTATAGATGATTAAGCATAAGAATTTATCTAAAGTGACACCAAAAATGCACTTCTTTGGATTGAATCTAACTTTGTATTCACTAAGCCTCTCAAATATCCTTTGTAATACAGATGGATGATCATCAAGGGTCTTTGATTTACCTAATATGTCATTAACATAGTCTTTAAATATGTCATGCATCATATCATGAAATATGATGGTTATGGATCTTTGGTATGTGGCTCCTAAATTCTTGAGACCAAGTGACATAACTTGATAACAAAATGTTCCCCATAGGGTGGTGAACATTATCTTGTGTTAGTCTTCTAGCACAATCCAAATATAGTTATACCCTAAAAATCTATCCATAAGTGAAAGTATTTTGTACCCCATTGTGGAGTCAACTATCATGTCAAATTTTGGTAGAGGAAAGTTATCCTTAGGATAGGCCTTGTTTATATCTCTAAAATTAGTGTAGATTATAATTCCTTCAGGATTCTTACTAACTGGTATAATATTTTGGATCCTTTCTAAGTAGTCAATTGGTCAGATGCATCTTGCTTCTAAGATTTTTCCCAAGTCATTATTTACTAATACAATAATGTGAGGATGTATCTTGTGAAATTTTTGCTTCACAGGTTTAACATCAAGATGTATAACAAGTTGGTGTACAACCAAGGAGGGTTCCAAACCTAGGATGTTTAAATTGGCCCAAATAAATATGCCAAAAAATTCCCTCAAAAGGGCTATAAAAACTTCACATTCCTCCTCAGTGAGGAACACACCTAATTTTATCCATTATAGGTCATATGGAGTCCCAATGTTGACTTCTATAGTATATTCTATGAGGAGAGTCAATCCATATTCTAGAATGGTTAGTAAAGATTTAAATCAACTTGCAACTATAAATTCCTCTAGTTGGACTGGTTATTCAAGCTCTCCTAAACAAGATGAATCTGAATCTCCTAATGGTAGGGATGGCCATGTTATAAACATTGTCAAATATCCTTGGGTAGTTTGATCAAAGGCATGCTATTCTATAGTACTAAACTTAGACCCAAAATCAAGTTCATCATTGGTGGCCTCTTGAGCTTCATTCGAGGAAGTTGAACACCCCCATTTAATGGAACCTAAAATAGGTTTCCACCAAAATATTAGCCTTTCTCTTTACTTTTACCCTAGTCCAAAAGTGCCTCAAAGAGGTTTTCACTATGGGACCTCAATTTTTTAATCTTTTGATTTTAACTAAGGGTGTTCACCCATTCTAAAAAATAGGCCACATGATCTAGTTTGGTAGAGAACCTTTGTTTGTGGTCTCCCAACAAAACATTATCTCTCATAGGACTAGAAAATTTAAAAAGGCCTTATTATTATCAAAATCATCTATAGGGACTATGGATTTTTGTTGGCCCTAGGCTATAATTTGAGGGTGATATAGAGGAAGTGAGTTATACTAGATAATTGGGGTAATGGTACAAATGACATGTGGGTCAAACAGGTTGGTATTGGTAAGGTCTTCATAAAAGTTATGATCAAAATCTAATTTACTACTAACATCATCATCACTAGATGTTAGTGTTGGAACATGAATAAGATATGTGGGGTTACCCCTAGGTAGTTTAATTCTGAGACTACAAGTTCTTTTATACTAAGTTATATAAATTAACTCAAGAATACCCTAATGATTGAGACTAAGGCCTCCTCCTTCATAGGCTTGGTTCTCCATGATCCTGTTAGGGATGGGATATTTTGAATTTTTTTAGCAATAAGCCAATTTGTTGTTTTATAACCAAGATTCATCATTGGCAAGTGGGTCCTCTTCTTGTCCAATGGCTAGTGTGAAAATGGTAGGAGCTAAACTATGAAGTTTGCCTTTTCCTTTTCATTTCCATTACATTCAAGATGGCTTGGATTTAGGTCTTCCATTGGACATTGGGTTTTGTGAAAGACTGGAAATGTGAAATGTGTCATGGTCAAATACTCTCTAGGTCATTGGCGAAGATTGTAAAATGAATAGACAATCTAGAGGAGGCATATGTGAAGATGAGTTAAAGCTATGTGGGTCTATATAATTGGCCTCTGGTAATGCAACAAGTATTTATTTTTCTTTATCCTTTTAGGGAATCATATCTAGATAAAAGTAGTAGTTGTAAATTTCATACTTAGTCTCTAAATGTTTATAATGTTCATAAGGTCTCAAATATCCATTTATGGTGACCTCCATGGTTGAGTGAGAGAACTTGAAACATTAGTGTAGTATTAAAGGTATTTCACAAATTTCATGTATACAAGGTCTACTCAAGAGAAAATTTTAAGATAGGTCAATGTTCAACACATGACAAAGTGTATTATGGGTCAAGGGCCCAATGATAACTGGCAAGATTATGGTGACTTTTTATTTCCACTCTTCATTGCCATACGTGTTAATTTCCACTTAAGTTTTAAAGAAATAGAGAAAAGAAACTCAATATGGGTGTGGTTGAAAAACCTATTTGGTTGTGCAAATGATGAATTAGAAGATTTTGAAGATATCTTCTTTTGCTTGGGAGAAATATCTATAGATAAGAAAGCACTAAAGCAAACTTGTTTCTTGGATAGATAGTTGGGTGGATTGCCTAGTGATAACTAGATCTTGAAAGAGAGAGCTTCCTTAGGGTATGTCGATCTATACATTTCAAACAATCAAGTTTATAAAACTAGAAAGAAGGTACTTACATCAATTAAGGAAGATTACTAAAACTCAACACAAGAATGCTTGTTAAGAAAATAGACTAGAAAATATCAAGTTAGTGATAAACTAATTACTATTAGTGCTAAGGGGTTGGGGTATACCTCAAAACATCTAAAAAAGGTCTGTGAGTGGTTAGATACATAGAAACCTAGATTTGATTAGTTTTAGGTGGGTGAAAATAGGTTAGTTTTTATTGCCATAGGTGATTATTGATGGTTGGGGTGATCGTCAGTGGTTATGGTGACCGTCAGTGATCAGGCTAACCATCGACAGTTGACTATGGGATTTTGGGTTTGACAAATAGATGAATGACAGGATCCCATAGATGGATTCTAAGAGTTAGGAAAGGCTTATATTGATTTTGAAATGGAATTAAAACATGTGAATGTTGACAAATAAGTACTTGTCTTACCAAAAGTCAATTGGGTGGGTGGTTGATGTAGTTAGCCTATTGGTAGAATCTAGCCTGATTCTGATAGAGTGACAGTACCTGAGAGCTTTTTTGAGAGGTGATGATAAGTTATATCCCAATAAGATGGTTGATACATGATAACATTGATAATGTTAATTGACTTGTAAAAGAAAACTCTTGGATGCCTAAGCTCATGATAATTATTGTAAATAATTTGACCTCTTAGGCCTCTCTCTTATAGGCACAAGCAAGAGGTGGAAGTGAAGGTGTAACTGGGTCATCTAAATATAATTCAACCATACAAAGCTTTGCAACAAAAATTAGATAAGCTATATTTAGAAAATAAATGCAAGTAGTTTTCATGTTATTTGCTAAGAGGTAGATTATGACTGTTGATTATTAGGGGTTCCCAGGGCTGACTATCGATGGTCAAGGTCTACAGGAAAAGGATCTTGATATTTAGGGTCATTCAACTTGGTGAAACTAAGTATGAATGGGTTTGATGAGGCTAGATTGGTTTAGGTTGGTTCTAAGGGGGTCCTAGGTAGGTCCAGGGGTATTTTTGACATTTGAAATTGTAAGTGTGTAGATTTTTGGTGTCTACATTTTCCCCCTTTTTATTGTGTGGCTTGTGTGAATGAGATAAAAAAAAATGGAGTATGGGTCAAGGGTTTGGTTGCCTTGAGAGTGGGAGGAGGTGTTCCCCCTCAAACTATGATTTAGTGAGGTGAATTTGAAGTATGGGTTTGATAAGTGGTAGATGGTGAGTCATGAGGTGGTGACATGAAATTAGGAATTTGAGATGCAAATGTGTGCATAGAATGTGAAAAAAAGTAATGATATCCAAAATCACACATAAACTAGGTTACTAATGTGGGTAAAAAGAAAATTAGGGTCGGTGCTAAGGAGAAGTGATAGGTGAACCGCATGACCACCTATAGGCATGGTGGTTGGGAAAACTCATAAATGCAAGTATCCTAAGCTATTTATGTGTATCTAATGGGTATCCAAGGCAGGAAGTTCTCCTAGAGAAAACATAAATAGGTTATGGGTATCTAAGGTAGGAAGTAATCCTAGTGAGGCAAAAGCAGGTTGGTATGTGAGATGTGGTATAAATACAAAAAGGGTCAACATAGCAATGTTATCACTCTAGTCAAAGGACCAGGTAATAAGTGTCATAAAAATTTGTGCCAAATGGGCCAAAATAGACCAATAATAAGGTGATGAGGTGGTTGGGCTAGTGAGAGAAAGGTATCTCCAAAAGTAGGAAAGAGCCTAGTGTAGTTATGTTATAAATTGGTAGGTTATAGGTATAAGTGAAATTAGGGTTGTTTAGGGGGTTCTAACCATCGATGATTAGGGTCCCCAAAAGGTGATCATTGATGGTCATCTTGACCATTGATGGTCAGGGGAAACCCTAAAAATTAGTATGGGTAAAAGTGAAAAACAAAAGTAACTTTGGCATTGTTACTACCATACATTGTTAACCCTATATTTGGTAATTTTAGAGCTTGTGAGAGGAAGGTGTTTGCTAAGATGGGTGTTTCTCATTGGTTATAGGCATGTGGGTGATTTCATGGGTTCAAGATGTAAGGATCATGAGGACATGGTCAGACAATTGCTTGTAGGCTTAAGCCATGGAAGAGGTCACAGCATGAGTTAGGGGTGTATTAAAATTTCTAGATTAGGCTTGTTTTACATTATTAGGTTTGCTTGGGAGGACAGTGTTTGGAAATGTGAGAATTTTCCTATATTCCCTAGGTAGGTTTTTAGGGTTTATAGGTAAATTAGTGGGTAGAATGTCAAATTGATAGGGTGGGTGGGTGATTTGGGTAGCACATTAGTTGGTTAGAGTGTTTAGGCTAGTTTTTAACTTATGTGTTAACTATTTGGGGCTCTAGGTATTTTAGGCATTTTGGCCATGGAATACCCATAGGTGACCATCTACAGTTAGGTTTAACTGTTGATGATTAACACCCTTGGAATTAGGGGTCTACAACCATTGGTAGTTAGCATGATCACTGATAGTTGGATAGGCTAAGTTAGCTTGTTTAGATTTTTTTGAGGGTTATGCTAAGTTAGCTTGTTTAGGGTTTTTTAAGGTTTAGGATAGGTTATTAGCTTGTTTAAGGTTAATTCTTAATGGTTAGGGTTAGGGTAAGTGGATAGGTTTAGATTAAGTGTAATGGGTTGAGAAGAAAATCTAGGTTAGTGGGGGGTAACATAGTCAGGTGAGATATATGGGTAAAAGTGATAGAAGAATAGGTCAAGTATCAAAAAGGTAGGGTAGATAGGCCTAGTAATAATAACTAAACTCAGTGTTTGGTTTGATGTTGGCTAGGGAATAGATCTAGATGCACAAACATGTATTGTGTATCTTCCTTATGATTCTTGAGGGGATGATTGTGGATGATTGGGCACATATGGAGGAGGTAGGGTTAGGAGTGATGAGGCATTACCAACATATGCCTAGAGATGCATATATGATTGTAGCACTCATCGAGAGATGGGATCATGCTACTAATACCTTATTTATACCAACTTGAGAGATGACTATTGTCTCAAAGGATGTATATAAGACCACTTGGCTCCCACTTCATGGTGAGGTGATATACCAAATAGAGCAAGAGGAGTATGATATGTAGAGTATCTATATGGGGATGATAGTGATCCAATCTAGTGGCATTTTGGAGGGTTTAACTACACATCATTATATGAGAGGGCTCTAGAGGAGAGGAGAATTATGATTATGATGATGATCATGGTTACATGCTTAGGGATCTTAGATTCTAGCATCATGAGGTTTCCTTATGTATTGGTGGTTATTTTGGTTGAGTTACTGCTTGGGAGGATAATGTTTGGTTGGGTCACAGTTTTATTGGTTCAGATTTATAGGGAGTTGTGGGGTTTCACACACCAAAAGAGATATGGTATCAATGTGGGCTTGGTTATTCATTATTGGGCTTATGAACACATCTAGGTTTTGAGATTGATGGGATTACCATGGGTAGGGTACACATAGCTAAATCACCCTATCAGATTCATGAGATGGAGAGATGATGTAATTGTATAAGGGGTAGGAGGTGGTGCACATTATATTGAGTGGTTCAAGGGTACCCTAGGTACATTATTAATTAGGGATATTACCTAGAGACCATATCTATAGTTTCCCATCTGGCTAGGCTATAGGAGGTAGACCCTTGCCATGCAGAGTTACAGGTGGATAGTGGGTTGCCAAGAGGGTGAGGTTGAGTTGAGATTCTAAAATGATTAGACAATTCATAGGAGGCATATGTGAAGATGATTTAAAGCTATTTGGGTCTATATAATTGGCCTCTAGTAATACAAGTATTTCTTTTTCTTTGTCTTTTTTGGGAATCATATCTAGACAAAAGTAGTAGTTGTAAATTTCATACTCAGACTCTGAATGTTTGTAATGTTCACAAGGTTTCAAAATATCCATTTATGGTGACCTCCATGCTTGATTGAGATAACTTGAAACATTGGTGTAGCGTCAAAGGGATTGCACAAATTTCATGTATACAAGGTCTACCCAAGAGAAAATTTTAAGATAGGTCAAGGTTCAACCCATGACAGAGTGTATTGTGGGTCAAGGGCCTAATGATAACTGGAAAGATTATGGTGCATTTTTATTTCCACTCTTCATTTACATAGGTGTTTCATGTAAATTTTCACTTAAGTTTTAAAGAAAGAGAGAAAATAAACTCAATATGGGTGTGGTTGAAAAACCTATTTGGTTGTGTACATGCTGAATTAGAAGATTGTGAAGAGCTCTTGTTTTGCTTGGGAGGAAGACCTATAGATAAGAAATCACTATAGAAAACTTTATTGTTAGATATATAGTTGTGTGGATTGCCTAGTGATAGCTATATCTCAAAAGAGAGAGCTTCCTTAGGGGTTGTTGATTCGTACATTTCAAAAAATCAAGTTTACAAAACTAGAAAGAAGGTACTTGTATGAATTAAGGAAGATTACTAAAACTAAACACAAGAATGCTTGTTAAGAAAATAGACTAGAAAAGATCAAGTTAGTGATAAAGTAATTAATACTAGTGTTAAGGGTTGGGGTATACCTCAAAAAATCTAAAAAAGGTCTGTGAGTGATCAGAAACATAGAATCATAGAATTGATTAGGTGTATGTGGGTGAAAATAGGTTGTTAATTTTCATTGCCATAGGTGATTATTGATGGTTGGGGTGACCGTCAGTGGTTAAGGTGACCGTCAGTGGTCAGGCTGACCATCGGTAGTTGACTATGGGATTTTGGGTTTGACAAATAGATGAATGACAGGATCCCATAGATGGATTCTAAGAGTTAGGTAAGGCTTAGATTGATTTTGAAATGGAATTAAAGCATGTGAATTTTGACAAATAAGTACCTGTCTTACCAGAAGTCAATTGGGTGGGTGGTTGATGCAATTAGCCTATTGGTATAATCTAGCCTAATTTTGATAGAGTAACAATATCTGAGAGCTTTGTTGAGAGGTGATGATAAGTCAGCTCCCAATAAGATGGTTGATACATGATAACATTGATGATGTTAATTGACTTGTAAAAGAAAACTCTTGGATGCCTAAGCTCATGATAATTTTAGATAATTTGACCTCCTAGGCCTCTCTCTTATAGGCACAAAAAAGAGGTGGAAGTGAATGTATAACTGGGTCATCTAAATATAATTCAACCATACAAAGGCTTGCAACCAAAATTAGATAAGTTATATTTAGAAAAGAAATGTGAGTAGTTTGCATGTTATATATGATGGATGCTTATGGTTCATGTGGTGTTCATGTTTATGATTATGGTTATGGCTTATGGTTCATGACTTGTGGTGTTTGATGTTAGTGTTCCAGTTAGTAGCTTAGACATATGATGCTAGAAATATATTTATGATGTTGTGACTCTGTTCATGGATATGACAAGATGTGTTATTGATGGATGTACATTATATGATAATGTAATGGTTTTGTTTATGGTCATATGGATGGAATGGTAAATGGTATATGTTATGATGTCTTACTCATTGATTTTGTTTATGCTTATATTGGTGTAATGATATGCTTATAGGCTCATATTATGTGATAATTGTAGATGGATAGGTTGATGTTTATGGTATATTATGATATGCTTACATTGTTTTTGGTGCATAGAGAGATAGATGGTGTTGCTTATTGACACAGTTAATAATGTTCACTCTTTTGATGTGATATTTGTTGTTCATGATCAGAGAGGTAGAATGTGAGTATGGTTAAAGATGAAAATACATGAAGTAAGTAGGTAATAAACTAGATGTATATGAAAGCGATAAGAATCATGAGAGGTATATCCACATGAACTGATAAAAGATAAGGAAAAGGAACATGATGCCTTTTCATTGGTAAGGACTGACTCAAAACCCAAAGTTGGATTGGCTTAGTGAAAATAAGCCTTTCATATGCTTTGAATTAACATGCTTAGGCTAATAAATAGGTATCTTGATCACATTGTGTCAAGTAAGCTCATAGTCCCTTGCACATGAGATGTGGAGGGAGAATGGGTGAAACTGGAACTATTAGTGAGACTAGTATGCTTTTTGATAGGTTTCCAAGTAGGTAGTATAAACAAGTCTATGTTTATATATAAAGTGTAGACTGATCAATGTAGGAAGTCTACTAAGGAGAAATGATTGTGGCTTTCCAATATTATTGCATTTATGAGAGCTGATTATAGCTTTTAAAATTCTTTTATTTTTTCTTGGGGGTTTTTGCTATTTTTCTTTTGTTTTAGGGTTGGGGAAGTTGATCAATGCAGGAAGCTTCCAATAGATTACTAGATTTGACAAATTATTTACTCATCCATCCTTCAAGGGAGTGGTCTAAGTTTATGTGTGTAGTTTAAATGCTTTTGATAGTTGTCCTTCAAGGGAGTATTCCAACTTATGTTTAGCAATTTCAGATGATTTTTCAATAGTTTTCCTTCAAGGGAGTAGTCTATGAATGCTAAGTATGACCCATAGGTTATTTATGACTTTTTATATTGTTTTTTATTGACATAGACTTACTTATACATTTTCAATGGATTACCTTTATAAAGGAAAAATTAGGTTGACATGAAGGTCTAGTTGGTGAAAAAGGGGTATAGGTGGCAACGACCATAAGAACCGATTTCAAAGAGATGGGAAGTACTATGATAATCATGCCATGGATAAATCCATGGTACCCATAGTTTAATATTAGTCTATAATTGTGATAGATAATCACATGATTCAATTTCAGTCAGTTGCCCCTAAAAAGAGGGAAGTGAATGTGGTTGCAGGGGATGAGCTTAAGTTTAAAAAATGATGATTGTGATCCATGTTTAACAATAAAAGGGACACAAATGCAAAGTATTAAGAGGCTTAGGTTCTATTTTGCCTTTGAGAGAGGACAAATGATAAGCTCTTAATCCATACTTATGGGTTATGATGTAGGATCCAAGCTAAATGAAAACAAATTGACCCCTTTTGCTTTTCTCCATATTAGTAACAAGTTGATTTTCCTTGAGAACAATATCTCCAATATTGAATTATTAAACTTTCAAGTGTTTGTTATAGGCATGTTTGATTCATTCTTGATAGACACAGAGATGGAAAATGGCATCCAAATGATGCTCATCAAGTAGCTTAAGTTGAGCTAAACATTCCTGATGGTAGTCACTTTCTAAAATAAGTTCGTGTAAAGATATGCAAAGAGAAGGTATTTGGAATTCAAGAGGCAATACAACCTTAGCTCCAAACATGAGAGAAAAATTCATAGAACCTTTAGGGATTTGGATGATATTATGGTATGACCATATAGTGAAAGGGATGTGTAAGTGCCAATCTTGACCTGATGCATTAACCATTTTGGTAAGCATGTTGTTAAGGGTTTTGTTAGAGGATTTGGGTTGTTCATTTTCTTGTGGGTGATAAGGTGATGACAATCTAAGTTTAATACCAAATCCATCACCATGGCCCTAGACTTGTTTAATTTTGAAGGATTTGCCATTGTTGATGATGATCTTATGGGGCACACCAAATGGCAGATGATATGGTGGGTGATAAATTTGAAAATATTTTTAGCTTTTTTTGAGATAAGAGGAATAACATCCACCCATTTGGCAAAATATCTAGTCATGATAATAATAGAATTATGTCATTGTGAAGAGTGGGGGTTAATTTCACTGATAAGGTCTAGACCCCATTATGAAAAGGTCCAAAAGTCCACAAAAATGTGAAGACTATTAATAGGTGTGATGTAAATTAACATGTTGTTTACACTTGACACACTTTTTCACATAATCACAATAGTCTTGGTTAAGGGTGGACCAATAATAGCCCAGGTGGAGGATGTGTTTAGCCATAGTGAGTCCATTAAATTAACTCCTGTAGATACCCTCATGTGTCTCCTCGATAGTGTGAGAGGCTTCCGAACCATGAAGGCAATAAAATAAGAGGCCATCAAAACCTTATTTGTAAAGAATTCCTCATGTAATGAGAGGTGCTCTAAATAAATGATTGATAGGCATTCCTAGAGAGGCCACAAGGAACTATGCCAAGGTGAAGGCAGTAAAAGGTTTGTTAATAATAAAGGTCAGGTAGAATCTCTTCCACACTAAAGATGGTTGGACTGTCTAATTTAGTGTAGGAAGGTTTGGTGAGGTGATAGACAATGACTAATAGTTTTGAGTCTAAGGGTGTTGATTAGATATGAGAGGCAAGAGAAGCCATGGTATCATCAAAAATTTTGGTAGATCATGGGGTGGTTTGAATATGTCAGTGTTTGAATGATGTTAGGAGTTCTGTAATTAGTTTTCTATACAATTTTATCATTTTATTCTTACACTAGTAAATGTCATTGACTTGGTTGACCATAAGCTGGGAGTCACCAAAGTTATTGATTATTCTGACTCCTAAGGTTAAGTTATTTTAGAGACCTATTACTAGGGATTCATACTCAACCACATTATTAGTGCATTCAAAGTTGAGTATAAATGACAAAGGAAGTGGTTCACTGATAAGGGGGATAAGGATGATACCGATTCCCCCACCCTACTGACATTTGGAACCATAAAAAAACATGGTTATGTGATTGGCAAAATTTTATTGAGATATACTTACGATTGACTCATCTAGAAATTCAAGAGGGGGAGGTTGGGTGTCTCTTAAGGGTACATCAACCAATTGGTCAGTAATGACTTGCCTTATGATTAATTTCTACAAGAGGAACTCAAGGTTAAACTCAGTTAAAAGCATGATCCATGTAGCCATTCACTATTTTTGGTATGGTTTGGAGTGCATGTACTTGAGTGGGTTGGTATTAGTTATGATAAAAGTTTTGTGGTTAAGAAGGTAGTGGCAAAGTTTGGTGGCTACAAAGACTAGAGCCAAGCAAAGTTTCTTAGTATGTTTATATCAAGTCTCATACTTGACAAGTGTGTGGCTAATGTAATAGATAGATTTCTCTTTATGGTGTTCATCCTGATGGGCAAGCATTTCCCTTAGGGAATGGTTAGTGATAGAGATATAAAGGTATAAATGTTGGTCATCCTTAGGAAGTGTGAATATATGTGGAGATAGAAGGTACTCTTTGAGTGAATGGAATGGATTTTGACAATCAACATTCCACTTAAAAGAGGGGTCCTTTTTCATGAGGTGGTGGAAGGGTTAACATCGATCAAAGAGTTAGAGGTAGCATCTCAAGGATGGCTTTGATCTTGGTTGGGTCAACCTTGATTCCTTGAAGGGAAATGATGAAGCCTATAAGTTTTCCTAACAAGACCCCAAAAATACATTTCTTGTTATTGAGGTGAACATGATAATGGATAAGTCACTCAAAGATAATCTTGAGAATGGTTAAGTGGTCTTGGCAAATTTTAGGTTTTTCGAGAAGGTCATCCACATAGTCTTCGATGATTATATAGATAAGGATATGGAAAATAGATGGCATGGCATGTTGGTAGGTTTAACCATCATTCTTAAGACCAAAGGGCCTGACTTTGTAATATAAATTCCCTCGTTGGATGATAAAGGCAATTTTGTGCTAATCTTCAAAGGTAATCAAAATTTGATTATATCCTAAGAATCCATCCATGAGTGACAACATCTCATGACCTACTGTGAGATCAAAAATTTGGTCATTGTTAGGTAAAGGAAAGTCATCCTTTGGATAGGCAAGGTTGAGGTCACAAAATTCCATAAAAATAAGTAGTGCCCTTGTGGCTTTAGTGACAAGCATAATGTTTAAAACCCTCTAAAGATAATCAATGGGTTGAATAAAGTTGAAAAAAAGGAGGCACTGGAGCTCTTCTTTGACAAGAAGAGTTATACGAGGATGCATGTAGTGGAGTTTTTATTTGGCAAACTTGGTGTCATGATTAGTCATAATGTTTTGGGTAGAAATGGTGGGGTGAATACTTGGCATGTCAACATATGACCAATTGAATGCAATACTATAGTTCTGGAGGAAGGTAGAGAAGTCATGTAGTTCCTTGATGGTGAGAGTTTGGCCTAGTTGGACAACATGGGGTTTGTCTAGAGTGCCTATGTAAATATTCATGGTGGGTTCATTCAACATGGTTTAGGTCTCCAAAGGTAAGGATTTATAGATGGAGGAATCAGGTGCACCAAGGTAGGTGAGAATGGAACCATCATCTTGGCACTTGATAGTGTGAATGGTAGGAGAGTCTTCTCCTACCCATTCAAGATGGACTAAAGGGATGGATATGGGTGCCCCTTCCTTTTGATAATTTAGGGGGCCTAGGGTAATCATGTTAATGAAAAAAAAGTTAGTTGGGATGATGTCCTCATCCTCACCCCCAGGTAGAGTGGGTGTTGGTGAGGAAGGGGTATCTTCTTCAACAATTGTAGGGCTAGTTTGTTTGGATTTATTCTTATTAGGTAGAATGAAACTAAGGCCATAATTATTGTGAGGCTTTTGGGTCTCAATAAAAGGCAATGTGTGTGAGCCATACTCATACCATCCTAAACCAAATTCCTTCTAGGCACACCTATGAAGGTATAGTTTGGTGAAGTCTAGGTTGTCCAAATAAGAGAAGGTGGAGGTGAATGGTTGAGGTGAAGAGGGAATGGTAGTAGTGTTAAGTGTCTTGTCAATTCCCCCATAGATAAAGTGGGTTTGATAGATCAGAGGCTTCAAGGGGGTAATGTCTCCAATGTTGTCTTCATAACTTGGTTGGTGGTTGAGCCTTCCATATTCTTAGGGAGTTTGGAAGGCATCAAGGGTGAGGAGGAGGTATTCTCCAAGGGTAAGGCATTGAAAGGTGGGTTCCAAAGGATTAGTGATAGGTATCTAGTCTTTAGGGACAGATGAACTAGTAGATGCCTTAGTGAAAGGGGAAGTAATGGCTTCAACTTCCATGAGTGAGGGCTTGGTAGTGTTTGATAATTGTGCTTTGAATGGAGGTACGAGAATGTCATTAGGTTGGTAGGTCATATTGCATGCTGTAAAATGGCTAGGGTCAACATGTGTGGTAACAACTTGACCTTCATGTTCAAACTTAACATAATGATGGAGGGTGGAAGGTACATAACCCATGGATTGAATCTAAGGTATCCTTAGTATAACAACATTGTATTATAAGTCACCTTAGACCACATAAAAGTGTTTAGGGAGTGTGTGAGGTCTTAGATGAATGTGAAGGATAATGATTCCTAAGGTGTTGGTCATAGTGTTGTTAAAATATCTAAGGATGACTAAAGTTTTAGACATGACATTATTTGGTATCTTGAGTTGCTCATAAACATGAGAAGAGATGATGTTGATACTAGCTCCCCCATTGATCATAACCTATTTTATGTGGGTTGTAATAAAATAAGGGGGATCTAGATCCTCAAGATGGATATAAGGTATCTCTAGGTCCTTGAAGGTAACAAGGGTGGAGAGTTAGAGAGTGCCTATGAAGGCCTCTATAGTTTGAGAGTCTCATGGTCTAACCTCAATAGCTTACATAGCCTCTATCACGTCTTAATGATGGTGGGGTGAGGTGGAAATGAACTCATCAAGGCTCATCTTAGTTGGGGTCTGGTGAAGTTGTTTAAGAATGACCCTCCTAATGGATTTAGAGGGGTTAGCCTCTGAGGTGCCTAAAATGGTAACTTATGGCTTAGATATAGATGTGAAGGTTTGGATTTGGTTTGGTTTAGGGTGTGTTGGTGGGTATGTATATGGAATGGATACTTTGGCCTTCCCTTTATCCTTTTATTGTGATCATGTGACCACATTAATGGTATGGATAGAGGGGCAAGGTGTGATGAGGGGGTTAGGTAGATTTGTTGTCACTCTAAGGTGAGAGTGGGCGATTAAGAATGTGTTGGTGATTGTCTATTAGGTGTATTGGTGTTAGGATTAAGAGCACAATTGATTACCTTTGTATAAGCAACTAAACATGAAATTAAACCGGAAGTAATAAGTAACTAGAAATTAGAAACAACACAAAATATGAGAGACAATACAATCTTGTATTAACACTCTTCTAGAAGGAAATACAATGAAGAAATCACACTCTTTTCATACCTCTTGGGTGTATCAGTAATTCTCCCTCAAGAGTTCTCTCACTCAACCAATTATAACCATAACTCAATCATAGAGTTGTACCCTCCACCAGTCAATAACAATACTCCCATTCCAACAAGTACTCAAAGTACTCCAAGTAGATCTCCCTGATCTTACTCCTTGATGTGTAGCAGATCTCCTTTGACCTTGCTACCCCACAGATCTCCTTTGACCTTGCATACACACACACCTAAAAATCAACTGATCTTGCTTACCATGTAGATATTCTACCTGATCTTGCACAACTTGCAAATCAACCTGATCTTATGATCAGAAGGATCTCTTCCTTGTCCTTGATCACAATATAGCCCCATGGGTCTCTTAAATAGATCCCATGCAAACAATAATTATACTTCCTAATTACAATAATTAGAAACATAGAATCAAGACTAAAATTAGTCTTTTACATGCAAACTAACTGTCCATCTAAAATTAGACCAATTTTGGAAGCACATGCAAACGCATGCACACACAAGTTACCGACGTCGGTTCCTGTCTGACCGATGTTGGCTGACCTATAACTGACATCAATTACTGCAAACACTAAATATGATTAACGTCAGTTGATCAGACTAACATCAGTTGCTCTGTAACTCAGCAACCTCCTCCATTTGCATCAGTGAAGCTTTTAGCTCCATAACTTAACAATCTCCCACTTGGAGATAAATAGCTGCACCTGTACCTTTACCTATACATCATCTAATTTTGTTTCCTAGCTTATATCCCTCTTCAAGTTCAATCTTGAAAACCAACCACCACATATCCTGTGGTGCTACTCATGTCGTCCAAGTAACCTACCATATCTGAATCTACATACCCATGTAGAGAAGTTCTTGACCTTGCATAACATGTATACCTACTGCTGGTCCCTCTTAGATACCTGAGAATCCACTAAACTACTTTCCAGTGCTTCTTTCCCAAATTGGCCACAAACTTGCTGACAACTCCCACTGCTTGGGTAATATCAGGTCTAGTACACATGTACTTAACCTCATCATGTGATTTGGGACACTATTCTGTGAACTATCCATCGATAGGTGTGCTAACTGGTTCTGCATCCTACATATTGAACCTCTCCACTACCTTATTCACACAATCATCCCGAGACAACATCAACCTGTGATCTTCCCTATCTCTAGAAATGCTCATGCCAAATAATTTTGCTACTCCCAAATGCTTCATGGTAAACCTCTGAACTAACTTTACCTTTAGCTCATCAACTCCCTGCATGTGTGACCCTCTAACAAGCATATACACTACATACAATAATAGGATAATGGAGCTAATATTATCTAACCTGGTAAAGAAAACATAATGGTCACATTGACATTGACTAAAGCCATGCTTTGCCATACACCTATCAAACCTTAAACACCATTGTCTTGTAGCTTGCTCAAGACCATATACCCTAGCCTTCTGTCTCACATGTCCATTCTCTTCTTTCTTTAACCTGGGAATCCATTCATCTTTCAGTTCTTTCTTTTTAGCTGGTAACTCTACCAAATCTCCCATTTGGTTCTCTTCCAAGGAATCAATTTCCTCATTCATGCCATGCTCCCACTATTTCTTGGATTCTACCTACTCTGCCTCTTTTTAACTTCCTGGTTCTTGACCATCAGTGAGCAAAAAGTAGTGTAAAGAAGGGGAATAATGAATTTGAGGCTTACTTACCCTTTCAGTCCTCCACACGAGCATTTGAGACTCCTTGACAGCTTACTGTCTGCCCAAAATCTGTTTTCTAGTTGACCCTGGTCTACACCTGATCGATGTCGATTCCCCCTGATCACCAACGCCAGTTCCTTGACCAATGTCGATGTCTACCTGGTCACCAATGTTGATTCCCTGACCAACATCGATATCCACCTGCCTGACACCACCGACTCTGGTCTACACATGACCGATGTCAGACCTGCCTATTTGACCTCAGTTCCACCTGATTGACGTCAGTAACTATGTTTTCCTGTGAGTGATGACTTTTTACCCACGAGCTCACTTTGAATCATAACCTTGTCCAAACTACCCTGCTCAAAATTATTTAGCCCCTTGAGCTAATCTCTTTCCATCATCTTCTCCTTGAAAACCAAGGCTTTCCTATTCTTGTCAAAAACATCATATTTCTTATTTATGCAATAAACCCGATCCTTTCTTGTAGCATGTGTTTCAAGAAACCTCACTTTCTTCTGTTGCTTACAAAAATCTTGATCTATGCTTTTCAAATTTGAACTCTTACCTTTCGACTCAAGAACATGCATCCCCTTCTTACTCATGTGACCAAGCCTACAGAGCCACATCTTCGTATCTACATCTAAAGTAGATAAACCAGAAGGAGAATCAGTAATGCAAGTAGATAGATAAAGAGTACCTACTTTCTTACCTCTTGCTAAAACAAGTGCACCCTTGGAAACTTTCCAAGAATCCACTGTGAGAGTTATTGTGCCTCCCTCATCACCCAACTTTCCTACAAAAATCAAATTCCACTTCAGGACTGGGACATGCATGACCTCCTTCAACACCCATGTGTTGCCTTTCTACAATTTCAGCTGCACTTTCCCTTTGCCAACCATTTGACAAGGCTTACCATCCCCTAAATAAATCTTTTCAAAGTCTCCTTGGACATATTCATGAAAAAATTCTCTATTTGGGGTTGCATGGAAAGAGGCACACAAATCTAAAACCCAAGATTCTACTTTATCCAAGGAACAAATAAAAGCATCCTATGCAACAATACCTACAACATCTGCTTCTTCATTTCCTTCATACTAATCTTCTACCAACCAACAATCTTTCTTTACATGCCCTTTCTTTCCATAATTCTAATAGATTTTACTGCCATACCTAGATCTGGATCTCCTACCTATCTTTGACTTTGATTTCCCTTGCTCAATCTTCTCTCTTTGCCTTCCCCTGCTTTCAACACTTAAAACATTTCCTGATGATTCCCCTGTGCTTTTCCTATGAATTTCTTCATTCAAGATTACACTAACAACATCATCCACTTTCAAGATATTTGAAGCAGACACAGTATTACTAACTACCATTACCAAACTATCCCAACTTTTAGGTAAAGAGCATAAGATTAAGAGAGCCTTAATTTCATCATCAAAAGCTATATTGACTGAAATTAACTGGTTTACCAAACCATGGAAACCACTAAGATGACTATGTATAGATCCACCTTCCAGCATTTGCAAATTAAATAATTGCTTCATAAGAAATACCTTATTTAAAGCTGAGGGTTTTTCATATAAATTTGCCAAAGATTCCATTAACTCTACCATTGTCTTAGCCTGTGATAAGTTGGAAATCATAGATGATGCCAGGCTCAACCTTATAGATCCTAGAGCCTTTAGATCAAGAACATTCCATTCTTCATCTTTCATATATATGGGCTTGCTTGCAACTCCACCCAATGGTAAGTATAGATCTTTTTGATACAAATAATCTTCTATCTGCATCTTCCATAATTGATAATTCTTGCCATTGAATTTAGCCATTCTTAGCTTACTTTATTTTGCCATTGCTTTACTCTCACTCAATCAGAAACCCCTGAGAGTGACTCGTAATCAATAAACACTAACCTACTCTGAACCAGGCTCTGATACCACTTGTTAGGATTAAGATCACAATTGATTACCTTTGTATAAGCAACTAAACATGGAATTAAATCAGAAGTAATAAGTAACTAGAAATCAGAAACAACACATAATATGAGAGATAATACAATCTTGTATTAACACTCTTCCAAAAGGAAAGACAATGAAGAAATCACACTCTTCCCACACCTCTTGGGTGTACCAGTAATTATCCCTCAAGAGTTCTCTCACTCAACCAATTACAACCACAACTCAATCACAGAGTTGTACCCTCCACTAGTCAGTAATAATACTGCCAGTCCAACAAGTATTCAAAGTACTCCAAGTAAATCTCCTTGATCTTGCTCCTTGATGTGTTGCAAATCTCCTTTGACCTTGTTACCCCACAAATCTCCTTTGACCTTGCATACACACACACCTGCAAATCAACTGATCTTACTTACCATGTAGATCTTCTACTTGATCTTGCACAACCTATAGATCAACCTAATCTTACAATCAGAAGGATCTTTTCCTTGTCCTTGATTACAATACAGCCCCATGGGTCTCTTAAATAGATCCCATGCAAACAAAAACTAGACTTCCTAATTACAATAATTAGAAACATAGACTCAAGACTAAAATTAGTCTTTTACATGCAAACTAACTATCCATCTAAAATTAGACCAATTTTGGAAGTGCATGCAAACGCACGCACACACAGGTTGCTGACATTGGTTCCTGTCTGACCAATGTCGACTAACCTATAACTGACATCGGTTACTACGAACACTAAATATTATTGATGTCAGTTAATTAGACTGACGTCGGTTGCTCTACAACTCAACAACCTCCTCCATTTGCATCAGTGAAGCTTTTAGCTCCATAACTTAACAATTGGTGGAACAATGGATGGAAGGTCATCTGTTAAAATATCATCCTCATCATAGAGTTGGTATATAATAGCCTATAGATCTTTACAACTTTTTGTGTCATGCCCAGGTGTCTTATGATAGAAGTAGATTTGATGGTTGTCATGCCAAGCTAACTTCAGACCAAGAGGATCTAAAGGTCTGATAAGAGGTAATGTGAGGTATGAGGTCTACAAAAAACTTTGAAGAATGTTTGTATAAGATTTTTCTAGAGGTAAAAAGGGTTTAGGGATCATGGTTTGGGTTGGTAATATGGGCATGTTGGTGGAAATAGGTTTGGTGAGAGATGGTTTGGGTAAGGTGGTGTTTCTAGTTAATGGTTTTGGTCTGGGTATTTTGGTATATGGGGTGGCCAAGTTTGATGATCTAACTATTAGTAATCTAGAAAGGATTGACACATCAAATAATAAGTGGGCTGGTGTAATCAATGATAGTGGGTGACATATGTTAAAATGGGGTTGTTTTTTAAGCAAAGTGGAAGGGTGAGGCCCTAAAATAGAGGGCAAGGTAGAGGGAAGTAGAGTATTAGTCATGCAACCCTTCAATGTTTTCATCCTCTTGGTTGGTGTGGGTTGAGACCTAGGTATAGGATTGGGTAAAGTTAAGTCTACTTTCAAGGATGGGTGAACCAAACTCTAAGTAGAGAAGGCACCAATAGTTTTGAAAGGTTTCATTGGTGATGTGGTGGCTATTCTGGTTGATTGAGAAGGTGAGGGGTTGGTAGAAGTTTAGATTAGTTTAAGAGGTGGTGGAGATATGATGGATTGGTTGGTTATAGGTGTGATAGAAGGTTCAGGTTTGTTTATGTAGGGAAGCCCTAACTATTGCTAGAAAATGGTTTGATGCATGTTTGGTTTTGTAGCCATACCTAACTTTTAAACGAGGGTTTATATACTAGTCTGGCCTCTTGGGTATCGAGTGTCAAGGAGACACCTATGGGTTGAGGAGGAGGGTTGATAGCCTCATTCATTTCCTTAAGCAAGGGTGGTAAGTTTGGGTTGGGTGGCTACTCCATGAGGGGTGTTTGTAAAAAAGTTGTTCCCCTAGGAATGATGTCCATAGTTATGGCTTAGTCTATAGTTAGGGGAGATGGTGGGCTAGTAATGGTTATCTATTTAGGTTAACTATCTAAAGGGGTACTTGACAATTCTAAATCCTCTATGAGTGAAGCTAATTAAAAAATAACCTCCTTAGTTTGAGCCTCTGAAGGAAGGGAAAGTGACTCTGCCACCTTAGTAGATGAAGTGGAGGAACAACAAGTAGGCTGGATGATAGGCATATCAAGGAACATATTGACTATGTGGGCATCATGAAAATATTTATCTTGTTTGTCCTTGGCTTTGACAAGGGCATGGTTGGGAAAAGGTCTCCTAAAGATGTCAAAAGCTTGATTTTGAGTGGCATTGGGATTATCCAACATGAGTTCTCCTTTCTCGATAAAACTCTGAACAACTTTCTTGAAAGTATTATATCAGTTGATGTCATGTCCAATTACCTAATGAAAATCATAGAGGTCATTCTCATTATACCAATTAGGTGCTAGATGAGAAGAATTAAACTATTGGGGAGGTTTTATGGCTAGAAGCTATATAAAGTTAGCTTTTAGTAGCTTCTCTAAAACTGAGGTATAAGATTATCCAAGTGGAGTGAATTAGTTTTGGTTGCTTGAGTTTGGGTTCCTTGTATTTTGGTTGGAGGTAATGGGATAATTTTGTTGATTGGCATTGGGTGGAGGGGTGGTTTTAAGGACAACATTCATGGTTCCCTTGGTCTTTGTTCTAGTATTGGCTTGGTTGCCTATTTTGGACGAAGATATTTGGTTGGTCTTGAAGGTAGAGTTCTTATTTTGTAACTTCAATTTACCCTCATCTATGGTCTATTTTTCTATCTTATGTTCCATGTTAAAAGCCTCATCAAAAGTTTTGAAGCTTTGGACATGCAGTGTAGAAGATATATGTTTGGCATAGGCTCGAGCAAAAAGTTCTATAAGTTTAGGTTGAGGTAGGGAAAATGAAAGTTGATTAATCAAGCTTCTCTAATGGGTGAAAAAATTAGCAATGGAATCATCATCAAATTTATTTATAGAATAAAGGTCCATGATAGAGACCTTGGAAATGATAATGGAAAAGTGATCTAAGAATACTTGTGCTAGTTGGGTGAAATAAAATATGACATGCTTGGTGAGGGCACTATACTAGTTGAGTGTTGGGCTGGATAAAGACATGGGGAAGCTTCAAAGGAGAAAGGCATCATCATAAGAAATCATGTAATATGCATGCTTGAAATCCCTAAGGTGTTGCTGGGGGGTCCTCCTTGTTTTGAAATTTGATAAATTTTGAAAGCTCCCATTAAGGAGGGCAAGGTCTGATGGGGATAGAAGGATTAATAGGTTCATTACAAATTTGATCATAGGATGTTATAATCACCTGAAATGGATGACTCAAGGTTGGTCATCTTGTACATGAGAAATTTCATTAGGTTGGTTTGAGGTGGTGCACTAAAAGGATTGTAAGACTGATATTGTGCTTGAGGTTGACCAACATATTGGTGATTATTTAGTGGTTGAGAGGCTGCCACATATTGAAATGTGGATATTAGAGGTTAGGCAAGGTAGGTGGATGATGGTGGTTGGGTAGTGGGTATATACCCCTATGGGTTAGGGATGTATCCTAGATTGGGTGCAATGGGTAACTACTAAGGAGTCCCTATGGATTGGTCATGGGTGGTAGTTGGGTTGGTGACAGAGGTGAGGTAGTGACCTTTGTGATAATGGGTGGTGAAGTAGAAGGGATAAATACCCCTAAGCTTGGTAAAGGGGTATTGACTAATGGGCTCATTTTGATAAAGGGGAGGTTGATAGTGCTGGTGGTGGGTGTTTTAGCAAGAAGTGGAGCATGATGGGTTAATAATTGGGTTGTCCCCAAGGTAGATGAGTCATTAGTAGGGGTAGAAGGCCTAAGGGTAGCAGTTGGTTGGATAGGTTGGTTTTTAATTGTGGCATTAGAGGGTTTAGTAGATGAAGATTCTTGGGTGGTCAAATGTTGGGTGGTGATCACACCAATAGGGATACCTTTCATAAGGTGGGATAGCATGCCATAAGGAGGATCTTGAGGTGGAGTTAAAGCTGGGATATGGTGAGGGGAGGTGTTAAGATAGTGCTAAAGGGAAACTGGATTATTGTCTAAAAAAGTGTTAAAATCCATGTCTCCTAGGGTAAATACCTGAGTAAAATTAGGTCTTCCTAATGGATGAGGTGAATCTTCTACCTCATATACATACTCCATAGATGAGAAGGTATAAGAGTTTGATTTAAGTGATGGGTTCTGCTCTACTAGGTCTCTTTATTGCTGGTGAGTGAGAACCATACAAGAAAAAAGGGGAGAGAAAATAAGAATAAACTCACTACTCAAACAAGAAGAATACAAAAAAATGATCAAGGAAATCAAGACACACACTATGAAGTACGTTAAGACTAGAGGTTAGTTTTAATCTCACTTTTGGCTTATGCCTTAGTTTATGAGAATGTGTGATAGAAATTGGTTTGTGGATCAGGTACTATAGAAGTAGTCTATGGTTGGTTTCAATTTGTTTAGGTGCTCAAAATAATATGTATTGGAATCAATATGTGGGTTGGTATTAGGGCCTACCCCCTCACTTCATAGTCCTATAGTGATAAGGGTGTCAGGTGCTTCGCCAATAAATATTGATATCTAGAGTTTATACTCAACTAGAGAGCTGAGTTGGTTCTGCCTTTGTTAATGACCTCTAAGTAGGATTATTGGGAATGGGTAAGGTGACTGATAGTTGGGCCTTATCTCAAATTGTTTTGATTTTTGATTGAAGAAAGTGGTATGACTAGTGTGTGTAATAAAAGTGATGATATCATAAGATTACTATGGTTTAATTCAAAGTAAACTAATGGTAAAAGAAAGAAATGGATGTAGTTTATTTTAAACACAAAAGAATCTTTAGTTTCAATTATGTGCACAGATAGAGAGAAGAGAATCCAAATTCAAAGAAAATGCAAGTAAAGACTCTAGGTCCCACCGAGCATGCCAAAATGTTTAATGCAAATTTTAACCTAAGTTCTAAATAAAGAGAGAAAAAAAAACTCAATACGAGTGTGGTTTAAAAACCTATTTGGTTGTGTGTGCACTGAATTAGAAGATTGTGAAGAGATATTATTTGGCTTGGGAGGAAGACCTGTAGATAAGAAAGCACTAAAGCAAACTTGTTTGTTAGACAGATAGTTGGGTGTATTTCCTAATGATAACTAGATCCTAAAAGTGAGAGCTTCCTTAAGGGATCTCAATCCACATGTTTCAAACAATTAAGTTTAAAAAATTGGAAAGAATATACTTGCATCAATTAAAAAAGATTACTAAAATTGAAAACAAGAATGCTTGTTAAGAACATAGACTAGAAAGGATCAAATTAGTGATAAACTAATTAATACTAGTGCTAAGGGATTCGGGTATGCTTTAGAAAATATGAAAGGGGTATGTGAGTGGTCAGAAACATAGAAAATTAGATTTGATTAGGTGTAGGTGGGTGAAAATAGGTTGTTATTTTTTATTTACATAGGTGACCATCGATGGTTAGGGTGACCGTCAACGGTTAAGGTGACAATCGGTGATCAGGATGACCATCAACGATTGACTGTGGGATTTTAGGTTTGATAAATAGATGAATGAGAGGATCCCATATATGTATTATGGGTGTTTGGAAAGGGTTGTATTGATTATGAAATGGAATTAAACTATGCAAATGTTGATAAACAAGTACTTGCCTTACCAGAAGTTAGTTGGGTGGGTGGTTGATGCAGTTAGCCTGTTGGTAGAATTTGCCTGATTTTGATAGAGTAATGGTACCTGAGAGCTTGATTGAGAGGTGAATACAAGTTATATCCCAATAAAATGGTTGATACTTGTTAACACTAATGATGTTGATTGACCTACAAAAGAAAACTCTTGGATGCCTAAGCTCTTGATAATTATTGTAGATGATTTAACCTCGCAAGCCTCTCTCTCTTATAGGCACAAATAAGAGGTGGAAGTGAAGGTATAACTAGATCATCTAAATATAATTCATCCATGCAAAGGCTTGTAACCAAAATTAGACAAGTTATATTTAAAAAAGCAACATGGGTGGTTTTCATGTTGTTTTTTAAGAGGTGGATTCTAACCATTGACAGTCAGGGGTTCCCAGGGTTGACCATCGATGGTCACCCTAACCATCGATGGTTAGGGTCCATAGGAAAAGGGTCTTGATGGTCAGGGTCATTTAACTTGGTAAAAATGAGTGTAAATGGGTTTAGAGAGGCCAAAATAGTTTAGGTTGGTCCCAAGGGGGCTATAGGCAGGTTTAGGGGTATTTTCAACATTTAAAATTATAGGTGTGCATATTTCAAATGTCTGCAATAAGATTTGATAGTAATTATTTATGGCTTAAGATCAACTATTGTATATCCAAGATGCTTGTTGATAATTAGAGACACAATATTTAGGCCTAACCCATTATCTATGAGAACATGTTTGACTTTATGTCACATTATGACAACTTAAATGTATAGTGGATTGTTATGGAGAGGGCCAATGGATGACATATCACTTTTGTCAAAGGTCAACTATTGGCCTAAGGGTAGATGTCTAACCAAATCTTGGAATTTATTTGGGATTATGCCATTTGGAACTTGGGATTAGCCTATGAGTTACATTAAGATATTCTTATGGATAGTAAATTTATGCAACAAATCTAAAATAGAAATTTGTGGAGTTATCTTTTGAATTTGTTCTACAATGTCATACAATTTTTCCTTAATAGTGGCATATGGATTGTTCTTAGCCAGGGTAGTGGGTTAGATGGGTTCATTAGCAGAAGGTTGTGGGATGGGAATGGTAATATTTGACTATTGAGTTATGATTTCATAATCAGGATTAGGTACAGGACCATTGTTTCTAGAAAATGATTATGGAGAGGGGCCAAATAAGATAAGTCTCTATTATGGTGCACTTAGTTTTGGTCACAAAGCAATGATGAGTTATTAGTATAAGGTCCTAAAATAGTAATCCTTGTTTACTGGTGCACTTTTTTGTGGTCACAAATCAAGGAAGGATTATTTACATAGATGGATTGATTAGAATTATTTATCAATGGTGTTATTTTGTTAACACATGATCTAGGATTGATAGTGATGATGGAAACATGACCTCATGCAATATGACCTATAAATTTGGTGTAGTCATGTGTAACTATGTGGTAATTCTATTAGTTATTGGAATCATTCTAGCCTTGATTCCTCCCATTCATTTGACATTATTATTTTTGCTACTAATATTGTTGTTATTGTCATGGATGTTGATATTATTGTTTCTATTATTCTAGCCTTCATTTTCTTTTTTATTATTATTCAATTTTGGAAAAGGGTTTTGATAGATACCCAAGTTTTGATTGGATGTAGATGATCTATTATTCAATTTAATATCCCCATTTTCCAAAATATTTTCAATGAGGTGTTTTATCTATACATAATAATGTAGATTATGCCCCTGAATATGATGGTATTCACAAAACTCATTCTCCCTATACTAGTTTGAATATGGAATACCCTCAGGATAGTGTTTCATTATTGGCCAACTAATCATGTTAGTTATGTATAACTTGAGAAACATGACTTTAATAGGTTATCTAAGGTCACTAAATACTTGATTATAGGAATTTATTTTTGGGTGAGGGGTTTGTAAAGGTAATGGTTGCTGCATTTGTGGAGCATACCTCAGTTGCTACAAAGGTTGCACTAACATAATGGGTTGCTAAGGAGGAGTAAGATTTGTTTGAACCATAGGCTGAGAAGATAGTGTTTACACTATTTATACATGGAGTGACTCAATTAAATCATTTATAAAATCATTCTTATTATGGTTAAATTGCTTGGATTTCTCAGAGTTAATGGTCTGGGTTGGTGCTGATGCTTGTACTTGGACTTGGTTTTTGTTATGATTTTGGCCTGTTTCTTGGTTTTGGTTTTGACTTTGGTTTGATGAGGTTAACTTGATAATACCTTTTTTAATAACAGCGTTTTCAATTAGTAAACCTTTATTGATGATTTATTTTTACGTATGTGGACACTAAATATCTAGATGATATGATATCTCATTATGTATTTTTTTAATAAACACAATGGCTAATTACTTGTCTAGTAAGTTGTGGGTGAAGTGGCTGTCAAGAGCTATCCATCTCTATAGATAGATTTCAAAGATTTTACCATCTTTCTTCTTGGCCTGAGTTAAATCTACCAATGAAATGTCATGTTCAATATTATAGGAGAAATGTTGCACCAATTTGTCTAAGAGTTCATCAACATTAGATACAAAATTCTTTGTCAATTTTAGGAACTCCTACAAATCTTGTCCTGATAAACTTAAAGGAAACAAAAGAAGTAAATACATATTTTTGTAAGCCAATAGCTAAAAATAAATAACGAATTTTGTCAAATGGGCCTTAAGGTTTATTTTACCCTTGTATTTATCATAATTTGGTGGTTCATACCATGAAATAAATGGTATCTATAAATACTCTATGTTGAATGGGTATGAACACATGTCATATAACTTAAACTTCTTGGTCTATTTTCCTACTTTAATGATGAAAATTGCATCCTTCATTTTCTACAATTCTTGTGCCAAGAAACTAGATGGAACATGTTGTTGAGGTGGTGGTTAGGAGGTCAAAGATGGACTACATTAACCAAGTTATAATGGAGGTATAATTCATTATGGAATGTTTGTTTTATAAGTTAAATAGCTAGGAATATGCATCCATTTACATATGTTGATGTGCGATATTTTGGTTTGGATTCACTATGTAGCCTTAGTTTTGAGGAAATTATGGCTACAATGGAAGGATATGTCTTGGGGTAAAGTACTATGCCTACTGAGGTTGAGTAGAGACTTACTACCAACTAGTCAAACTTGGCTAAATAAGGGTAACTTATTATTAACCAAGGCCTTATCATTGAATCTGTGTCACATTTTGAATAAAAGGCAATTATTGCCTAATTGGTACTTATTGAATAGTGGTACCTCTTTATTGTATGAACACTTATTGTGAGCTATGTGCTTGTAGGTTGTTTGGCATTTGTTTTTACCAATGACATATATTTTTGATTAAACAACATTTGTGATTATAAAGGAATGTTGGTTTGTGATTGTATATGTACATTTGTCACTACCTATTAAGGTGGAACTTTTATTACCCCATATTAAGGTGGTATAATGTTCTACCTCTATTGTAGTGGTATATTAGACTATGCATATTGTTATGGAATGTTGGTTACCACTTATTGAGATGGAGTAACATTTCTCACTTTTTGTTGAATCCAAACACTAGTTAGTGATTGAAAAAGCAGCTAGTTGAGGATTAGAGGCAACTTTCTATAGTTGGGATGTAGGATTTCCCACCTTCAGTTGTTGTGAACCACTCTTGTTATTAACCAGAGGAATTTTTTATTGTATACTATTTTTTGGTTCAATTAAATCACTTTGGCCTAAATTGGAAGATATTGGCATGTTATCCACTGTGTTTGGAATATTTTTCTATGTAGAAATAGTAGTCACTTATTTAATAGATGGTATATTTTAAATGTCACCAAATGAAGTGATTTTGGAAAATGGGTCCATAACCAAAGTATCTTGACCTATCAAAGTGATTAATACTCTTGTTTAAGGAACTAACTCTATGAGTGGAGCATTTGACATGTCCATGGTATTAAAGTTGTGCGCTAGATTCAAATAAGTTTTATATGCTTGTTGAATTTGTATAAATTGGTTCCCCATGAGGCCATTTCATTTGAAAATAATATTTGGGTCTTGATATGACCTCAACAAAAGTGCTTAAGTATGGCTAGTATAGGCATGTTCAATGGTTTGGCTATAAGGTATGTTTAAAGGTACTCTTACTAGACTAGGCAAATTTTCATGGGGTGAGTCTACTAGAAACATGGCCCCTATCTCTATGGCTCTAAATAAAACCTCATCATTATTTTTTAGTAATTTATGATTAAAAAATAAGGATCATACATCTATGGCATAGTTACATAATATGGTTATTATTAAACTTATTCTACAATCGATGGTATACTATCAAGAAATTATGTGGTTTTTTATTGGTCTTGATTCAAATAGGGAGGCATGTTAACCAAATAATGGTCTAATAGATATTTAATTTGTTCCCTAGATTGAGAAGTGTAAGGAGGATAAGGATCCATCTCAAAAATTACATCATCACTATAGGGGTCTTAAAGAAAGTCATCATCCATGCCCATGATATCATAATTGGGATTGCACATGGATCCATTATGAGTGTAATAAAACATATTCAAATCAATGACTAACACTTAATGAAGATAGGTATATATTTTTATAAACTCTTAAAAATAATGTCTAAAAAACAATAGGTCAAAGCTTGGTATAACTTGGTCTAAAAATGAATCAGTATCTCTAAAATGGTATAATGTCAAACTTGGTCTAAAGTAGTCTAATGTCAAATGTCTATCATCAAATGTATTATAAAAAAAGGTCAAGTGGATGTATAAAAACCTAATTCCAAACTTAGGTAAAAGTATTCCAAATAAGTCTAATCTATATCTAAAGAAACAAAGGCTTCTAGGTCTTTTGAGAACAAGGCACAAAATCTAGGCTCAAAACAACTAGGTCTAGGAATAAACAAAAAGATGCTAAGACTCTTGAAAAAAAGACACAATATCTAGACTTTAAACAAAACAAAATCTAAGAAGATTTTTAATCTAACAAATTTGAAATACTTTGACACAAACTAGTCATTTGGATTTAAATATAAACTTGATCATTTGGCAAAATATTTTGGAATTTAGGCATATGGAAGATAGACCACTTCCCAAATCTAGGCAAAAAAATAGTCTTTAAATTTAGTAAGAAATTAGTCTAAGTTACACAACCCAAAAGTGAAAGGTAGACACCTAAGCCAAAATTACATAATGCATAGGCGTAAATAAATCAATGTTTGGACTTAAACTTATCAAGATTAATTTTTAACTTAACTTATACGAATTGGCCTCTCAAATAGTCAATAATCTACACAATAATGAATGGCATGATGGTACTAGGTAGAGACCAAGAAGGCACATATGGCTTTGGTTTTGCTATTTGGACACAAGGCCACAAGTCTTTGAAATAATCTGAGTAACATAACTATGTTATCATGTTATATAGGTATGAAAAATAGTGTGTTTCAAGACTCTAAGGCACAATACTTGTATTGAAATGGGAAGAATAATGATGCCCCTTTCAAACAAGTGACACACACACACAATTTTGACAAATAACTAAGGAAAATGTGTGATGTCAAATGGATGGCATGACTTGTTTTAGATTTGAAAAGATAAAAAAATATTTTTGACTCAAGATCATGCAAGTAAAGATTAAAAATGACAAAAACACATAAGTGTATCATTCTAAATCCTCAAATTGGCAAGAATCCTTCATACTATCAAATTCCATATATATACTTGCTCTTGAGAAGAATTTAAGTTGTTAATACAAAAACTAAAATCCCATGAAAATTAGGGTTTTTAATCCCCACTTTTCTTTCAAGAGTTTGTATGATTACATGGAACTTTGGGCTACTTGCCTTGCATTAACAGTATGTCTACAACAAGCGAGGTTATCTAAACTATCAATTTTAATTTATTTTTACATGATCCTATATGTGTGGCTAACACTAGGGCATATCATGTCATTTGGATCCACATTAATTAGCTTGTTATTAAAAAGTCTTATCCTTTTCATAACCAATACATCTATCAATTGCTTAGTGTATTATAATGTCCAAGTTACCCCTATAATCTGAGGTCGAGTACCACTAACAGATCTTGTTTAACTACTTAAACAAGTGTCCAATTAGGTCACCCTCAATCTATATACCCCACTATGGACTTGGGTTGAAATGATGTTGGGAGATTAATTATTAGGTCAATGCTTCCCTAGATAACTCATAGGGAGGTGGTGAGTTCTTGCCTACAAAACAAAATGCATGAAAAATATAAATTGAGTGGAAGGACTTTAGGGTCACCCAAATCATATAGATTTTAGGCAGGGCCTTAAATAATTTAATTTCATGTTTTTGGACCAAAGAAAAAAATGCAAAGAGTGAGTGTTTTTGATCACCCAAGTTCCCTCAAGGGGAATGGGAAGAGTATACATGCAACACATGGCTTGCTAAACTAACACTCAACAACAAACATAGAAAATGAAAACTCTTATGAGTATTTAACTAAAGTAAGATTTTTTTTTAGAGCACTAAACAAAATGTGTCATGAATTTTATCGCCTTGGCATTGTGTGGACACTTTAGACAAAATGAAAAATAATTCAAGTAAAAATATTTTAAAACACCAAATTCAAATGCAAAATTTGAAACTTAGAGTGTTTAAAATAATCTTTTCTTGGCCTTTGGTTCCTATAAAATATGTTAGGAGGTCATTGTGCTTAGAATCAAAACATAAATGGACAAATGACTTTTGTATTCTAGCTATCGAGTTTCAAAAATTTTACACATAGTGTAAAATCATAGAAACACGGAGCAATACTGCAACTATACCTGTAAAACCATAATTTTTAGCACAATATCAATATTTTATTATAAAATATAGGGTTTAAAAAAATCACAAGTATTATAGAAATACTTTAGTAATAAATAAAATATCATAAAACTTGGTGTAATATCATGACCCTCATTATAAACAAAATAGTTAGTCAAAAAAACTATGATGGCTAGGTAATACTGTGACTGTTAGCACAATATTGTAGAAGTTCAAGCAATATCATGATTACAAAAAGCAATAACACTACTATAGATTCATGATATTGTAATATTGTCATGTTATCCTATAATGAAGAATTGTTAGTAGGAAACTTTGGCTATCAAGGATAAAATTATGATAGTTAACACAATATCATGATAGTTAAGGTGATATTGCAATTGTAAAGTCATGATATTGCTGCAATATCATAATTTTAGAAAGAAAAAACATGAATGTACAAATAAAAATCATGATTTCCTATAGAACATCTATGAGTATTCAATTTCCACTTTTTTGGTTAGCCATTTGGATTTTTACATGAAAATTATTAGGAGGATGTCATAAAATGCCTTCAAAACAAATGTTTGGCATGTGGGTCCCATTAGGCATGCCATCATGTGAACAAAGAATACATAGATGGGAGGTTAGTATTGTTTTAGTCCAATAAAACAAATCAAAATAACACACTAAAATCATAACACCTCTATCCTAGACACTAGGGAAAGCATAGATAATGAGCATACAAATGAAAACAAAACTAGAACATAAAATAAATCATTACTTTACTTTACTTGGAGCTCCAAATGGCTTGTTGAAGTGACTTTCTTAGTTTTTTCATCAAGAAGTATTTACCAATGAAGTTATCTTTTGCTTCACTTTTCCTTGGAACCTTAGCTTGGTTAATTATCTTATGAATTTGGCATGGTAACATTACTTTCAAGGTTTATTTTCATCTATTTGAGTATTATAACTTTACACCAAGATATATTTGAAGATATTTGGGTATAATAACCTTGAAAAAAAAAATTTAAACATCAATAGGTATGGCCTTGTATTTATATCCTCTAAAGTTAACTCTCACCCAAGGTGAGTTAAGGTTGAGTTTAAATATGGAATGGGTTCTAACTAACCCTAGGTGAGTTGATACTAATTCAAATTGAGTTAAAAATTGTCATGTGATTATGATTTTCTATTACCAGGCATGGATCTCAAATTAGATATTTTGAGATGTTTTGGAATAGCTTGACAACTCATAAAGGCAATGATGAAAAGGCTTGATATTTTGAATTTTAGAATTTCAATTTTTAGATATTCATTAATTACAAATAGATAATTTAACTAAGAATTTAATCTTGTTTAATTAGATGATTCATTTTGATTAACATTTTATCTCTTTTAAGAATTTTTTAGGTACCACACTTAATGGGTCCATAGGCCAAATTACCACAAGGTGATTGAGGATGAATCTGTGAGAGGTTATTATTATATATGGGTTAGTATCCCAAATAGGGATGCCTAATATGATTTTGAGCATTGATGAATGATGCATAGATGAAATTGGGACATTCAATGATTCTTAGGCTCAATTTGTAATGTTTGGTAGGAATCAGTCTAAAGTTTATTTGGAAGCCAATAGTGGCTAGAATTGGGTGTCTACATCATCCTTTCCCTCCTCTCCAACTCATGACACAAGAGAAATACTATACAAAAGAAAAGGTATTATGGTCTCTAAAGAATAAAAATATTCCAACACTATAGAGGATCTAAAACTACATTTTACTCTTGTACTATCTAAAGTTAATGCCATCATTAGATAATAAGATGTAGATATTGCTGATCTCTTGGCTCAATTTCAATGTAAGTATATTCTCAATTCTTCCTTAACTTAAGTATTAGACATTTTTAAGAATAAGGCTTTGGATCATAAAAATGAAATCAATATGCTTGAGGAAAAAGTTATTTAATATAATGAAGAAATGGTAGATTACTTGATATATCACTAAATTAGAAGAATAAAACCTATTTCTAAAGCATCAACTTCAAAATTCTCAGCAAAAAACCTTAATGCTTCAGCAACAACTTTTTGTGCAAGCTTCATTTTCTTCTAAAGCTTCAATTTATCAAGCCTGCCAAACTATTGTTTCTCATTCTGACTATCTAGACAAATGGAATTAAGTGTGTTTTAAGTTCAAGTAACTCAAGAAATAAACTAGAGATTTAGAAAAAGGAGAAATAAACATTAAAGGAAGAACTAGAGAAAGAAAACAATAGACCTAGAAATTTGAAGATAATCTATAGGCTACTTTCCAAATAGGGGAATACCTTATAACTTGTAGAGATCCTTCCCTATCTTATAGTTTATATTTACATGAACACTTATATAGGTGTCAACTACTAAGAATATCATGTGATCTACATTATAACATTGAATATGCTCTTATATTTTTGAACATCTTCCAGGAATCCACTGTTGGGTTGTGGAGCTAAAAGCTTCAACTCTTTGCAAATAGGTGGAACAAGAAGGTTGCTGAGATCCAAGAGCACCAGCATCGGTAGCAGGACCAACGTCAGTCGTGACCAGTGCAGAAGGCCATCGGTGACGATAGGAAGTCGGCCGACATCGGCAGAACCAGACTAGCAGGGACTGGCGTCGGTCGCCTGTGTGTTCCAAAACTACTCGTTACACAGATAGTTAGTTAAGTAAACGAAGTGTTTGCATGTAAAGGCCAGTTAGAGTCTTTGGCTATGAGGATAATTGTCTAAATTAAGAGTCTAAGTTATTGTTTAACTATGGGATCTATTTATAGATCCATTGGCATGTATTGTATAAGTATGAGATAGAGAGGAAGGCAAGTAAGCTCCTTCTATTATTGTAAGATCATTGAGTTGCAGGTTGTTGCAAGCTCATTGGAGATCTACATGTGAGTATGGTCTATTGAATTGCAGGTTGCAGGTTCATGGGAGATCAGCTTGGAGTGCTATAGAGTGCTTGGTGTACTGGCAGGGTTATTACTGACTGGTTGGAGAGGTGAACACCAATTATGTTTGTGAGTTGGTTGTTGGGATCATTTTTTGTGTAGGAGAGTGTGTGTGAGAAGAATTACTGTACACTTGAGGTGTGGTAAACCTCTGTAAGGTGAAAGAGTGTGGCGGCTCTTTGTTGTATTCTTTTCTATGAAGTGTTAATACAAGATAGTGTATTGTCTCTCATATTATGTGTTATTGGTGAATTCTAGTTACTTGTATTTCTGGTTATTTCTGCATTTATAATTTCTTATATTTGGTAATCATACTGTGCTCTTTTTGAGGAGCAAGATCCAACAAGAGGAATTAGAACAGGTGTGTTTGTTCTTGGACTTCCCTAATAAGTGGTATCAGAGCTTTTGATTGGGATACTAACAGATTGGTCTAGATCTGGTTAGTGTGTTTTGATTACAGGTTACTCACAGGGTTTCTGTTTGAGTGGGAGTTGAGCAATGATAGAAGACAGTCAACTACGAATGGAAAAGTTTAATGGCAAGAACTACCAATTGTGGAAGATGCAGATTGAGGATTATCTGTATCAAAAAGATTTGTACTTACCGTTGGGAGGGGTTACTTGCAAACCCTCGGATATGAAAGATGAAGAATGGGAGGTTCTTAATCGGAAGGCTCTGGAATCTATTAGATTGAGTCTTGCTTCATCTATGATTTCCAGCTTATCATAGTATAAGACAACGGTGGAGTTGATGGAATCTTTGGCAAATTTATATGAAAAACCCTCAGCTTCAAACAAGGTATTTCTTATGAAGCATTTATTTAATTTGCAAATGTTGGAAGGTGGATCTGTTCATAGCCATCTTAGTGATTTCCATGGTTTAGTAAACCAACCAAGTTCAGTCAATATTGTATTTGATGATGAAGTTAGATCTCTCTTAATCTTGTGTTCATTACCTGAAAGTTGGTAAGGTTTGGTAATGGCAGTTTCTAATACTGTGTCTCCTTCAAAAGTCTTAAAAGTGGATGATGTTGTAAGTGTGATCTTGAATGAAGAGATATGCAGGAAAAGTACAGGTGAGTCATCAGGAAATGCTTTGAGTGTTGAAGGTAGAGGAAGACAAAGAGAAAAGATAGAGCGTGGGAGATCAAGGTCCAAGACAGGCAAGAGATCCAAGTCCAGGTATGGCAAAATAACCTGCTGGAAGTGTGGAAAGTAAGGGCACTTAAAGAGAGATTGTAGATTAGGTGAAGATCAACATGAAGGACATGAAGAAGAAGCAAATGTTGTAGATTACGCTGCACGGGATGCTCTGGTATGTTCTTTGGATAAAGTAGAATCTTGGGTTTTAGATCCTGGTGCCTCTTTTCATGCATCCCCACATAGGGAATTTTTTCATGAGTATGTCCACGGAGATTTTGGAGAAATTTTTGTAGGGGATGGTAAGCCTTGTCAGATTGTTGGCAAAGGGAAAGTGAAGCTGAAACTGCAGACAGGTAACACATGGGTGTTAAAAGAGGTCATGCACGTCCTAGTTCTGGAGCGGAATTTGATTTTTGTTAGAAGTTTGGGTGATGAGGGTTGTACAGTAACTCTCACAGCAGACTCTTGGAAGGTTACCAAGGGTACACTTATTGTAGCTAGAGGTAAGAAAGTAGGTACGCTTTATTTATCTACTTGTACTATTGATTCTCTTTTTGGGTTATCTACTTTAGCTGTAGATTTAGAGATGTGGCTTGATAGGCTTGGTCACATAGATAAGAAGGAGATGCTTGTTCTTGAGTCAAAGGATATGCTTTCAGATTTGGAAGGTATGGATCGTGATTTCTGTATGCAGAAGAAGAAGGTGACGTTTCTTGAGGAATCCAATGTTAGTGACAAGAATAGGAAAGCCTTGGTTTTCAAGGAGAAAGTGACGGATAGAGTTCAACACAAGGTGCAAAAGAATTCTGAGTAGAGCAAGGGTGTTTTGGATAAGGATTTGATCCAAAAAGAGCTCGCGGGAAAAAGTCAAGTCTCACAAGAAAAACACAGAGACCGACGTCGGCAGGAAAACTGGCATCAGTGTCCAGACAGGGACCGACATCGGCTATGTGCAGCCTGACATTGGTGACTCAAGGTAGATAACTACCGGCGTTAGCCAGGGAAAATGACGTCGGCAAGGAGGCAATCACAGGGAACTGACATCGGTCGGGTGCAGACTGAGATGTGATCGGCATCGATTACTGAGACGAATTTTGGGTGGACAGCAAGCTATCATGGAGTCTCAAGCGCCCATATGGAGGACTGAAGGTTTAAGTAAGTTCTTAAATTTGTCATTTCCCTTCTTTACACTACTTGTAGCTCACTGATGGCATAGGACTAGGAAGTTATTGAAGAAGCAGAACAGGTAGATCTAGGAAATAGTGGGAGCTAGGCATGGATGAGGATGTGATTCCTTGGAGGAGAACCAAATAGGTGTTTTGGGTAGAGTTGCCAGCTGGAAGTAAGCACTGAGAGACGAATGGATGTTCAGGATGAAGAAGAGCGGAAATGGATATGTGAGATGGAAGATCAGGGTATATGGTCTTGTATAAGCTGCAGGGCAATGAGGTTTTATCATTGTGTTTCTCTTTACCAGGTTGGATAATATTAGCTACATTATCCTATTACTGTATGATGTGCTTGTTGCAGGGTTACATATACAGGTATTGCTGAACTAAAGGTAAAGCTAGTTCAGGTGTTTGTCATGGAGAATCTAGGAGTAGCAAGATTCTTTGGCATGAGTGTGTTCTAGAGACATGGTAGGTCATTTGTTGACTTTGTTTCAGGATGATTGTGTGAAACCGGTGAGCATGCCGATGGTTGGATAGTTCTTAGAATAGGTGTCTTGATTCACATAATGAGGTTGAGTGCATGGTATGTACTAAACCTGAGTTTTTCCAAGCAGTGGGAGTTGTCACAAGTTAGAGCCAATCCAGGAGAGAACCATTGGAGGGTAGTTCAGTGGATTCTTATAGGGACTAGCAGCAGGTGCACATGCTATGCAAGTTCAGTTTATTTTCTACATGGTTTGTAGATGTGGATGTGGCAGGTGATTTGGGTGACAAGTTTTGCACCACAGGATTTGTGGTGGTTAGTCTTCAAGAGTGATCTTGAGGAGGGATACAAAGCCAAGGGAACAAACTAGACTGAGTACAGGTACAGGTATAGGTTACAGCTGTCTATCTCCAAGTGGGAGATTGTTGGGTTGTGGAGCTAAAAGCTTCAACTCTTTGCAAACATGTATAACAAGAAGGTTGCTGAGATCTAGGAGCACTGGCATCGGCAACAAGACCGACGTCGGTCGTGACCAGTGCAGAAGGCCACCAACGATGGCAAGAAGTCGGCCGACGTCGGTAGAACCAGACTAACAGGGACCGATGTCGGTTGCCTGTGTGTTTCAGAACTGCTCGTTACACAAACAGTTAGTTAAGTAAATGAAGTGTTTGCATGTAAAGGCTAGTTAGAGTCTTTGGCTATGAGGATAATTGTCTAAATTAAGAGTCTAAGTTATTGTTTAACTATGGGATCTATTTATAGATCCATTGGCATGTATTGTATAAGTATGAGATAGAGAGGAAGGCAAGTAAGCTCCTTCTATTATTGTAAGATCATTGAGTTGCAGGTTGTTGCAAGCTCATTGGAGATCTACATGTGAGTATGGTCTGTTGAATTGTAGGTTGCAGGTTCATGAGAGATCAGCTTGGAGTGCTATAGTGTGCTTGGTGTACCGACAGGGTTATTACTGACTGGTTGGAGAGGTGAACACCAATTCTATTTGTGAGTTGGTTGTTGGGACCATTTTTTGTGTAGGAGAGTGTGTGTGAGAAGAATTACTGTACACTTGAGGTGTGACAAACCTCTGTAAGGTGAAAGAGTGTGGCGGCTCTTTGTTGTATTCTTTTTTGTGAAGTGTTAATACAAGATAGTGTATTGTCTCTCATATTCTGTGCTATTGGTGAATTCTAGTTACTTATATTTCTGGTTATTTCCACATTTATAATTGCTTATATTTGGTAATCATACTGTGCTCTTTCTGAGGAGCAAGATCCAACAAGAGGAATCAGAACAGGTGTGTTTGTTCTTGGACTTCCCTAACATCCACCCGAGTAGAAATATTTATTGTGTGAATTTTACTTGTGTAATCTGATTTTAAGAGACTATAATAATTTCATGGTCAATTTATATGTGGGAGAAGTCTAGTTGAGAGCCCTTTACTCCACTTATAAAAATCAACTACCCTAAAAAGTCAGACATGAGGAATATGTTACAAAATCCAAAACTATAAAGCCATGCATTAGACCTTCTTTTTCTAATGCAAACAATTTAATAATTAACTTCAGATCTATTTTTTTTTTAAACCAAAACATCAAGGATTATTATTTGCAAGCTTTGTATAACAACATTGTCTCTTTTGATTTATATACTAGGAAATATTTTATGTTTTATTTATATCTAGTGTTAGGTATTAGAATACACTGATGATTTCATTAAAGATAAGGGAGGTCATGTCTCCAACCAATTTAAGATGAAGCCTCCAAAGAACATAAGCAAAAAATAACATGCTTTTTTATTTTATCAATTTAAGAGGAGAATAAATTTGGGTAGGCACAAAATTTAGGCCACCACTTCTCCTCACTCCTATTCCACCATGGCATAGATGGGTTACTCAAATAGATGACCAATTTTAGATCTAGAAATAGATGGTGTAATCCTATCATGGTTTCACCAATATATAAGATGATTATTGGTATGATGAATTAAATGTATATAACCTTAGTGAATGTCTAAAAGACAAAATTTAGAGTTATGAGGGAACAAGTAATTGAGTTTGTAAAGGGACTTACAAAAGGTAAAGTATGGGGGAAATGATGAGTCTAAAATATGACTCTTTATTACTATCATTTTTATTCATTTCCCCTCAATTACCTCTCCTATGTACTGAACATTGCAAGGATCTTATGCTTGTATCTAATCCTAATGTATTATATAGATGCTTTATCTTATTTGATGAAACTAAAGTCTAAGTTACTAATTTTGTTACTTTATTCTAACACTTTACATGTTTAATATCCCAATTTTATGTATATACATATAATATAGTAGTCTCTAAATAATAAGGACCTTATTTATTATCTTCTAAGGTGACTCATATGAAGGATCTTGACATCTAACAAGCTACAAAGTTATTTTGCATGCTTCCAACTCATCTAAGTCTACTCTAGATTTAGCTACAAACTTATCTAGTAGTTACACACTCACCTAGTTTGTTACTATAGACTCACCCAGTAGCTATGGACTCACTTATTTTGTAGTTATGGAATCATTCAAGATTGAATTTCATCCTTCACTGAAGTTTTATATCATCATTATCATCCTAGTAGCCTTTCTACAAATTTTCTCAACATCAAATATCCTTGAGGCATGTTGTTATGGACTCCATCATACATTCATAGATACAACTTTAGACTCTTATAGAGTTGATACAAACTCTACTAGAGTTTCTATGGGCTCTCCCAATCCATCTCTCGAGCTTACATAATTGAAGATCCATACTATTCATTTTTGACATACTTGAAGATTATTTTGGTCACTTACTATTTATAGTGTTACTATAAATATCAAATCTATAAACTATATATATATATATATATATATATATATATATATATATATATATATATATATATATATATATATATATATATATATAAGTCATTATAAATATGGCCTGACATTTGTCTTCAAGCCATGCATTCCATGACACTTGAAGGTAAATACACTCTTATATTTTCCCACCATTTTTTGCTGCTAAATCATTTCATTGGCTACAAAATTAGTTTGCCTTTATTTCTACTAAAGTTCCTTGAAAGAACTATTCTATTACATCAAGTGAATGGATCTAATCCCATCCTCCACCAAGGTTTAATTATCCTATTAGTCGAGCATGGACAAGCCCTTCATGACTGGGAGGTTCCCCCTATGGGATCTTACTTTGGGGAGGACTCCCTAGTGGAAGATCGCACCACAAGATCCCACTATCCTTATGATTGCTCGCCCCAAGACAACCTATCCAAGTCCCCTTCTAATGACCTCCCCCTTAAGATGTTTATCCCCAAACCTAATACTATCTCTCTCAATATAAGTACCCCAATAGAGACCACCCAAAAAGGGAAAGCCATTCTGATTGATGAAATAGAAAGGAACACATTATAGTTGGAGAACTTAAAATCCAAGGTTCAACAAGCAGGGATGGCCCTTGCCAAACTCATTTAGGACTAAAACTCTTTATATAGATAGACTTATTCCATGGTTCAAGATTTTGTTTAGTCTTCCCAAACTACCATATCCACTACCATTCAATTTCCTAAAGCCTTAAGATTTCCCCCTCTAGGTTCCCCCAAGGGGGTCCCCCCAAATCAGTCTTCCTTGTAAGTTACAAGACAAAATCATTCGCATATGTTATTCCCTAGTGAATTTATTGAAGTCCCTAGGAACCACACTTGAGAAAAGGTTTCTAAGGTAAAATAGATCATCCTAGTGAAGATTCTTGAAGATGTTGAAGACCCACAAGAGGGGCTTTCCTACTAAGTTTCTTTTTGGTTTCCTATTTTTTTGTTCATAGTTTAATCCTATACTTTTTTTTTTGTTACTTTAGTTCCTCAGCCTTGTTTTGGCCTATTTAAACTATTTGTACTACACTTTGGTGGTTCCAAGATCACTATAAAACATGGTTTTTACTTTATCCAATAAAAGTTATAAATATGTCAACATTCTCTTATAATACAATAGATTCGATAGATTTA
The DNA here is from genome assembly GCA_037957365.1 of Torreya grandis. Lineage (NCBI taxonomy): Eukaryota > Viridiplantae > Streptophyta > Pinopsida > Cupressales > Taxaceae > Torreya > Torreya grandis. The sequence goes on along the minus strand of JARHVA010002003.1, from coordinate 2,700,757 downwards.
GGAAAGTATTACTAGTAGATTTTTAGTGGATTTTGTAATAGTTGGATCTTCCTATTTAAACCCTCAATCACCTATTTTGAAGACCCATTGAAATTTGGAGATTTGTCTTGATAATAGAAGATTAGTTACTAAGATCTAGAGATCTATAGTTTTATCACTATATATAGATGGATGTCTATGTCTTAGAGGGATAGTAAGAAAGAATTATTGCATTATTCAGTTGACATTCCAATACAATAATACAAGTTATGGTTATATTCATGTAATTTGTTTTGATCAATTGATGAAGATATCTCTATTTTTTAAGGACTAAGTTTTCATTCAATTCCTATTCTTAAGGTGAGCAAAGACCCACTTTCCTCAAGAATCAAGAACTTGTTTTTGTACAATATTTTATATGTGTTTACAGTTTCAATAATTGTAAGTATATATCAGATTTATAACCTGTAGGAAAATATCTTCAAAATTATAAGATAAAATTTATTATTGTGATAAGTGTATTTATCTTTTCAATGGAATGTTTACTTTCATCAAGTACATTTACTTTTAGTAAGTGTGTTTACTTTTAGCAGATTGTTTACTCTTATCAAGTGTGTTTCTTTCAAAAAATTATATTATAGTTTTTTAATTTTACAATTTTGTTTCTTTATTGCATAAGTGAATCCTTTCTATAACAAAATAGATTATACATTTATAAGATTAAAAAAAACCCAAACTATATTTGTAAGACCTACAACCATGAACCTTGTTACAAATAGCTTTAGACATTGCCCCTAGTTTGATTGACATCAACAAAAAAAATTATTAAATGAAGGGATAAACAACACCCATCAGCCACTAGGAGGCATAAGTAGGAAATAATGTTGGCCATGAAAAAATAGCATAAATATTTTCTCTTTGTGGATTGTAGTGGAATGACCTCCAACCATTTTGTAAAGTATTATGTATCTTTGATAATGAATTTGTGACCTCCTTTGGATTTTGGATTTATCTTATTGATTAGATCCAATTACCATAACATGAATTGTCATTGGGATAATGTGGGTTGTAGTTTCTATGAAGGCACATCATGTAGGTTATGGTGGCATTAACATTTGTAATATAATTTGACATATTCCTAGCAATCTTGTTCCATGGTTGGCCAATAGTAACATTTTATGATTAATTTGTGTTACATCACTTTATTGCTAAAATGACTACTAAATTCCTTATCATTCACATGTCTTATATCCAACATAGCTTCCTCAATTGTCAAACATCATAGTAAGTTTCCCATGAAAGATATTTTGAATAATCCCCCATTAATAACAACATATTAGAGGGAGATTCATTATATTTTTTGCTTTTCATTTCTTGTGAAAGTGTCTAGTGTCATAGATTTATGTAAAAAATTATATATATCAAAGAACCATTAGGATTTAGTTGTATTGTGTGTGGTAACTAAGAATGTTAGAGCTATGAGGTATGTATAGGACTCTTATGGATCCTATAATAATTTTATAGTGAATATAACCTAGTCTTTATTTATGTCAATAAGGATTAATGATGTTGCACTAGTCATTGCATTGGCATGATGATTATCTTTACATGGAATGTTTTCAATAGATAAGTTTAAAAACTAATCCTTTATAAAATAAACCATATTATTGTAGGGAATGAAGTATTCTTATTTGGTTTGGTAGACATTTGTGGCATGATTGAAAATTAATTATGAATCTTCAAAAAATTTAATTGATTTGATCTAGAGATCTTTAGATGTTTGAAGTCCGAAGATAAGAGATTTTTATTCTATGATGTTGCTGATATATGAAAAATTGAGTTGGTAAGCAAGGGTTACTATGTGCCCAAGTGGGTCAATGAAAATAATTTCATCCCTAGCACCAAATGCACATCTAAAACCATCAAAGAACATTATTCATGTGTCATAAATGGTATTATATGTTGTGAAGTCATCCTTAAAATTATCATTGATAGGATTTGTGTCCAATAATGGGCTGGTGCTATTTGATTTATAATTATATAGCCTTTTACTAATTTTTATAAGACTTTCTTGAGGTCAAATTCTATGAGTAACATAACCCATTTTTTAATATGGACAAAGATATGTAGTTTTAACATGAAGAAATTTAAAGGATTGAATTTTGTAATGACTTGTGTCTCAATATTAATCATATAGTGTTGGAGCTTTTGAGTATCAAATACAAGTGCCAAAAAAAGTTTTTCTATTATTGGATAATTTCATTCATAGTTAACAAGTGTTTGAATAATGTATTAAATATCCCACTCTTTATGTTGATCATCATTATATGTTAAGAGTGCACCGAGTGCATGATCTATCATTGAGAGGTAAAGGAGAAGTGGCTTGTCAGGTGTAAGTGATAGCATGATAGGTGGGTTCAATAGGTACTATTTGAGTGTGTCAAATTTTTCTTGACATGTGATGTCCCATTCAAATTTTATATCTTTTTTAAGTAATTTGATGAATGATTGTGTTTTATCTATGATTTGTGCCATAAAGTGGTGTATTGCCTAAACCTTGCCTTTTAGGGAGTGAAGTCGATTTAATTTTGTAAGAGGAGGCATGTCCATTATGGCTTTGACTTTCTTGGTGTCAACTTGGATATGACATTTGGATATTATAAATCCCAATAATTTACCTAATGTAACCCCAAAGATGCATTTTTTGGTATTGAGTCATACATTGTATTTTCTTAGTCTCTAAAAAAACTATCATAAATTATTACATGGTGTTGTCATTATTTTAATTTTACAAGCAAATCATCAACATAATCTTTTACTATTTTATGAATGAGATCAAGAAATATATCTATCATTATTCATTATTATGTTGATCCCACATTTTTTAATTTGAAAGGCATGACTATATAACATAAAGTGCCCCATGGTATGGTAACATAAGTTTTTTCTTTGTCTTCTTCAGAGATCTTAATTTGATTATAATCGACAAATCCATCCTTAAAAGAGAGTATTTCAAATCTTGTTGTGGATTTAAATATCATATCGATGTTGGGTAGAGGAAAATCATCCATAGGATATGTTTTTTTTAAGTCTCTAAAATAGAAAAAACATCATATTTTTCCATTAAGTTTATAACATGGACAATATTAGCAACCCATTGGGGATGAGCAATTGGTCGAGTGAAATTGGAATCCATGAGCTATTGGTTCTCATTTTTGACTAAAAGAGCCACTTTGGGGTTCATTTGTCAAATTTTTTATTTAACTAGCTTTGCATTAGGATAGAGTGTAATCCTATGTGCTATGATGGATGGATTGGTGTTAGGCATATCAGAATAGGCCTAAGAAAAAAATTCAAGGAAGTCTTTTAAAATCTATCAAATATATGTATCTTCTTCTTTACATAAGGTAGCATCTAATAGTATGATAAGAGTATTAGTATCAATATCATAATTGAATTTGATTATCTCTTTGTTAAGTAATGTAGATTGATCCATAGTGTATGATGTTATAGGGATAATATCATTTGTGTCAGGTAAAATACCATTGAAATCATCTAAATGATGACCAAAGTATGTTTGAGCATTTGTGGAATGAGGAAACCTATTCTTATTATATAAGGAATTGAGATCCTCATATGTCCCCAAGAATTCTAATAGAGCATCATCATTAGTGAATTCATCAAAATTACATAGATCCAGAGAAGTTGTTGTCAGGAATCTAGAACAACAAACATGCTCTGATGCCACTAGTTGGGATCTTGCTCCTCAGAAAAAGCACAGTATGATTACCAAATATAAGCAATTGAATATGCGGAAATAACCAGAAACACAAGTAACTAGAATTCACCAATAGCACAGAATATGAGAGACAATACACTATCTTGTATTAACACTAACAGAAAAGAATACAACAAAGAGCCGCCACACTCTTTCACCTTACAGAGATTCGCCACACCTCAAGTGTTTAGTAATTCTTCTCACACACACTCTCCTACACAAAAATGGTCCCAACAACCAACTCATACACAGAATTGGTGTTCACCTCACCAACCAGTCAGTAATAACCCTGCCGGTACATCAAGCACTCTATAGCACTTCAAGCTGATCTCTCATGAACCTGCAACTTGCAATTCAAAGACCAAACTTACATGTAGATCCCCAATGAGCTTGCAACAACCTGCAACTCACAGATCTTACAACTAGAAGGAACTCTTCCTTTCTATCTCATGCCTTATACAATACATGCCAATGGGTCTATAAATAGATCCCTAACTCAAACAATAACTTAGACTCTTAATTTAGACAATAGTCCTCGCAGCACAAGACTCTAACTGGTCTCAACATGCAAAATCTTTGTTCACTTAACTAACTGTCCGTGAAACGAGCAGTTCTGGAACACACAGGCGACCGACGTCGGTCCCTGCTTGTCTGGTTCTGCCGACGTCGGCCGACTTACTGCCGTCGCCGGTGGCCTTCTGCACTGGTCTTTGCCGACGTCGGTCCTACTGCCGACGCCGGTTCCTGTAGAACTCAGCAACCATCTGTTCCTCAGTTTGCAAAGGTTGAAGCTTTTAGCTCCACAACCTAACAATCTCCCACTTGGAGATAAACAGCTGCAACCTGTACATGTACCTGTACACCGTCTAGTTTGTTACCTTGGCTATGTATCCATCTTCAAAATCATCCTTGAAGACCAACCACCACAAAATCCGTGGTGCAAAACCTGTCATCCAAATTATCTACCACATCCACATCTACAACCATGTAGAAATAAACCTGAACTTGCATAGCATGTGCACTTGCTACTAGTCCCTGTAAGAATCCACTGAGATGACCTCCAATGGTTCTCTCTCAGATTGGCTCCTAACTTGTGACAGCTCCCACTGCTTGGGAAAACTCAAGTTTAGTACATACCATGCACTCAACCTCATTATGTGAATCAAGACACCTGTTCATAGAACTGTCCAACCATCGGCGTGCTAACCGGTTTCACACAATCATCCTGAAACAAAGTCAACACATGACCTTCCATGTCTCTAGAACACACTCTTGCCAAAGAATCTTGCTGCTCCCTGATTCTCCATGACAAACACCTGAACTAGCTTTACCTTTAGTTCAGCAATACCTGTATATGTAACCCTGCAACAAGCACATCATACAGAAAATAGGATAGTGTAGCTAATACTATCCAACCTGGTAAAGAGAAACACAATGAACAAACCTCCATTGCCCTGCAGCTGATACAAGATCAAATACCCTGATCTTCCATCTCACGTATCCAATTCCGCTCTTCTTCATCCTTAACATCCATTCGTCTCTCAGTGCTTACTTCCAGCTGGCCACACTACCCAAAACCCCTGTTTGGTTCTCCTCCAAAGAATCACATCCTCATCCATGCCTAGCTCCCACTGTTTCCTGGATCTACCTGTTCTGCTTCTTCAATAACTTCCTGGTCCTATGCCATAAGTGAGCAACAAGTAGTGTAAAGAAGGGAAATGACGAATTTAAGAACTTACTTACACCTTCAGTCCTCCATATGGGCGCTTGAGACTCCATGACAGCTTGCTGTCCACCCAAAATTCATCTCAGTGACCGATGCCGGTCACATCTCAGTCTACAGCCGACCGATGTTGGTTCCCTGCGACTGCCTCTCCACCGATGTCGTTTTCCCCTGGCCGACGCCAGTCTCTGTCTGCCCCGAGTCACCGACGTCGGGCTGCACATAGCCGACATCGGTCCCTGTCTGGACACCGACGCCAGTTTTCCTACCGACGTCGGTCTCTGTGTTTTTCTTGTGAGACCTGACTTTTTCCCGCGAGCTCCTTTTGGATCAAACCCTTGTCCAAAACACCCTTGCTCTGCTTAGAATTCCCTTGCACCTTGTGCTGAACTCTATCCGTCACTTTCTCCTTGAAAACCAAGGCTTTCCCGTTCTTGTCACTAACATCTGATTCCTCAAGAAATCTCACCTTCTTCTTCTGCATACAGAAACCACGATCCATGCCTTCCAAATTCGAAAGCATATCCTTTGACTCAAGAACCAGCATTTCCTTCATATCTATGTGACCAAGCCTATCAAGCCACATCTCCGAATCTACAGCTAAAGTAGATAACCCAGAAGAAGAATCAGTAAAACAAGTAGATAGATAAAGCGTACCTACTTTCTTACCTCTAGCTATAACAAGTGTACCCTTGGTAACCTTCCAAGAGTCCGCTGTGAGAGTTACTATGCAACCCTCTTCACCCAAACTTCTAACAGAAATCAGATTCTGCTTCAGAACTGGGACGTGCATGACCTCCTTTAACACCCATGTGTTACCTGTCTGCAGTTTCAGCTTCACTTTGCCTTTGCCAACAATCTGACAAGACTTACCATCCCCTACACAAATTTCTCCAAAATCTCCCTGGACATACTCATGAAAAAATTTCCTATGTGGGGATGCATGAAAAGAGGCACCAGAATCTAATACCCAAGATTCTACTTTATCCAAAGAACATACCAGAGCATCCTGTGCAATGTAACCTGCAGCATCTGCTTCTTCTTCATGTTCTTCATGCTGATCTGTACCCGATCTGCAATCTCTCTTTAAGTGCCCTTGCTTTCCACATTTCCAGCAGGTTATTCTACCATACCTGGACTTGGATCTCTTGCCCGTCTTCGACCTTGATCTCCCACGCTCTATCTTCTCTCTTGGCCTTCCTCTTCCTTCAACACTCAAAGCATCTCCGGATGATTCACCTGTGCTTTTCCTGCGTATCTCTTCGTTCAAGATTACACTCACAATATCATCCACTTTTAGGACTTTTGAAGGAGACACAGTATTAGAAACTGCCATTACCAAACCTTCCCAACTTTCAGGTAATGAACACAAGATTAAGAGAGCTCTTATTTCATCATCAAGTACAATATTGACTGAACTTAACTGGTTTACTAAACCATGGAAATCACTAAGATGGCTATGAACAGATCCACCTTCCAACATTTGCAAATTAAATAAACGCTTCATAAGAAATACCTTATTCGAAGCTGAGGGTTTTTCATATAAATTTGCCAAAGATTCCATCAACTCCACCGTTGTCTTACACTGTGATAAGCTGGAAATCACAGATGATGCAAGACTCAATCTAACAGATCCCAGAGCCTTCCGATCAAGAACCTCCCATTCTTCATCTTTCATATCCAAGGGTTTGCTAGCAACCCCACCCAACGGTAAGTACAAATCTTTCTGATACAGATAGTCCTCAATCTGCATCCTCCATAATTGGTAGTTCTTGCCATTGAACTTTTCCATTCGTAGTTGACTGCTTTCTGTCATTGCTCAACTCACACTCAAATAGAAACCCTGTGAGTAACCTGTAATCAAAACACACTACCCAGATCTACACCAATCTGTTAGTATCCCAACCAAAAGCTCTGATACCAGTTGTCAGGAATCTAGAACAACAAACATGCTCTGATGCCACTAGTTGGGATCTTGCTCCTCAGAAAAAGCATAGTATGATTACCAAATATAAGCAATTGAATATGTGGAAATAACCAGAAACACAAGTAACTAGAATTCACCAATAGCACAGAATATGAGAGACAATACACTATCTTGTATTAACACTAACAGAAAAGAATACAACAAAGAGCCGCCACACTCTTTCACCTTACAGAGATTCGCCACACCTCAAGTGTTCAGTAATTCTTCTCACACACACTCTCCTACACAAAAATGGTCCCAACAACCAACTCATACACAGAATTGGTGTTCACCTCACCAACCAGTCAGTAATAACCCTGCCGGTACATCAAGCACTCTATAGCACTTCAAGCTGATCTCTCATGAACCTGCAACTTGCAATTCAAAGACCAAACTTACATGTAGATCCCCAATGAGCTTGCAACAACCTGCAACTCACAGATCTTACAACTAGAAGGAACTCTTCCTTTCTATCTCATGCCTTATACAATACATGCCAATGGGTCTATAAATAGATCCCTAACTCAAACAATAACTTAGACTCTTAATTTAGACAATAGTCCTCGCAGCACAAGACTCTAACTGGTCTCAACATGCAAACTCTTTGTTCACTTAACTAACTGTCCGTGAAACGAGCAGTTCTGGAACACACAGGCGATCGACGTCGGTCCCTGCTTGTCTGGTTCTGCCGACATCGGCCGACTTACTGCCGTCGCCGGTGGCCTTCTGCACTGGTCTCTGCCGACGTCGGTCCTGCTGCCGACGCCGGTTCCTGTAGAACTCAGCAACCATCTGTTCCTTAGTTTGCAAAGGTTGAAGCTTTTAGCTCCACAACCTAACAATTGTATCATTAATAAGATCAAGGTAAACAAATAAGAATGTAGAAACATGATTTACTGTATTATATTCTAATAAATTAGTTGGGAAAAACATTAAATGTTGATAATTATTGTGAGAGGACTTGGAAATAGATGTGTTAACTTTATATCCAAGTCCTTATCTACCTTATTGATTAAATGCTTCAATGAGATTAAGGATTACCTACTCATTCTTACCAAGGCCTTACCCTATGTGACTAATTTTTTTGAAGTATCTTAATGAAAAAGGATAAGTTAACTAATTATCCTATGATCTAGAATTTGGACAAGTGTTACATGAATGTTGAATAGTATACTAGATCGGTGGCATAGAAAAATCCATTTGAAAAATATAATTATGGGAAGGATTTATATGTTGACAATATTTGAATTGTTATTTATCCATAGGACAAGTGTAGATATGAAATTTTTAGATGAAATTTAAACACACATGTAAAATGGATGGAACTATGTGTATATCATGAATCCATGGTCTTCCAAGCAAGATATTGTAATTGAGATCATTAGGCATAACTTAACATATTGTAAGTAGTGTTATAGGCCCTAAGGTAAGGTTTAATGTGATTTGATCCAATACTTTATGTGAAATATGTTAGGAACCCCGTGCCTTACCCGTATTAGTGTAATGGATGCATATGCTTTGTAAGTCGTCCCTTAAAGCTTATTTGAATTATCCCACATACAAGGGAAGTAGTAGTTGTTAGAATAGAGTTAGTATATAAGTAAGTGTTGAGGCTGAATAAAGGCATCCATGAATTCATTGTATTGAGCTTGCTCAAAGGAGGTTGCCCCCTCGAAGAGGCCTACAATCAATATAAGCTTTCTGTGTTTCTAGTATTGGTAAGAGTTATTTTATTTTTGCATATTTATGATTAAATATATTGTAAGAGGTAATATTTTGTAGGAGGTTCATCACATTTGGTATCAGAGTGATTTCTTGGCTTTGTGGGTAGATTTGGAGCAATTTTTTTTTCAAAGCAGGGCTTTCCAGGAGCTGCGCCATTTTCTGGCAAGAAATTTTTCATTACAGGTTCCATCATTTTGGATTGGGTAAATACCTATCCGCTTAACTATGTGAAGTGCTTGGGCATAAGCCCTAAAACTCATTGTGAGGAGTACCACAGGAACCCCAAAGTAGCTAGCCCATTGAGAGGACCTGCCAACGAAAAGGGCAATGACCCCATCCTGATTGACTAGATCCCACCCGTGAGGTAAACCAAAAGCTATCGTTAAGGGGTAAACTCACGGCCATAAATTTTTTGAGAGTGGTACTTGCTTAGACAGCTTTGGTGGCTAGAGAGAATTTAAAAATCCTTTAGGCAGCCAAACAAACCTGGGGTCCATATCCAACTTATCAGGTTCAGAGAGCAAACAACATATCCACAATTGATGATATTTCAAACCACACAGTTGTAGCCAATCCATTCCTGAAATAACCACACAAAAAAATAGCAGCAAAAAAAAAATAGCAAAACAAAAAAAAAAGCAAAAAAAAAAAGAGTCCAATTTTTTTTTTCGGGGTGCTGCTATTCACAACTAGTTATGGTCACCACTCATGCCAGCACAAAAATCATGGAAGAAGAAATTGCCACATTGAAATCTCAAGTTATAGAGTTAAACAATATGATGTGTGGCTTGAATCAACAGAATAACATCTTGCTCAATAGAGTGCAGAAGGAGGAGTCTTCTTCAGAGCATCACCCCTTTGCTTCCAACTTCTCTCATGGACCTAAGCTAGACTTTCCACAGTTCAATGGTACTGATCCTACAGGATGGATATATCAAGCTAAACAATTATTCAACCTCCACAATACTTATTCTACAAATAAAGTCCCAATTGCTTCCTTTCATTTGAAACATGACGCACTTCAGTGGTACCATTGGTATCTCAAGACAAATGATGAACTTGATTGGTCAACTTTTGTATCCTTAATTTTGGGCAGGTTTGGTCCCTTAGCATTTGAGGATTTCACAAGAGCTCTCACCAAACTCCATTAAATAGGAACTATTTGTGAATATCATATTGAATTTGAAAAACTCGCTAATCACACTAAAGGGTTGTCAGATGACTTCTTCAAAAGTTGCTTTGTTAATGGCCTCAGAGAGCCGATCTACTCGAAGGTAAAAATGTTTCAACCTAAAAATATGATGGATGCTTTGCGTTTGGATAAGTTAGCAGAAGATAAACTCTCCACACAGCGTCGACCTCCCACCTTTTTACCAGCCAAGAACACCGTGAATCAACGAATAACCATAACCACACCAATCAAGCGCCTGACTGGGCAGAGATGTGGGCTCGCAAAGAGAAAGGATTATATTACAACTATGATGACAAATGGGTTAAGGGTCATAGGTGTGTCCAACAAAAACTTTACTTGCTAGATGTGGAGTCACCACTAGAGCAAGATAGCGAGCTTGATATTCTAGAATTTCAAGATGCTCAAGATGAACCTGGCACTAAAGAGGACCCAGTGGTTCAAGAGACTCAACCTAAGATCTTAGTATATGCACTAGTAGGTGTCACCACTCCCCAAACCATGAAGGTCAAAGGGTGCTTCAAAAAGATCCCTCTCATAATCCTCATTGACTCGAGCAGTACTCACAATTTCATCGATCCTCACATTGCTAAGGTGGTAGACTGCTTTATATACCCTTGTTCTAGCTTTGAAGTCATGATTGCTAATGGGGGCACATTGCCATGTAAAGGGAAGTGTTGAAATGTGTGTCTTGCAATCGGTGATTATAATTGTCGCTCTGATATGTTTGTCCTACCCTTAGGAGGGTGTGATGTGGTTTTAGGGGCACAGTGGCTTCACACATTAGGACCTATTTTATGGGACTTCTCTGAGCTTTGGATGTAGTTCATAGATAATGGTCAGAAGCACACCTTAAAAGTGTTGTTACCAAGATCTGCTAGCATCATCAATTCTCATCACATGGAAAAAGTTTTAAAGAAAGGATCCCATGGGGTCATTGCACAGCTACATTCCATTCAACTCTAGCCTCCCGCTGCTTCTAACCACCCTACAAACTTACAAGCCATACTTGATAAGCATGCAACCATTTTTTAGAACCAGTAGGGTTACCCCCTTCATGCCTTGAAGATCACTGCATTCCTCTCCTTCTAGGAAGCATCCCACCCAACATTCAACCATATTGTTACCCCCATCTGCAAAAGATTGAAATTGAGAACTTAGTCCAGGAACTCCTCAAGTCTAGAGTTATTCACCCTAGCACCAGCCCATATTCCTCCCCAGTACTTCTTGTCCACAAAAAAGATGGGTCATGGCACCTTTGCATTGAATTTCAAGCCCTTAACCACCTCACTATCAAGGATAAATTCCTAATTTTTGTCATCGATGAGCTTCTTGATGAGCTCCATGGGGCCAAATTCTTTTCCAAGTTGGATCTGCGTTCTGGCTATCATCAAATTCAAGTGCATCCTGATGACATTCCCAAGACAGCCTTTCATACACATGAGGGTCACTATGAGTTCCTTGTCATGCCATTTGGCCTTACAAATGCCCCTTCCACTTTTCAAGCACTCATGAATGAAATCTTTTGGCCTTTTCTCCGTTAATTTATTTTAGTTTTCTTTGATGACATTTTGATCTATAGCTGCACATGGGCCGAGCAAATCCAACATATTGACAAGGCATTACAATTTTTAGCCAACAATCAATTATGTGCCAAGCAATCCAAGTGGTCATTCGGTCAAGAGGAAATTGACTATCTGGGGCACATTGTTGCCGCTAATGGGGTTCACGTAGACCCCAAAAAAATTAGTGCTATACAGAATTAGCCTCAACCAACCACCCTCAAGAGCCTTCATGGTTTTTTAGGCCCGACAAGATACTACCGCAAGTTCATCAAAGATTATGGAAAGATTGCAGCTCCTTTGACTTCCTTATTGAATAAGGATGCTTTCACTTGGGGTGCAACAGCTGATCAGGCATTCATCCAACTCAAACAGGCTATGTGTAGTACACCAGTTTTGGCATTGCCAAACTTCACCAAAACTTTCACCATCAAAAGTGATGCCAGTGGCATTGGCTTGGGTGCTGTTCTTCTCCAAGAGGGCTGACCAATTTCCTTCACTAGCAAAGCCCTTTCTGGCTGCAATTTAGCTTTGTCTACATATGAAAAGGAAATGATGACAATTTTACATGCAGTACAAAAATGGAAACCCTACTTACTCAGAAACCATTTTTGCATCAAAAATGATCATCAAAGTTTGAAATATTTCTTGGAACAGTAGGTCTCCTCTCCAGCTTAGTAGAAGTGGGTCAGCAAACTCATGGGTTATGATTATGAGATCACCTATAAGAAGGGAAAAGACAATGTTGTGGCTGATGCTCTCTCAAGAACCTTCGAGGACCAGCCTTCCCTCTCTGTCATCTCCATGCCCATTCCTAAATGGTTGGAATTTGTCCAACAAGGGTATGCAAATGATCCCTCCTTATGCCACCTCATTCATCAATTAGCAATTAAACCCTCTATAGTACCACATTATTCTTGGGATGGTGCTTCTCTACAATACAAGGGTCATTTGGTACTTCCCCAAATTTTAGACCTACATCAGGCTGTCTTTTATGAAATCCATGCTTCCCCCTCAGCAAGGCACTCAAGGTTTCTCAAAACCTATGAGCGGGCACATCGACACTTCTTTTGGAAAGGCATGAAAATTGAAATTAAACAAATGGTGGCTGAATGTGAAACATGCCAACGACATAAAGGTGAAACCACATTGACTCCTGGTTTGCTTGCACCCTTTCCCATTCCTACTAGGATCTGGATAGATATTTCCATGGATTTCATTAAGGGTCTCCCTAAATTTGGGGGAAAGATAGTGATCCTAGTCGTAGTCGATTGCCTCTCCAAATATAGTCATTTTTGTGCACTCAGCCACCCATACACAGCCTCCATAGTTGCACAAGTTTTCTTGGATCAGATCTTCTGTCTTCATGGCATTCCTTCTTCAATTGTCTCAGATCGTGATGCCACTTTCATTAGCCATTTTTGGACAGAACTATTTCGTCGCACAGGCACACAGTTGAGAATGAGCTCGGGTACCACCCACAAATAGATGGCCAGACAAAAACCATCAACAAATGCTTGGAGACCTTCCTTCATTGCTTTGCTTCAGACCAACAACATCAATGGGCCAAGTGGCTTCCCCTAGCTGAATGGTGGTACAATACCTCATACCACACTTCCACCAAAATGACTCCCTATGAAGCAGTTTATGGCCAAGCACCGCCACCACTTCTTCCATATCATCCTAGTAGCTCACCAGTTCAAGCAGTTAACACTACTCTCCAAAACTGGGATTAGATTATTTGCACCTTGTGCAACAATCTCCACATGGCACAGAACTGAATGAAGCAGTAGGTCGATCAGCACCGCTCTAAGCGTACCTTTAAACTTGGTGATATGGTCTTTCTTCATCTGTAGCCATATAAGCAATTATCACTAAAACAAAAAGGGCACCAAAAACTTGCTCCAAAGTTTTATGGGCCATATAAGGTTTTCCAAAAGATTGGGTTAGTTGCTTACAAGTTAGAGCTTCCACCTTCCTCCCAATTTCATCCTGTCTTTCATGTCTCCTGTTTGAAACAAGTTCTTAGATCCAACATCTGAGTGCAGATAGTTTTACCAGCACTTGATAATGAAGGCTCCATCCTTCTCGAGCTAGAAGCAATCTTGGACAGGCGCACCCGCCAACTTCAATCCTGCTCCATCATAGAGGTCTTGATCCAATGGCACGGCATGTAATCGAAAGATGCAACATGGGAACCACTCTTCCAGATTCAACAATAATTCCCACATTTGAAGCTTTGAGGACAAAGCTTTTATTTAAGAGGGAGGGGATGCGAGGAACCCATGCCTTACCCATATTAGTGTAATGGATGCATATGCTTTGTAAGTCGTCCCTTAAAGCTTATTCGAATTATCCCACATACAAGGGAAGTAGTAGTTGTTAGAATAGAGTTATTATGTAAGTGTTGAGGCCGAATAAAGGCATCCACGAATTCATTGTATTGAGCTTGCTCAAAGGAGGTTGCCCCCTTGAAGAGGCTTGTGATCAATATAAGCTTTCTGTGTTTTTGGTATTGGTAAGAGTTATTTTATTTTTGCATATTTATGATTAAATCTACTGTAAGAGGTAATCTGCTATAGGAGGTTCATCACATAATATTATTAAACTGTCAAATGTTCATATTAGAAGGATCCAAATCCTTAGCATGTATATTAATAATTCTAAGAATAGAGATATTGTAAATGTTCAATCCTGATCCATTATTGACTAAAACCCACTTGACACCTACTTTATTAATTCATAATGCAATGTAGAGAGGTAAGTTTAAATCTTAGACATGCTAAGGTGGGAGATATTCCTTTTATGGATGAGATATGTTCTTCATCCCATTTCATAGTATTAATTATGGAAGCAACATAAGATAGAACAAATGTTTGAGGCACAAAGTATCACAAAGTATTCCATAAAAAATGTCTTTGTATGTGTCAAAATGTTTTATGACCTCTAAAATGGAAAATGTGGTTGAATAGACGTTGATCTGGTAGATAAATATATAGCCATGGTTTTTTCTAGCCTTCCAAGCTTCGAGACCACATGTAGACATTATAACCTAGACCACATGGTATTCTAATAGTATAGAGGTAATAGTAGAGGCAAGATGGTGGCTAGATGTGTGTGGTCTAGAAGTAGGAGGGATAATTAAAACCATTGATGTTCCCTTATGTCTAAGAGTGATAGGTAAGGAATCAAAGTGAATCAAAGAGTAAAAGACATCTAAAGGAGAATTGTTAATTTTAGGTAACGAAGTTAGTGTCTTATGTAATTATTCTCTGTGTTTAAATATTTGTGCCTTAATTAAATTCCACATAATATAAAGATAGCATGCTAAAGAAATAATGAAACATGACATGCATTTTAATTGATATAAATCATCATGTATACATGTGTTTATGTATTTTCTAAGTTCATTCTGAATTAAAGGAAACAAGCATGTAAATGAAAGTATTAAACTTTGATCAAAAATTGATACACTTAGTCTATCATTATTATCATGATTATATAAAATAAAATCATAAAATGTATGGATCTAAAATTTTAAATATGTGTCTCAAAATTCTATAAATATAAACCCTAAGTTTATCTAGGCTTAGGTTTGTGCAATATTTGAAGTAAGTCAGGTTTACCAAATTTTTTAACCTTTTAGGATTTATATTAATGTAAATCCTATGTTGCTAAAAGGTTGAGTATAGTAAATTAGGGTATAAATATGTAATAAATACATCCACTTAATTTTTATAGAATTGACTAAAATTGACATTTCTAAAAATAATTGTTTCTGTCTAATTTTTGCTTTTTCTTAAGTGTGAAAATAAGAAACTAGTTAAGAAGGGTGTGTAGAAGAATACTTGTTGAATGCACACATGTTGAATCAAGACATTATGAGAACTCATATTTGGATAGGAAATAATTACCTACAATAATAAATCACTACCAAAAAACTTGTTGGTTAGACAAGTAGTTGGGTGGATTGCCTAACATGAGCTAAATCCTAAAAGCAAAAGTTTTCTAGGAGGCTATTTATCCACCTATTTTTAACACTTAAGTTTGTGAATATAAAGGAAAGATAATTTCATTTAAAACATCAAATAAATAAAATTAAAAACAAGTAAATAAAAACAAATAACTAAATTAAGACAATAAAGTTAAGTGCTTTTAAAACAATGACTAAATAGAGCTACTAATGTTGAAAATTAGTCAAGACAAGGCTATGGTTTTGGTTTGAAAATTTAAAAAGGGATTAAATAAAGGTGGTTTGGTTGGTTTATAAATAGTTAAGGTAATAAAAAGGTAAAGATTAAAATGAGATAAATGGTTGAGGAGGTAAGAAGGTAAGTAGCTAAGATGGCAAAAGGGGAAGAGGATAAGGAGGGTAAAAGTGGCAAAGGTGTGAATGGATAAAAGATGGAAATGGAGAAAATGGATTTAGATAATGAAATTACAAAGTTAGAATATGGATAAGTGGGTATTAATAGTTAAAAAATACAAGGGGATGATAAAATTAAATTGAAGAAACAAAATCAAATATTACGTTCAAAGCTTGAAGAAGAATGTGGTTGTTGTTGATGATGTCTTGAGGCAATTTTGACATAGCTTTGCTAATTTGAATTCTTTTCCTCCAAGATGTAGATGACCTCAAAAATTATGACCTCCTTAAAATATCTAAAACAAGATCTTAATAACCAAATACTAACTTCCAATTTAACCTTGGGTGAAAGAGAGGGGGGTATTTATAGCATTTGTTATCAAGAACCATGCCAAAAGAGGAAATAGTAGAAGTATGATGCCATTTCCCATGTGGTACATGAATGAGTCAAAAGATGAGGGTGGTGGGATTTCCACCTTGATCATGGGTCTCCCATTTGGGTTTTTTTCTCTGCCACCTTGCATATGAGTTCAATTTTGAATGGGAATCATGCACATGGGTCTAAATGAGGCCAAAGACTTTTCATCACCCTTTCTTGTCTTCATCTAATCACTTAAATGGATGTCCCAAAAAATGTGGTGCCATTTTCCATGTGTGTTCATGAATGAGTCAAAATATGAGGGTGGTGGGATTCCCACCTTGATCATGGGTCTTCATTTTGGTTGGTGTGTCTCCCACATTTCTCATGAGTCTAATTTTGAATGGGAATCATGCACATGGTTCTAAATGAGGATAAAAGACTTTTCACCACCCTTTCTTGTCTTCATCCAAGCACTTAAAGATATGCTCCAAAAAATGTGATGCCCTTTTCCATGTGGGTGCATAGATGAGTCAAAATATGAAGGTGGTGGGATTCCCACCTTGATCATTGTTCTCCCATTTGGGTTAAAAAGTAAAAAATGGGTAGATATAGTGCCCTTTATCTTTTCCCAAAGCACTAAAGAGGTTGGTATCCCATTTTAAAGTCCATTTTCATGCGTGAAAATAAAATACATGTTGAATGATGGCCCCTTAAGGGGAAATTTGCCATATTTCAAGGGAAGAACCTTATGATGCTTAAAATAGGTGATTAAGCACCTTGAGAAAGGGTCCCAAGTGGGGTATGATGTCCCACATCAAGTAACCTCACTTATAAGCCATGTCTCTTGCTAAATCACTTACTATATCACCTTCCATGTCATCATGAATAGTGATAGTGGGTCCTATAGTGAATAGTATTTTTGAATAGTAATTTTGAATAGTACTATATGAATAGGAGAATAGTGATTTGGTTACATTAAGAGGGTTGGTTAAGGATTAAGAAGGTTTAGGAAATCTTTAGGGGGTCTCAAAAAATTTAGTCATTGAAAAATATAAGTGTGTAGTTTTATAGTGTCTACATTTTCCCCCTTTTTGTTATGTGGCTTTGAATTAACAAACTAAAAAATAAAAATAAATTTCTTGGTCAAAGGTTAGGGTGCCCCTGTTAGGATCTAGGAAGCACAATTGATTACCATATACAAGCAACTAACCACAAAATTAAACCAGAAGCAATAAGTAACTAGAAACCAAAAACAACACAGAATTTGAGAGACAATACAATCTTGTATTCAACTCATCTAGAAAGAAAATACAATCAAGAAGATGCCACACTCTTCTCACACCTATGAGGCTTACCACACCTCTAGTGCTCCTGGTAATTCTCAATCAAGAGTTCTCTCTCTCAATTATGGTCACAACAAACAACTCAAACTCAAAGTTGTTGTTCACCTCCAGCCAGTCAGTAACAATACTGCCAGTACCAAGTACTCCACATACTCCAAGTAGATCTCCTTGATATTGCAACAACCTAAAAATTAATGACCTTACTTACCATGTAGATCTTCTCCTTGATCTTGCACAACCTGCATATCAACCTGATCTTACAATTGGAAGGATCTCTTCCTTGCCTTTCTTACAATACAGCCCATGAGTCTCTTAAATAGACCTCATTCAAACAATAATTAGACTTTCTTAATTACAATAATTAGACACACAACTCAAGACTATAATTAGCCTTTAACATGCAAACTAGACGTTCAACAACTAACTATTCCTGCAACAACCAGTTCTAGAATACACAGGCGATCAACGTTGGTCCTTATCTACTTGGAGATGACCAACATTGGCCGATATTTGACCAATGTCAGCAGCTTCCTATCCACCCATGACCAACATTAGTTAGCCTAACTGACGTCAGTGACTGTGACACTCTGCAACCTCCTCTAATGTCTACATTAGTGAAGCTTTTAGCTCCATAACCTAACAATCTCCCACTTGGAGATAAATAGTTGCACCTGTACCTGTACTTATACACCGTCTAATTTGTTTCTTGGCTTGTATTCCTCTTCAAGTTTAGTCTTGAAGACCAACCACCACACATCCTATGGTGCAACACCTATCAACCAAGTAACCTAACATATTCGATTCTACATATCCATGTAGAGAAGTGCTTGACCCTGCATCGCATGTATACCTGCTGCTAGTCCCTCTCAGATACTTGAGAATCCACTAAACTGCTTTACAGTACTTCTTTCTCGGATTGACCACAAGCTCACTGACAACTTCCACTACTTGGGCAAACTTAGGTCTAGTACGCATGTACTTAACCTCATCATGTGGTTGGGGACCCTATTCTGTGAACTATCCATCCAAGGTGCACTTGCCATTTCTGCATCCTACACTACCTTCACGCAATCATCCTGAGACAACATCAACCTGTGCCCTTCCCTATCTCTAGGAATACTCATGCCAAAGAATCTTGCTTCTCCCAGATTCTTAATGACATACCTTTGAACTAACTTTACCTTTAGCTCAAAAACTCCCTACATGTGTGACACTACAACAAGCATACACACTACATACAGTAATAGGATAATGTAGCTAATATTATCCAACTTAGTAAATAAAACACAATGGTTACCATGACATTGACTAAAGCCCTGCTTTGTCATCCACCAGTCAAACCTCGATTATCCTACAGCTTGCTCAAGACCATATACCCTGGCCTTCTATCTCATGTGTCCATTCTCTCTCTTCTTTAACCCGGCTGGAAACTTTACCAAACCTCCCATTTGGTTCTCTCCCAAGGAATCAACTTCCTCATCCATGCCATGCTCCCACTGTTTCCTAGATTTTACCTACTCTGCTTCTTTAAAACTTCTTAGTTCTTGACCATCAGTGAGCAACAATTAGTGTAAAGAAGGCATATAATGAATTTGAGGCTTACTTAACTTTTCAGTCCTCCATATGGGCATTTGAGGCTCCTTAACAGCTTGTTATCTGCCCATAATCCATTTTAATAGTGACCGATGTTGGTCACTTCTTAGTCTACATCCAACTGACGTCGATTCCATGGGACTAACCTAACTGCTGACATCAATTTCCTGATCGATGTCAGTCTTGACCTGCCTAACACCATTAACTCTGGTCTGCACATGACTGATGTTGGCACCTATCTGTTTGACATTAGTTCCCCCTGACTGACATTGGTACCTGTGTTTACCTATGAGTGATGACTTTTAACCTGTTAGCTTACTTTGAATCATTCCCTTATTCAAACTACCTTGCTCAGAATTATTTAGCCCTTATGACTGATCTCTGTCTGTCATCTCCTCCTTGAACACCAAGGCTTTCCTGTTCTTGCCAAAAACATCAAATTTCCTCTTTGTGCAATATACCTGATCCTTTCTTGTGGCATGAGTTTCAAGAAACCTCACTTTCTTCTATTGCTTATAAAAATCTTGATGTATTCTTCCCAAATCTGAACTTTTACCCTTTGACTCAAGAACATGCATCCCCTTCTTATTCATGTGACCAAGCCTATGAAGCCACATCTTCAAATCTACAGCTGAAGTAGATAAACCAAAAGGAGAATCAGTAATACAAGTAGATAGATAAAGAGTACCTACTTTCTTACCTCTTGCTAAAACAAGTACACCCTTGATAACCTTCCAAGAGCCCACTGTGAGAGTTACTGTGCATCCCTCATCACCCAAACTTTCTATAGAAATCAAATTCTACTTCAGGACTGGGATATGCATGACCTCCTTCAACACCCATGTGTTGCCTGTCTACAATTTTAGCTTCACTTTCCCTTTGCCAACCATTTGACAAGGCTTACCATCCCATAAATAAATCTCTCTAAAGTCTCCCTAGACATACTCATGGAAAAATTCTCTATTTGGGGATGCATGGAAAGAGGCACTTCTAACACCCAAGATTCTACTTTATCCAGGGAACATATAAGAGCATCTTGTGCAGCGATACCTGCAACCCCTGCTTCTTCATTTCCTTCATGCTGATCTTCAACCAGCCAACAATCTTTCTTTACATGCCCTTTCTTTCCACAATTCCAGCAAATTTTCCTACCAGACCTGGATCTAGATCTCCTCCCTATCTTTGAGCTTGATTTCCCTTGCTTGATCTTCTCTCTTTGCCTTCCCTTACTTTCAACACTCAAAGCATTGTCTGATGATTCACCTGTGCTTTTCCTATGAATTTCTTCATTCAAGATTACACTAACAAAATCATCCACTTTCAATATATTTGAAGTAGACACAGTATTACTAACTGCCATTACCAAACTACCCCAACTTTCAGGTAATGAGCATAAGATTAAGAGAGCCTTAATTTCATCATCAAAAACAATATTGATTGAAACTAACTGGTTTACCAAACCATGAAAATCACTAAGATGACTATGTACCAATCCACCTTCTTGCATTTGCAAATTAAATAATTGCTTCATAAGAAATACCTTATTCAAAGCTGAGGGTTTTTCATATAAATTTGCCAAAGATTCCATCAACTCTGCCATTGTCTTGGCCTGTGATAAGTTGGAAATCACAGACAATGCAAGACTCAACCTTATAGTCCCAGAGCCTTCCGATCAAGAACATTCCATTCCTCATCTTTCATGTCCAGGGGCTTGCATGCAACCCCACCCAATGGTAAGTATAGATCTTTTTGATATAGATAATCTTCTATCTGCATCCTCTATAATTGATAATTAGTGCCATTGAATTTCTCCATTCTTAGCTTACTTTCTTCTACCATTGTTATACTCCCACTCAATCAGAAACCCTTGAGAGTGACCTGTAATCAAACACAAACACCTGATCCCTACAACCTTAGCTCTGATACCACTTGTTAGGATCTAGAAAGCACAATTGATTACCATATACAAGCAACTAACCACAAAATTAAACCAAAAGCACTAAGTAACTAGAAACCAGAAATAACACAAAATTTGAGAGACAATACAATCTTGTATTCAACTCATCTAGAAAGAAAATACAATCAAGAAGATGCCACACTCTTCTCACACCTATGAGGCTTCCCACACCTCTAGTGCTCCCAGTAATTCTCAATCAAGAGTTCTCTCTCTCAATTACGATCACAACAAACAACTCAAACATAGAGTTGTTGTTCACCTCCAACCAGTCAGTAATAATACTGCCAGTACCAAGTACTCCACGTACTCCAAGTAGATCTCCCTAAGCTTGCAACAACCTACAAATCAATGACCTTACTTACCATGTAGATCTTCTCCTTGATCTTGCACAACCTGCAGATCAACCCGATCTTACAATTGGAAGGATCTCTTTCTTGCCTTTCTTACAATACAGCCCATGAGTCTCTTAAATAGATATCATGCAAATAATAATTAGACTTTCTTAATTACAATAATTAGACACGTAACTCAAGACTATAATTATTCTTTAACATGTAAACTAGACATTCAACAACTAACTATTCATGCAATAACTAGTTCTGGAATGCATAGGCAATCGACATTAGTCTCTGTCTACCTGGAGATGACCAACATTGGCTGATATCTAACCGATGTCGGCAACTTCCTATCCACCCATGACTGACATCGGTTGGCCTAATTGATGCTGATGACTGTGACACTTAGCAACCTCCTCCAATGTCTGCATTAGTGAAGCTTTTAGCTCCACAACCTAACAGCCCTGAGTATGGGAAGAGGTGTTCCCCTTCAAACCAAGAGTTGATGAGGAAACACTGAATCAAGTGCAGGTTTTATAAGTAATTGGTGGGGAGGCACTAGGTGGTACCACAAGGTAGCTGGGCATGTGAAATGATAATGGGTGCACAAAATGTAACTAAACATGATAGTCAAGATTGCACAAAGACAAAAGTTAATAGTGTTGATAAAAAAGAAGGTCAGGTTTTAAATAGACATATGATAGGGTAACTAGTCCATAAAATTAGTCATAGTTAATCAGATTAAGCCTATCAAGTCATCTAGATAAGGTCAATGTTGTTCACAAGTATCCAAGGTAGGAAGGGCTCCTACAGAAAAACATAAATGGTTTGGTTACATATGAGTTGGGGCATAAAAGTGTAACATGGCAAGCATAGTTAGTGTAGTCAAAAGGACCAAGGCAAGATCATCATAAAACATGTGAAGAGGTTAGGTCAAAAATGGCTAATGTTGAGGTAGATGTGGGCAACTAGGTTGGTTGGTTGTAATGGGTTGGTCGAGTAGACTCCATATACACTAGGCAAGTGGATACTACTACATAGTTCCATGGACATAATGTCCAAAATGAAATTTAGACCTAATGTAGTTCTTCTGAGGTGGGGAATGTTGGTTAACTTGGTTTCCCCAATTTGATGTATCATGTAGTTAGGTCTAGTTGAACGATGTTGGGAAAAGGAAAGCTCTAAAGGGTGGAAAATATGGCTATAAAATAATTTTCTCATTAGTTTGGTAGAAATGGTGGATGAGATTACCTAGGATGCAATTAGATGATTAATTCAACTATGTAAAAGGAATTTTTAGCCATGGATAAGTAGGTTCAAGCATGAAATTTTTTCCACCATTTTAAAAAATGAGAAATATGCTTTACCAGGCTTTAGAAAATTTGGCACTACTTAAATTGCCATGATGACCCAATGGGTTCTTTCATCACCATCCAAATAATTTGACATTGTGTACACTCCATAATAATATCATTAACAAGATATGGAAGGGTATTATTCAATGATTCGTGGAAGCAAAGTAGCAGAGTGGGTAAATGAGAAGTGGTGAAGATTTGAACCCTTGACCTTGGAGCCAATGGGGTCTCAAAATAAGTGAGTGTTGAGTTTTGAAGGAATTCAGAGAAATATTTTGAGGGGTTTTGGAATATAAAGTGAGGTGGATAATAATAATATTAATTAAATGAGGGAGAGGGTTGAAATAGGAAGAAAAATAAATGGTATAAATGGAAAAATGAGAGGGAAATAGAAGAAGAATGTATGAAGATAGACAAATTGGGGAGTTGAAAAGGAAGGTGGGAGAAATAGGTCTAAGAGAGACCAAGTAGGAAAATAATCTAGTGGAAGAGGGGAATCCTATAATAGGTTAGTGGGTGGAATGTGATTAAAGACTAGGGCTATTATAGTGCATAGGAGGATGTAGACTAGGTAGGGAGAATCAAGGGAAATTATTGGTTGGGAGGTAGGTTGCGTGAGAGAGTATAGCTATCATCCACATGTAGGTACCCCAAATATTCTAATTCAAGGTCATTTTAGTTTTGATTCTAACATCTCCAAAGGTTAGAGTAAAAAGGGTTTGAAATAGGTAAGATTAGAGGGGGTGGGGAAGGAATCTTCATCTTGATGGCTTAGTAGTGCTTAGGCTTGATTATTGATCGTATGAGCTTGCAAGCCTAGATAATTGTGTTATAGATCCGTATGATCAATATATATCTCACAGTAAACTAAATTTGAATGGAATACCTTAGAGGTCATATTATGTTATATGTTGTGATCATATAAGAGAAAAATGGGTAGAGGGTTTAAAAGGAAAAAATGTGATAGGTAGGGTAAAGGGAGTAGCTAGAGAGGGATATAAAAGAGGATAGAAGATCAACATGCAAAGGAATTAAAGGAAGAAAGGTATACACCTAAAGTAATAAACTTGACCAAATTTCATTCATTAAATCAAGGGCATGAAGGACATGAGTAAACAAACAAGGAGATGTACGTAAAAGTGGTACAACTGGTGATCACACTCTAAGGAGCTGGAGGTTGAATGGGATAAAATAAGGGAGATCCAACAAGGGATGAGGTGAAGTAAAACCAAGAGATGGATGAAGAGATAGGTAGAGAAAACAATGAGATCATAGATAAGTATGAAGGTGGAGAAGGATGGTAGGAGCCACGCATGGACATATAAAAAGAAGGTCAAGAAGAATAAGGAATGTCATCTAGGGAGATGAAAAAAATTAAATGAAATGGAGAAAAGAGAAGAAAAATGAAAGGTATAAGATGGGGGGAGGGATGCACTAAATAATGACAGATTAGAGAATTGAAAAATATGGAGAGAGAAGTGTAACAATCATGAAGGGTAATGGGATGATGAGAAATATGGGAGGCAATGAAAGGTTTGAAAATAATTCTAAAAAAAAGACCAAGGAGAAAATAGTTTGGTGATGAATATGAAAAAAAAGGGAATACATGGAAGAAAAGGAAACAAGAGGAAAAATGAGTTAAATGATGATACAAAAAGGATGACAAGAGAGTAAAGAAGAAGGTGGTATCTTGACCAAGTAAGAATGGGTGATGATAAGCAAGGAGAGGAAAAATGAAGCAAATTATATGGTGGTTTTGGAGATGAGAATGGGATGGAAAATGGGAAAGGGGTTAATAAAAATAAGGGGAAGTGAAGGATGGGTGAATAAGAAGTTGAAGAGATAATGTATGTGTCAATCAGCCTTTTAGAAGAGATTGACAAGTCAAAAAGTTGTGAGGTGGTAAAGAAATAGGGGAACACAATGAAAGGGCATGAGATGAAAATAAGGGATGAATATCAGGGATGATAAGAAGAAAAAGGAAGAATTGAAGCAAGGATATAAAACATAGATACTCACACAGATGCAAAACACAAGTGGAGGAAAAGGGGAATGTGAAAGGCAAAAGGCAAGAACTGATAAGAAGAAAAGAGATAATTATGAAAGGCTTCTCAAAGGATAAATACATAGTTAAAAACTAGTTGTGGAGGAAAAATAGAAGACAAAAGGGATGAAAGGATGAAAATAAAGCAAACAAGAAGAAGGGAAAGGTGGGAAGAGTGGTGAAATGATAGAGAATAGTGGTACACATAAAGAAAAAGTGTAACAATAGAAGAAACAAAAGGCTTGCAAGATGCATAATATGATGTGGAATTGGTGAGGAATTAAGATTGACAAAGAGGGTGTGACAAATTGCCAAGGACAAGGGGAAATGATGAGGATGGAAAAAGAAGACACAGTAGATAGGGGCAAGGTTGGTAAAAAGTGGAGAGACAGGGAAAAAATACAAAAAGTGGGTGGGGAAGTGAGTTGTGAAGCATGCACAAGAAAAGTGTTAGGGAGGCTAACGAAGAAGAGTAGGTGGTGGTTTTATGGGAGATAAGAGGGGATAATGAGGAAGGCTATCAATCCTTATGTTAAAAGATATTGACAAGTTGGAAAAGTGGTTAAAAGAGATTTACAAGCTGAAGGGACAGAGGGGTTGAGGAGATAGGTATAGAAGTGGAGGAAGAGATTTTAGGTGAGAAGGGAAAAAATAAAGAATATGGCTGAGATGACCTTAGTAATTGAGCATTGCTTACATAGTTCAAAAGTACCTCAGACCAATGTAGTTCTCCTAGTAATTGTGGAAAAATAAAGAGGAAGTATTAGGTGATGTTAAAATAAAAGTATGCTATGAAAAATCCAAAGCTTCCTTGATATAGGATTCCTTAATCATGAGGGAATTATTAGAAAAATAAATTAATGAGAAGAAAAAGGGGAGGATAATTAGTTTTTAGTGGCTGAATTGCCTTTATAAGTCAAGCAGTGTCTACATAGTCCATGGACATGAGGCCAATGTAGTTCAACAAGGGTTGGGTGAGTGGTGTTCAAATTGGCTCCCCCAATTTGATGGACCACATGGGTTGGTTTGGGATGATGGAGAAGGTTTTGTAAAATAGTGGTTTTGGGTTTTGGTGAAGGTGATGGTGAAAGTGCATGGTGTAGATTGGTGAATAGTTACTATAATGATCCCACATTTAGTAAGATGAGAGATATGGATGGATAAGGTAGGATAAATAAGAAGGGAAAACAATGCTAAGCACCATAAATGACCTTCAATGAAGCTAATCCAAATAATAGGTACCTTTATGAAGAGGTTTCACCTTCTAAAATTGTATAATGGTAGAAGCCTAAAGATAACATCTACCACTATGAGCTAAGTTTTAGGAAATGGGCTTTTATCAGGATCTATATAGTCACTTTGGCCAAGGTTCATCACCACTATGATCCAATTTTTAAGGGTACTATCAAAGTGACTACTTGTAAAAAATTTATTTTATGGCTAAGTAGATTATATAAGGTATAAAATTGGCATTGTGGTGAGTGATAGAGGATGGACCATGCATGACCCAAGAACTACATGGGTAAGCTAGACAAAAGGCATCCATGTATGCATCTTCTATCCCAATACCTCAGAACTAATGACTTAGGGTTCCACTTAGAAGAGACCTTGGTAGTAGGGAGCTATGTGGTCTAGGATATTGGTTATATAGTTAGATCAGAGGAAGGAGCTTCTACAATGGCAAGCATTTGGGAGTTACCACCACCAGTAATAGTGGTAATTTTGAAGGCATGATCATTACAATGGCACATGGTTGGAAGAAAATTTAAATCAACTAGGTTAAAGGTGATAATGACACAAATGACCACTAGTCCCACAAGAAATATAAGACAACAAAGCAAGGAAAGACATTAGATGCAGATCAGATGATAAGGGCAGAAAAAAATATCATGATAGTGCTTAATGGCTTTATCAAGATGACCAATAATATCAAGGGTGTTGTGTCCATATGAAAAGGTAGGTATACATGACCATTTCAAGTGGGAATACTATTTAAGGTAATAAATGACATCATATGACCTTCTCCATTGTTGGAATGGAGAATCATGTTAGCAAGGAAGAATGGTAAGGTATTCTATTTAAAGAATCATGATAAGGATGAGTTTTTATCGTTGAGTTGTTTGGTTTTATAGGTTGTAGAGAGTGTAGAGAACTACACAAGGTTGAAGATGATGGACAATAGGAATAATGGTGAAGATAATTATCAACCCTTATGACCTAAAATAATAAATATGGTAAATGATTATATCTATCAGATACTACAATATATAATGGTGATAATGGAAGCACTATTAAATCAACAAGAAGAGGAAAGATACCCATGTCTTGAGCTTGAGCCTGAACTCTTACCTCTACAAAATAAGGCACAAATTTCACTATGAAAGATTTAGGTCTAGATAACATGATCATTGGCCTATCTATGAAGTGAACCCACACTATCCAAGGGGATGTGCACTGAGGCAAGAACTGATGGTACCGATGTGAGCAAAATAAATAGAGTAAAGGGATGAAATGGCTATGATAGGTGAGTAGGGTGAAAGACCTAAAACAGAATGTGATACTCATTTTATGGGGATGAATGCAGAAGAGGAGAACATAATACACCCTTTATCAACATTGAGATAGGGAATGTTATAGATGTTAGTTCAAGGAGAAATCAAGTAGGAGGATGGTTGAACACAAATCTAGAGTAACTAAACAATCATCTTAATGCTTAAGTAGGAAAATAATGTATTTAGGGGCCTTGGGTGAAGTGTGAATAGTCTGATAACTTTGTATGTGTTGTGTGACTCCTTGTACCCTAAATAAAAATATTGCATAGTTTGTTTTAAACATGTACAAAATGTGTTGGATGTCACTAGTCAAATTTTATCATGCCTAAGGTTGTGTGGATACTTATGAATGTTATGGTTATAGTTATGATTATTGTAATCTCTCTTAATGTAAAAATAATGATTATTTTTATTGGAACACTAGATGGTAAAAGTCATGATGAAAACATCAACCAAGCACATTAAGATAAGAATAGGGAATGATGCTTTGTTTTTGACAAGGACTAAAAATAGTCCTAAATTCAAATTGGCTTAATGAATATAATCCATTAAAACACTACACATGAGTGGTCTTGAGTTGATAAAAAAGGTTTCTTAATCATAGGGTGTCAATTAAGCTCTAAGTCCCCTAATTTATAGATAGTCTAAAGGGAATATGGGTGATAGGTAGTGTGAAGGGTAATGGGTGATATGTATGATAACTTCATGTGAATTAGTTTGTCCCTTCTATAGATGGCCTAAGAATGGTAATAAAAAAGTCCATGTCATATGCTATATATATACTAATCAATGTTGAAATTCTACTTGTGAAAGTTGATTAAGGATTTCAACTTATTATGTTGCTTGAGAGCCAATTACGGCTTTAGATTTTGTTGTTATAGTGGGTCTTTTGATTTTAACAAAGTTAACTTAGCCATTCTTCAAGGGAGTGGTCTAAGCTTATTATATTTATTTAATGCTCTTGATATATGTCCTTCAAGGGATAAATCTACCTTATATTTGATAATTTGTATTTTGTTTTTAGGCAGTTGTCCTTTGAGGGAACAATATACAATGCTTAAGATATTGGTCCAAGTAGTATTTTGGTCAAAATGTTTCTAGATGTAATGTTTTTAGACATGTATAAGTCTAATTAGGTTAAGAGGTTTACCTTTATGAAGGCAAAATTTTAAAACAAGAAGGTTAATGATATGCAAAGGCATGGTTTTTAATGATATAATGACAATGGGATTCCATCTTGTTAGAGATGAAAAGTCTCTATGAGAACCATGTTATGGGTGGAGCTGTGGTACCCACACTTAGGATTAGGCTATGACTATGATGGTTAATCACATGGTTCTATGTTGTAATCAATTGTCCTAAAAAGGAGAGGAGAAAGATGGGTAAAGGTTAAATTCTCATAATTAAGGGATGAGCTTAAGTTAGACAAAAGGAGTGAGTTTGATCCTTCTTTAACAGAAAAACAAACGTAGATGAAAAGGATTAAGGGGCTTAAATTCTAGTTTACCTTCAAGAGAGGATAAATGATAAGCTCTTGATCCATACTTATGGGTAATGATGTAGGGTCCAAGCCAATTAAAATCAAACTTGCCTCATTTACTCTTCTCCATGTTGGTCATGTATTGGTTTTCCTTTAGGATGAGGTCTCTGATATTGAATTCCCATTGTTTGAGGTGCTTTTTCTAAATCAATTTGGTATGCTCTTGATATATATGGAAGTGGGTGATGACTAATAAATGATGCTCGTCAAGTAGCTCAAGTTGAGATAAATAGTGCTAACAAAAATCTTAGAAATAAGATACTGCATAGATATGCAAAGAGAGGGGATTTAAAATTTAAGAGGCAAGACTACATCTACTCCAAAAACTAGAGAGAAAGGGGTAACAGTTGTAGAGATTTGAATGCTAGTATGGTAGGCTTATAAAGTAAATGGGACGTTCAAGTGTTAATCCTAACCTAAAGCATTGACAACTTTGGTTAGTATTTTATTGAGGGTTTTATTGGAGGCCTCTGCCTATCTATTTGATTATGGATGATAAGGTGAGGAAAAGCTTAAATTGATGCCAAATGCATCACATAAACCTTAGACTTGCTTATTTTTTAAGGATTTACCATTATCATTGATGATCTTATGAGGAACATCGAAGCGGTAGATGATATGATGTTTTATAAAGTTAACAATCATTTCTACTTTGGTTTTGATAAGAGGAATAAATTACACCTATTTGGTGAAATATTCAATGGTTGTGATGATGGAGCTATGCCACTAGGAAGAATGGGGGTTAATTTCTCTAATGAGATCGAGCCCCCATTGAGAGAAAGGCTAAAAGTCCTTAGATACCTGGAGGCTATTAGCTAGTGTATGATGTCAATTAGTATGCTGTCGACATTTAACATGCTTTTTTACATAATCATAATAATATTGGTTGAGGATGGGCCAATAGTATCTAATGCAAAGGATACATTTAGCAACTACTAGGCAACTAAAGTGTCCCCCACAAATCCCATCATGTGTTTCCTTGATGGCATGGAAAGCTTCATGGCTAGTAGGAAACAAAGAAGGAGATCATCAAAACCATGTTTATGAAATATTCCCCCTAGTATGGTGTAATGAGAGGTACTCTAAACAAATTTTCTTCAGCATTCCTGGAGAGGTTGGGAGGAACGATGCCTAGGTTGAGGTAGTTAAGAGTTTGGTCATACTAAATGTTGGGTGGGGATTCCTCCACACTAAAAACTATAGGGAGATAAAATTGGTTATAGGAGGGAGTGGTAAAATTATGAATGGTGATAAGGATTTTGGAATTGGAAGGCTAAGAAGGAATTTGTGAAGAAAGATAGGCCATTGTATCCATGAATTTATTAGTAGATTAGGGAATGGATTGTACTAGGTAATGTTCAAATGATAAGAGTTTATCAACTAAAATTTTATATTTTTTTAAGACATCATTCTTATATTGATAAGATCCATTGACCTAGTTGACCACAAGCTGGGAATCACCAAAGACATGGATTGTCTTAATTCCCAAGGTTAGAGTAGTTTTAAGACCTATCACTAGGGCTTCGTACTCAGCCATATTATTGGTGCATTCAAAGTCAAGTTTAAAGGATAGAGGAAAGGGTTTGCCATCAAGAGGAATGAGAATAAATCCATCACCCCCTCCTTTTTGGCACTTTGATCCATTTGAGAACATGGTAATTTGTTAGGCTATTCCATCTTCTTGAAAAAGAGTCATGATAGACTCATCCAAAAAGGCAAGAGGAGGTGGTTGGTAATTTGGTAAAGGAGCTTTGGCCAATTGGTCAGCAATGACCTACCCTTTAATCAACTTCTACTAAAGGAAATCAAGTTTGAATTTAGTTAGGAGCATGAGCCACTTATCCATACACTAATTTTGGTATGGTTTAAAGTGCATGTACTTGAGCAGGTTGGTATTAGTTATGACATAGGTTTTATGGTTAAGAAGTTAGTGGTGGAGTTTGGTGGACATGAAGTTTAATGTTAAATAGAGTTTCTCAGTATATGTATACCAAGTTTCATATTATACAAGCATGTAGATAATGTAGTATATGACTTTCTCTTTATGTTGTTCATCTCAGTGAGCCAACATTGGCCTTAGGGAATGGTTAGTGGAAGAGACATATAGGTAAAAGGGGTATTCATCCATAAGAGGGGTGAGGATTGGTGGTGACAAAAGGTATTGTTTGAGTGAATCAAAGGCCTTTTAGTAATCACTATTCCATTTTAAAGAGACATCCTTCTTTAGAAGGTGATGGAAAGGTTGGCATTGGTATGAAATATAGGAAATGAAATGGTGAATGGATTGAAGTTTTCTCTATAGGCTACAGAGCTACTTAAGGTTGGTTTGAGGAGGCATGTCCAAAATTGATCTAAATTTAATAGGGTTTACTTTTATTCTACGAAGAGAGATGATAAATCAAAGAATCTTTCCTAAAAGGACCCCAACAATGCATTTCTTAGGATTAAGGTGAACATGTTAACAGATGAGGCATTCAAATATGATCATAAAAATAGTCAAGTGATCTTTTTAGAGTTTGGATTTCTTGATAAGTTCATCCACATATTCTTATACAATATTATGGATGATATCATGGAAGATATAAGTCATGGCACATTGGTAGGTTGCCCCAACATTATTTAACCTGAAAGGCATGACTCTATAGAAAAAAGTTCCCTAAGGGGTGGTAAAGGTAGTTTTCTATTGATCTTTAGGAGCAATCAAGATCTAATTATAACCTAAAAACCTATCCATGAGAGATAGCATCTCATGGTCGGTTATAAGATCAACAAGATAATCAATGCTAGGTAGAGGATAGTCATCTTTGGGGCAGGTGAGGTTAAGGTCTTGAAAGTCCACACAAATGCATAGACCCCCAGTGACTTTGGTGACAAGTATGATATTTGAGACACATTGGGGGTAGTTAATGGGTTGAGTAAAGTTTATAGATAGGAGACGTTGAAGATCTTATTTGATGAGAAGGGCTATGTGAGGATGCATGCATTGATGTTTCTATTTAATAGGCTTGCATCATGGTGAGTGACTATGTTATGGGTAACAATAGTGGGATCAATTCCATGCATATCACTATAAGACCAAGTGAATGCTATGATGTAGTCTTGGAGGAAAGATGGGAAGTCCCAAATTTCCTTAGCATTCAGTGATTGGCTTAATTTAACAATGTGGGGGTTGTCTAGAGTGCCCAAATTGATATCTATGGTGAATTCATTTGACATGGTCAAGGCCTTAAGAGGTTGTACAAGAAAGTTTAAGCAATATGAAACTTTGCATTTTTTTTTATGAACTTGGTTTAAAGTGAATAAGAAAAAAAATTATTTTTGAGGAAATTCACATCTAAGGATATCATTTGGTGCATTTTATTAGGATTAAAATGGTAAAATTTGTGTTATATTTAAATCTAAATATGAATTTAATTTTTTCTTAATCATTTGTTGAAATAATTATCATGTCTTGAATGTTTATCTATTTGTATAGGTATAATAAGGTCTGCTAAAACTACTTGTTTTGGAGTATAGTTCCTTTCTCTTTCACAAATTCTAGTTTGCTTTCATTCTCTACTTTCTAAGAACTTCTTTGCATAATTTATAAATCAGCTACTTACTTGATGTAAAATCACTCTATTATGGTTAATGAACTTTGTGATTAAAGTAATACCCAAAAATAAGATAACTTGTGTATATCCTATGAATAATTAGTATTAGTTGTAAAGAACTGAAGTGTGAATATTTAGAATACATAAACATAAGAATATAGGAACTTCACTATTAAATGAAGGGGATTTAATCCCATGACTACCTTGGTACTTTTACCAGCCTACAAAATATCTAGCCAACATAATACATTTAGTTCCATGGTAGGCCAATAATAACCTTAGTGAAATAGTATTTGGGACTTGACCTTACTGCTGAAGTTCCCACCACACTCATTATCATTCATTTATAATAGTGATATTTTTTTAAACATCAAATCAAGTATCCATAAAAACTCATTTGAATAAATAATGTCCAATAATAACATAATGAAGTCCTTCACATTGTAATTTTCATTTATCCTTTCATGTAAATTGATCTACTATTTAATATTGATACATGTAATTAGAAATATCTCTATACCATTTTGTGTTTGCATAACTATGACTAATAGAAATAATGGCTAGGGAATTTATTTTATTAGAATAAATGGAAGGATCCCATAACTGGTGTATGTTAAAGTCTATTAGCCATTGCATTGGCATGACATTTATCTTCATGGTGAATACTATCAATAGAAAATGTATCAAACATCATCTTGAGTTTATCCACCATTTTTTCATATGGTAGAAGATGCTCTTCTTTAAATTTTTAATGATTGGTAACTTGATTAACAACCAATTGAGAATCACCAAAGACTTGAATGTCCTTGATATGTAATTTTTGTAATGTGAATAACCTGATTAACAAGGATTTATATTATGTGATATTGTTAGTTCAAGAAAAGGATAATATGTAGGGATAAGGGCATGTATTCACCCTTCCAGGTGCAAAATATGATACTTACACCTGCCCCTATTCTACATCTAGATCTATTGAAAAATATCGTCCATGAATTGGGGGATATATTATATGCTTCAAACTTATCACATAAAGCTTCAATAAGTGGAAAAGGATATGGTAAATGAGTTTCATCTAGTTAATGAGCTAGAAATTTATCTTTTATTGATTTTTAGGATATAAATTTTTGATCAAAATCTATAAGTTGAAACACCTATTTTGCAATGTGGTTGATTAGTTATGTTTTGTTCATAATGAAATTTAATGGGTCTTCTTTGATTATAATGTGAACCTAATTATTTAGAAGATAATACCATAGTTTTTGGGTAGAAAAAGCTACAACCAAACATATTTTTTCTAATGTTGTATATTTGCATTCATAATCTACCTATTGGTGACTTATGTAATAAATTACATGATCTTTATCATATTATCATATTGTGCTAAAAGGGCCCCAAGTGCCTCATGAGTGGTCGAGATAAAAAAGAGAAATGGTATACCTAGCATATGAGGCATGAGTATTGGTGGGTTTGATAAATATTCTTTGATTCTATCAAAAAATTTCTAACAAACATCATCCCATATAATTTGGTGTCCTTTTTTAGCAAACACATGAAATGAATTGTTCTATTAGCCAATTAAGGAATAAAGTGTTGGATAGCTCGATTTCTACCTTGTAAACACCATAACTTGTTTAGATTGGTTGGAAATGGCATTTCAATAATATATTTTATATTTTTAGGGTAATCTCGATGCCTCACTAAGAAATAATGTACCAAAGGAGCTTTTCTGAATATACTCCAAAAACACATTTTTTAGAATTTAGTCGAACATTAAATTTTTACAAGCATTCAAATATTTAATGTAAATTAGTTGCATGATCTTAGTGATGTTTGTATTTTTAAAGTAAATCATCAACATAATCCTCAATAGTTTTATGAATAAAATAATGAAATATATGAGTCATGGCCCTTTGATATGTGGTTTTTGCATTTTTCAATCCAAAAGGAATGAATATATTACAAAATGTGCCCCATGTCTTATTAAATTATATATTTCATTATTTTGTGGGGTTAATTTTGATTTGGTTATATCCAACTAACCCATTCATAAATGAAAATGTTTCATATCCCATTATAGATTTGATAATCATGTCAATAGATCATCTTTCAAATAAGCCTTATTTAAATCATGGTAATTAGTGCAACATCGAATGTCACCATTAGGTTTTTAACAAATATGATTTTAGACACCTAGTTTGAATGTTCAATAGTTGTTATAAGTTTTTGTCTAAGAATCTATGAATTTCATCTCTTACCAATAATGCTACTTTAGGATGCAATTTGCAAAAAAAATATTTAACCAATTTTTCATTTGGGTATAATAATATATTATGCATTACCACTAATGGAATAATCCAAGGCATATATAAATTATCCAAAGAAAAAAGTTGAATAAAATCATGGACTTACTAAGAGGATTTTATTTCATCCTCCTACATCATTGTATCGAGTAGTACTGATCAAAGGTCTTTATCTATTACATAGTTATATTTGATTATTTATTCATTTAGTAAAGTATCTCTCTCTATGATAAATGATATAGTATGAATAATATTAGGTGCACCATGTTATACATTGGTATCATAAATCTTACCAAATTAAGCATGAGCAAAGGTGGCAAAAGAAAACCTATTCTTATGATAGAAGGAAGGAAGATCCTCATATTCCCCCAAGTACTCTTGAAATGACTCATCATTTGATAACTCGTCAATTTTATTTTTTTGGGGGAGGAGATCTCATAAATTAATGAGACTTTATCAATTTTATCTTGATTGTATAAGTAATCATGCATTCTAATTTATCCATTTGGAAACAAGGTGTGGTGAAAGTTGATTATTTTTTACATGTAGATTTTTTGAAAAACCCAAGCCTTATTGATCTGTGCTATTTATAAGAGAGATAGGTTGAGATATACCTTTGTAATTTTCACCTAAACCCTGTCCTTTGTACCCATATTTTAACAAATATTGAGAACCAATATCCAGATAATAAGATTACGATGCAAGATTATTTGTTTTTTTGGACCATTGCATAATGTTTAAAGGGGTTAGTATCTATTAGACAGGTGTAAATGAATCAAAAATGATTGAATTTTAATAATTAGTTTAAAGAGTATATATATACATACATCTCATGTATCCAAGGCCTTCCCATAAAAATGTTATAGTTTAAATCATTTGGCATAAATTGGCATAAAGTAGTTAATGTACGGGGACCCACGATAATATTCAATGTTATTTGGCCCAATACTTATCATGAAATATTATTGAATACCTTGATGCTCATATTATATTTTTCTAAATTTAAATTTCCAATGAGAATTAGGAAGAAAGGATATGTTGCAAATGTTGAGTCCTAAACCATTTTTCATAAGAACTCATTTTACCATTTTATTGCAAACACACACTTGGATATAGAGTGACAAACAACTATTTATAAGATGTTGAGGTGGTAAACCATATTTTTAAAAGGATATATTATATTTGGTCCATTTTATGTAGTTTAAAATATAATCCACCTTGGAGGTTCAAGATTAAAAGTTATTATGGTCATATGCAAGACATCAAAAAGAACATCCTTGTAATGGGATGAAAAATGTAGCAAGTCCAAAAGTGAAGTGTTAGAAATAGTATCCTTGGATTGGTTGGTAACATGGCTGGTGAGGATGGTTATTTCATGCACTCCTTTTGGCACTTTATAGTAACAAGTAAAAGCTAATTGTAAACATTATAATGAGAGGGGTTATGCAAGAATGCAGTGGGTTTATAATAAATAGATTTTGAACCCCTTATAGTAGATGTATCCATATTTAACATTTTTATATAAAATAAAATGTAATTTTTAACTTTTAAAACTTTAATAAATTAGGAATAAAAAATAGATAATCAAGAAACCCTAGATCAATATATAAGGTTTTGTAGATAAAATGTTGGGTTCATCAAATGTTTAACCCTTATTTTTTCATATGGATCTTATGAGGATATATAGGGTTAATAATATAGAAATGAACAAACACAAGGGTGATAAATAGATTTATAATAAGCCAATTAATTTTTAAAATCAAATAAATACTATTCTAAATTAAATGTTGAGATATGTTAAGAATGGAAAGTACCAGTATGTTAGATATTTTAATGATAATAAAAACAAAGTACTTATCTAGTTCTGATGTTAATACACATATGATTCTAGAAAAGGTAAGAAGTAGATTGGAATAAGATTCTAGAATAGTTTCCAAATTCTATATTAAGTGCCTTTATATTTGCAAACACTTGCATCAGCCTAAGATGGTTGCTTGACACTACTATTTGGATTAGACATAGGTGTCTAGTATGGAATACCTATTGAAACTAGATACAACCACTTAGATGTTTTTGGGTTCTAGGTTGCCTTTGTTTTGGAGTATTTAGATTTGGGTCATGGACTGCCACTCCTTGTCAAATTAGAAAACCTTAGTTCTTCATTGTCATATTGGTTGTGGGAAAAATGGGTTAGTGGGCACATGACGCCTATTGAGTTTCCCTAAAAACCTCTTTGTTAATGAGTGTTGCCTATATAGCTAATATTCTGAAGAGGGCCTCAAACTTATGTAGTTCTCTCATACATGTTGGCTTATGTGTGTATAAGGATGCAATATGTGGAAAGTAAGTATAATAGTGACCTAACTTGTAACTTATAAAATATATCTCTTGGGGTGTTCCTTCAGTACCTAAAACATGTAGATGCATTTTCCCTATGACTAATATGGAAATAAGAGAAAATAGGGAATGTTTGTTCACTTGAGTGCTTGATAGAATGCTTTTGATAAGTTTCCTTGGTATCTTTTAGTCTTTTATCAGTGAGGGATGAATGAGTATTGATTGTGTATTTATAAAAATCCCTTTGGAGAATATATCACATTAAAAAACTTAGGCCAAACATAGGAATACATTTCATTTGAAAATTGGATGACTTTAGGGCACTAGACAATTATGTCAAAGTAAGAAACCCAAGTTGATGTAGGAGTCTAACTAGGACACAAATGTCTAGAGAGTAGGAAGATAGGTATGGATTCTAAACTTGTAGAGATGGATAACAAGTAGGTTAAAATCATTCTGGGTAAGATAGAAGGCCTAATTCATCATAATGATACTAGTTAGACTAAGAGATAAGTAATGGGCACAAAGAGATAATAGATGCAATACTTTTAAAATTAGTTAATGTTTAAAACAAGAATAATAGTCAAGGTTTGAGTTTTCCAAGTGTACAAGACTGAGGTGATACATAATTCATAAATATAATCTACATTTCTCCCTCCCATTTAATCAAGTAATGAAATTACTATTTAAAAGAAAACAATATGTATCTAGATGTGTATAACACACCTTGTATTTTATTGAGTCCAACTTGAGTGCTTTGTTGGTAACTGACATGAAACCAAGACCTATTGTAATATATAATCTAAAATTGAATGTATTGAAATTATTAAAATTGAAAAAGAGTAAGGTTTACAAGTATACATGTGTAGCAATGTAACCATCTTTCCTTTTTTGAAATTTAATTTGAAATATATATAATTATGAATCATTAAAATTGAGATTAATAAAAAAAAATGGAAAGTACATATATCAAAGAGATAAAAAGAGATTTTAGGACACATACCCCCCAAACCTTGGAGAAAAGGTGAGTTTTCACCAAAAAATTGAGATTAACTCAACTGTGTAATCCAATCATACTTATAACCTAGTGAACAAAGTCAACCCATACTATATATCTAGTGAGGATGGATGATGTAATCATGTCCAACCTAAAATATTTATAGGATTGAGTGATCCAATCACCTCAATTATACTAAAAGTGAAAAAACTACTATAGTAGATTGGATCAATAAAATATGTAAAAGTCCAACCTAGTAGGTGATAATAGTCCTAAAAGTGTTTAGAATATTAATCTGATTTGATTTTTTAATATTAGGCAAATACTTCATATCATATGAAACTTAGATATGTCTCATGTTGAAACTATGTATAACAATGGTACCAATATATGTAATTCTACCACAATTGTGTATTTGAATCATATAACTATGAATCTAGACAATCTAATAGTTGTGTAAGTGTTAATAGTTGTGTAAGTGTTGATAACATGTTTCTAAAACATACCCCAACTATATATTAATAAATATAAAAAACTTATATAAGTGTGAATGTGGAGGACATGTTTCCAAACACGCCCCCACTATAATTTGGCTATGTTGCTGACTGAATAAGTGTGAAGAACATGTTTCCAAAACATGCCCCCACTAGATATAAGAGTATGAATATGTGAAATCCATGTCTCTATGACATGCCCACCTTTGAGGTGATGGAAGATAGAATTTGGTAGTTACCTCACCTCAAAAGGATACGATAAACATATAACTATGAATGAACCATGTAGCATATAGAATGACATGTCTAGGAAAATGTACCATTGAAGCACATATAATGCAATCACATCAAGGCCTAAAATACATTATAAATATCATGAAAACATATAGATAGTAAAAATACAATATCAACAAGCAACCAAACACATACACAAAATCACTCAAAAACAATTCAAAATACAATGGTCCATGGAGACCACAAACAAGGGACATGTTCAAATGCCACATAATTAGATGGACATGACTTAGTCAAATGTCTGCACAAGTAAAAATGACATATTCAAATGTCCATACAATAAGCAATGATATATTCAAATGTCAACAATAGGAAAATAGAGGCACAGGGGCTGCAAATAATGGAGTGTATTTGAATGCTCAACAAATAAGATAATAAAAAGGCAAGACACTCAAGGAAATACATAAAGGAAAAGTATAAGAAACCAACATGAACATATCATACTAGTCCTTAGATATATGTGTTAGTCAAAAATGTTAAGAACATAGCATATTAAGTACACCACAAAAGATATAAACATGGATAAAGGCATGTCTAAGTATGTATATGATCTCATATATGATCATGTAAAATGACCATAGAATGATATACCCTAGATGTATCATGATCAAATAAGGTGGATGCCCCCAATGTCTTGGTGATGTGAAATTGAATTAAACATGGTGGTTGTTTTATTTTTAGGCTCAAGTGGTTTCACTTTATAAATTGGTTTGATTGTAAACTTGGTATTCAATGTAGATGTAGTTAGTGTATTTGCTACATAATTAAGATTATATAATGAAATAAGTCTCATTCACAGTCCTGAACAAAATGACATAAGTCATCAAAGGATTTGAAATATTTGAAAATAATGAACTCATGCAAAGGAGAACACAAAATTTTCTTAAATATGTCTAGAATTTCTTTATTTTCCATAGGATTAGTCATTTTATACAACATTATCTTGTACCTCAAGACATATTCATTGATAGGTTCAATGGTTCCTTGTTTGATTTTTATAATTTGGGCATATGAGACATTTTTGGTAATATTAATAGAAAAGTGTGATAAAAACTAATTAGAAAGAGGTTTGAATTCTCTCTCATATTGGATAATTAAATCATAGATCCACCTTAAATCATAATCCTTGAGGCTCCTTAGAAATAATTTGGTCAAACTTTTATCATTGGAGGCATAATCAAGGCGTGTTACAAAGAAGGATTGAAGATGATACTCAAGATCACATTTTAAATCATCAAATTTAAACTTAGTCATAATAAAACTAATTGGAAAAGGGTGAAAATATATATTAGGTACAAGAGGGTTATGCAACACATCTTGGGAATCAATAACGTGAAGAGACTATAAAGTCTTTTGTTCAACATTTGTAACCTTCTCCTCCAAGTTCTATATAATTTGAAGGAGAGTTTTTACTATAGATACTTTGGGATTTAAATTACCAAGTTGAGTAGTCACCAAGGGAGATTAAAACATATTTTGAGTATAAATAGGCATTGAAACCAATATTTGAGTTGAAACAATTGATAATTCTATTGTAGATGTAGTAATGGTAGTTTCAGGAAACAAGGTTTAAAAACCTAACATGTGTGCCCACTAGATGTTATAAGGAATGAAGTATCCAAGGGGAGGGTTTTTTCACATATACTTTTTGACATTTTTATTTATAATTTGGTCTCAAATTTCTCCTATATTTTGATGAATATGCTCATGAAACAAGGCAATAGCCTACACTTGCTCTTGATCAACTTGTTTATGTTCATCATTTTTATTGGATTCATGGTTTTAATTTTTAGAGTCATCTTATATGAGAACATCACAAGTGTACTATTAATTCTTAGCATGGGTATATTTATGAACCTTGGGATTATGTCCCTCATTAGTTTGAGACATATTAAGTGTTAGGATAATAATCCCAATGTGTGCAATAGGGACACCACCTAGTATAGGGATATAACTTGGTTGCATACAAAATAAAGTAAACAAAAAAAGAAAATGTAAAACAATCTAAAACCCTAGCTAACTGAAAACCTTGGGAATCAAAAATATTTTTATATACATAGATCAAGTTCACCAAATGTTTAACCCTAATATTTGGATATGGATCCTATGATGATAGATAATGTTAATAATAAATAAATGAATAAATGCAAGGGTGATAAATAGATCTATATTAGGCTAATTAATTTTCAAATTCAAATAAACAATGTTCTAAATTAGATGTTGAGAAATGCTCAGAATGGAAAGCACAACTATGTAAGATATTAAAATGATAATGAAAACAAATTACTAATCTAGGTATGGTGATAACATAGATCTATATTTGGAATAGCTAGGAAGCATATTGGAAGAAGATTCTAGAACAATTATTAAATTATGGATTAAGTACCTTTATATCCATGGACACTTGTGTCATCATAGGATGGTTATGTCAATTCTATTATTTGGATTAGATGTATGTCTATAATATCTAATACCTATTAAAAATGGATGCAACCACCTAGAAGCTTCTGAGTTATATGTCACCTTTGTTCTGGTGTATTTAGATATGAGTCATAGACTATCCCTTCTTATCAAATGAGAAAAACCTAGTTCTTCATATTCACATTGATCGTGGAAAAAATGAGCTAGTGGCCACATGGTGTTGAGCAACCCTCAAGACCCCTCTTTCAATGAGTAGTACCTAAATAGCCAATACTTTGAAGAGGGCCTTAGACTTATGTAGTTCTCCCTTATATGTTAGATTATATGTTCATAAAGATGAAATATATGTAAATCAAGTACAAAAATGACCTCTTATAACTTGGTAAATATAGATCTTAGGGTGATCTTTCAATACTTTAGATATGTAGATGTGTTGTCCCTGTGACTTATATGGAAATAGGAGAAAATTGGGAACCTTTGTTCACTTGAGTGCTTAATAGAATGTTTTTGATAAGTTTACTATCTCTTTTGGTCTTTACTAGGCAAGGAATGAATGAGGATATATGTGTACCAATCTATTTGGAGAGTATCTCACATTAAAACACTTAGGCAAACCATAAGAATAAATTTCAATTATAAATTGGATGAGATTAGGGAACTAGACACTTGCCTCAAGGTAGAATATTTACATCGAAATAGGAGTCTAATTGGGATGCAAGTGTATGGAGATCAAGAAGATAAATATAGGTTCCAAACTTGCAAAGATGGATAATAAGTAGGTCACAAGAATTCTAAGCAAGAAAAATGGCTTTAGTCATCAGAATGCTACTAATCAAATTAAAAGATCAATATTGATTATAGAGAGATAGCATATGTGAGACTTGTAGAAGCATGAAAGTTATATAACTAAGAGGAATAATCAAGGCCTAAGTTTTCCAAGTATACAAGGTTGAGGTATTACCTAATTCATAAATATCATCGACACAAGAATCCTAGGGTTAAAATTTTTAAATTCACATTGGATTCACCAAATATTTAATTCTAAATTTTGGATATGGATCCTATGAGAATATATAGGGTTAATAAAATAGAAATGAATAAACACAAGGGTGATAAATAGATATATAGTAGGTCAATTAATTTTTAAACTTAGATAAACAATATTCTAAATTAAATGATGAGATATGATAAGAGTATAAAGTAAGATATGTTAAATATTAAAATAATAATGAAAATAAAGTTCGTATCTAGTTTTTATGCTATAATAGATCTGTATCTAGAATAAATAATAAGTAGACTGGAATAAGATTTTGAAAAAGTCACCAAATTATAGACTAAGTACCTCTGTAGCCACAAACACTTTTATTATCTTGAAATAGTTTAATTAACACTAATATATAGATTATATGCATGTGTTCTATAAGGAATACCTATTTAAACTTGATGTGACCACCTGAATGCTTATGGATTCTATGCCACCTTTGATCTGGTATATTCAGATCTAGTTTATGGATTGTTGCTCCTTGTCAAATGAGAAAACTATAGTTATTCATATTAATATTGGCTACATGAAAAGTGGTTAAATAGGAAAATGGTTTTGTTATTCCCATAATACCCCTTTATCAATGATCTATACCTACATATCCAATACTCTGATGAGGGCCTTGGAATAATGTAGTTTTCCCCTACAAGCTCATGCAATGTGTTATAACTAAGTACAACAATGACCTAGCTTGTAACTTGAAAAAGTGGCCCATGGATTTTTCCTTTGGTACTTTAGACATGTAGATGTGATGCCCCTATGTTTAATATAAAAATAGGACAAAATATGGAAGATTTACTCACTTGAGTGCTTGATTGAGTGCTTTTTAGTCGGTGCTAAGTTTGTTTTGGTCTTTTGTAGGTGAAGAATGAATGAGGATTGATATTATATTTATGTCAATACATTTGGATAATATATTGCATTAAATCACTTAGTATAACCATGTAAATACATTTAATTTAAAAATTGGATGAATTTAGGGCACTGGACATTTGTGTTAGGGTAGGATACCTACATTGATGTAGGAGTTTGAATAAGATGCAAGTTTCTAGAGAGAAGGAAGATAGGTACATGTTCTAAACTTGCAAAGATGGATAATAAGTAGATTTAAAAAATTATGGGAAATATAGAAGGATTGATTCATTATAATAATAATGGTTAGACTAAGAGATAAGCAATGAGCACAGAGAGATAGCAAATGCAATACTTACAAAAGTAAGAAAGGTCCAAAATTGAGAGGAGTAGTCAAGTTTTGATTTTGCCAAGTGTACAAGATTGAGGT
Organism: Torreya grandis; assembly: GCA_037957365.1. NCBI lineage: Eukaryota > Viridiplantae > Streptophyta > Pinopsida > Cupressales > Taxaceae > Torreya > Torreya grandis. The sequence continues at coordinate 2,656,629 of JARHVA010002003.1, read as the reverse complement.
ACTAAATAATTCATAAATATCATCTACATTTCCCCCTTTTAATCTAATAATGAAATCACTAGTTTAAAATAAAGGAATGCATACATGGGTGTGTATAACACACTTTGTCTTTGCTTGAGTCAAAATTGATTTTTTAATTGGTGACTAACCTAAAAACAAGATCATGTTACAATATATAATCAGTGTATATAATATGAAATTGAAAGTATTGAAATGATTAAAATTTAAAGAGAGAAATGTTTAGGAGTACACATGTGAATCGATACAATTATCTTGCCTTTTGGAAATTGGGTTTGAAATATATATCATTATAAATCATTGAAACTGAGGTTATAAAAAAATATCAAATCTGGAAAGTGCATATATCTAAAGAGATAGAGGGAGATTGGAGGACAAATGCCCTAACCTTGGAGAAAAGATGAGTAGTTACTTGGATGTTGAGATTAACTCAATTATGAAACATGTTGTTTCTTGCACAATATACCCTAATTCTTCCAAGAATCAAGGAACCTCTTTTTTTGACCTTTTGTTATGCTCTCACATGAAATCAAAACTCATTGGTCTCAATACTATAATTTAACTTAGTGGTATATATCAATTTGCATGTTAAAACAAAACTTAAAACCACCACCATTGAAAATATCACATCTGTGTGATTCAATTTTATATTTTACACTTAGCATAAAAGTGGAGTTATGACCCCCAATTTACATTTGAACCTTGGATCTCTCAGCTTTCTCAGTTCTCTTAGCTTGTTTTAGGGTGTCATCTCAATTTTAGTGTCATTTAGGATCCTAAGGCATGTCCCATTATGATGACCAAGTCTGAATGGTAAAGTTTTATATATAACATGTAGCCCTGAAGTGAAATTTTGATACACTTCTAGTCATTTGGAATTCCTACTTGTTTTATCTCTTAGCTCCATATAGTCACTTTAATGGGTCATTTTGATATTCTTGCTTGTTTGGAATCCATAACCTATCCTATTCACTATATCACACTCCTGTGTATAAGTTTCAAGTTTTTCTCTTTGAGTGAAAATGCATCCTTAGTCCACTTATCTCATTTGTAGGGTCTTGTAGGGAAGATGTTTCCTATTTGCCTAGGTCTCCTAACATACTTCAACATGTCATTTTGGTATCCATTCCATTTAGACCTCTATAAATAGATCCATACTATTTTTTGGGACCATTTGAATGTGTTTCATGTTTTTCCTAACTCCTAGAGGTGATTATTAGACCCCCATTTTAGACTTGCCAAATCTTGTTCTTTAGGTGCAGTCTTACTTATTTAGGTGAAAAACTTGTAAAAATATACATTTGGGGTCAATTTTTATCATTTATACCTCATGGTAGTTATAACTGGGTTCTTATAAGTATCATGTCTAAAAATTCAAAACCTCAAGGTTCATAGACATAATTGGGCTTTTAAAACCTAATTTAGTCCAGGGTGAGTTGAATGATCTATCCCCTTTGCTAATTAGAGATAAATCTCTAATTAGGTATGTGCTTTAATAGGAGTGTCTAGAAAAGTTATATCTAATATTTTATCTCTAGTTAGGTTAGAGGTAGTGGTTCATCATGTTTATAGTGGTGGTCAGGGATATTTGCTTGATTATGTCTTATCTCTTTCATCGAGCTCAGCTTTGATTGTGGGCCTTCATTGGCTAGAGATGGACCTAGGATAAGGTTAGGGGTTATCCCTTGACACATTTTTATAGTTTAAATCAAGGTGGGAGTCCTGACTAGTTAGGACATCTTGACTCCCTACCTTCATTTGAAAATACAATGGTCATCAAGGGAAAATCCCCAACTAGGTTAGGGACCCCTCGACCCTCACCCTTTCTATGTGGGCTCTTGATCGATAAACCTCTGAGTAATCCTATGAGATTTGACTCATCCTTCTTGAGCTCCCTACCAATCTTCTCCCATTGAAATCATTACTACCTACCTACCTTAGTTTAGTTCATAAGATACCTCTTCACTAAGCTCCTCTTGAGCTCCCTCCCGAGCTCTCTACCGAGCACATAGTTGACATCCCACATAACACATGATGCCAACATTCAAAATATCACATGCCAAAGGTTTAGGATAATATAATAACATGAAATGTAACTTGGACTAAAGATAAACAAACATTTTAATTATAATTGAGGTGAATGTGGTCAAGGATATCACTAGCTAAAATCTCAATTACAAAGGGCAAGCTCCATTTCTTGTTGAGACAATTCTAATTGGGCCCCTCAATTCAAAAATTTAGGTCACTCTAAATCACTTAAGTAATATTTAGAGTTTAAAAGACTAAATGGATCTATATGTAGGTTATACTCAACTTTTTTTGTTCTAATCGATAATGATAAGTTTGATCATGTTAAGAAATAACAAAAAGCTGCACTAACACATTATTAGAAGCCTATTAGTTGAGAATACCTAGATATATATATTTTACTCATTTTGGAGCCATCAATCATTTTTGATAATAATGAGTATGTGAACTCCATTTTCAAATATGTTTATTGCACTAGAATGATGATTCAATTACGATTGTATTAATAGTATAAATTTTATCTAATTTTTACAATGGATAAAGTTATTCATGTTTTAATATTTTTTTACTAAATATTTATTTTAAGTTCTATTTCTAATTTTAATTTTTAGTCTATTTTACAACATCAACATTGATAGTGGAGAAAATTGGGTTGGACGGAAGCTGGTGTATTTATGAAGGTGGTTAAAGCAAATTTTTTTTGGGGGGAATCTCCATCATAGAAGGCCAATTTTATATATAATGGATCATTTTGACATTCAAAGGGTTGTTTATTTATCCTCTATAAGAGATTTTAGTTAATCACCTCTTTTATCTATGTATTTTTTATGGATTTTATAGCTTAATCTCTCCCTCAACTCCTCCCCTGCTATTATGTTGGAAAATATTTGGGAGAATGAATGTATTGAACTTGGATATGATTTTAAAATAATGGAATATTGATCAATAAAAGATTTGATAATTATTCAATTTCATTTACATGTGTATATGGTGGTAGATGTTTCATTTTCATTGTCTGCTTCTCCTAAAATATTATACTTGTGGATTCAATTGTGCACCTACTGATTATTCCAATATCTTTTTTGTGGAGCTCATTCATTCATGAGTCTAAATTTGTTATCATTATTGTAGGGTTTTAATGACTTTTTCCCTATATTTTATTAATTTTTTTAATCAAATGTTTACTATAGGTTTTGGAAGTAATGAATGTTGAAATGAATGTCTAAATGCTACTTTTATTTTCTCCATTATTGTCACTATAATGCTATGTATTTAATAAATGAAATGAACCATGTTTAAAAATTAGTTGTAAACCCTTTGTGCGATACCCTATGAAGCTGATTTAATGGGTAGGTTTTTAATGTTAGTTAGTTTGTTTTGTTCATTGAAATATAGTGGGATAGTGACTAAATGAATGTGCACATTATCATTATCAATCTTGAAATGAAAATTTTATTCAAATAGAAACAAAAAAAACAAACTTTTTACATTGTTCAAGTACTTAAAAAACACTAAAACTGAGTTTTATACCATCACAGGCCCCGTGAACTAGAACCATCACAATGCTCAACTAAGTGAAGATCAATGCATCATAACCTGATGGACAAAAATCTTGGGGAGATTCTTCAAAATTGCCTTTCAAGAGAGGTGAGTCACTAGATGAGGATAAAGCATTGGTAAGTGTTAAAATAAACATAAATAGAACTGGTGCTAGAAGGAAGGAATATACTTAAGTAATAATGTATAATTGGAATTCTAGTGGAAGAATTCAAACTTGAACATTCATGAGTGTTGGCTACACTCATGTATGTAAAATCTAAACTAGAATACCAAGGAATACCCATGTCACATCCGGATTTCTCTCTAGCTAAGTAACTTATTTAATCTATAGATTATTATAGTTGATTAATTGATTAGCTAATATTTTATTAAGCTTGATGACATATGTTGATTATGGGACAATTTGTGTTGCTTAATTTACATGATTAGTTTTCTATGATTTAGTAGTACTTTTATATTTTATACCATGTGATCATGTTTATAAAGTATTATTTTATGGATATAATTATGTTTCAAGATAATTACCTTCATTGTTGTGAGTTGGATGTAGGATAGATTCTTTCCTCAGAGTATGATGGAGGGAGAGTATCATTGGAGAGGGTGGTTAGATGTAGATGTTGGGGCTCAACAAAGAATGAATCTAGAAACCCTTACACACACCACATACAATATCATGTTTCATATTAAATTGTTTGATATAGATGTCATAGCATATTTTTTGAACTTTCCTTTTAAGTGATTTTTATTATTCTTTATGGTAAAATATTGATTATAGATGATGATTGTATGATTGTTTGAGGGATTTCACTAGTTTTGTGATGATACTAGTTTATCTTATAAAACACACTTGTTTGACTAAAAGAGTGAGTTCGGTTATGTTTTACATAAATTATTATGTTGTTAGGTATGGATTCATAATGTTATGATATGTTGACATTTTCCATTTTTATTAATTATTTATAAGGTTTAGATAATAATAATAATTAAATATTATTATTATTATTATATAAACTAAATATATATGTTAAAAGATAAAAATATTATTATTTTTAAATACCTTTGTATTATATTAACTATTAAACCAAGGTTTGTTTTTAAATATATTAAATACATTATTTTTATTATTAAATGATTTAATAATCATTGCATATATGATAGGGGATAACATAGTCACACAAAACTATAATATAGTAATATCTAAGAGTATTATCATGTGATATAATCTATAGAATTAGATGAAGTCCATTACATGGGAATACTTATATCATCAATATCATGTTAGAATTTGCATGTAATAAACATTGGAAATAAATTGATCAAGATATAGTGGTCAATGCTTGTTCATTTTGTGCAAATTTTAAAAATAATATAAAATAATTTTTTTGGAAGCATCGAGATGATTAGGGTTACTAATCATCTATTGACTTTGATTAAGCTTCTCGTTTGAGGAAAACAAGGAGGCTACTATTTTTGCATGGTAATAGACTATGGAAAGTTTTTGAGCAAATTATGCATGCATTTAAATAGTTAGTTAAAATGGTTGTAAATGAGGGGAAGAGAAAGAATGAAAAATAATAAGAGAAAAGGAGAACTAGGGTCAAAGATCTACAACTCATGGCATAGAGGAGAGAGTTTCAGAACATAAATAAGGTAAAAAAATGAAGGAAAGAGGAAGGAATTCAATCAATTTCTTTAGCAGACATAGATAGGTTTTGTATTTCAATTTTTGTGTGAATAATATATATGGGTTTTTTAAACTAAGTATTAGATAAACGGATTTTCTATGTTTTACATATAGATATTTTGAGTGGAATTTGGATCCCTGTGGATGGCTTGGCTTCCATAGAACCCCACCTTCAACTCTTAGAAAACCTAGTGTTGAGGGTTAAGCCTTAGAAATGCTTGGACTATTAAGTTTTTATGAAACTTGTCTTAAATCTCTCTTAGTTCAAAAAATATCTAACATTAGATAGAAAACTATCCTTGTTGGATATATATTGGTGGTTTGAACTAGATTGTTTGAATCATTTATATATATACTCGTTTGGGTATTTAAATTATGAATTGAAACTCACGTTAGTGGTTGATATTCAACTATGTATACATTGTTGGTCTTTAGGTGTAAAATGAGGAAATTTATTTTTAATATATATATATATATATATATATATATATATATATATATATATATATATATATATATATATATATATATAATTAGTATATATATAAATGTGTGTGTGTGTGTGTGTGTGTAGACATTTATATATGCATTCTTGAAAAAGTTTTTAAATGTCTTTGTGTGGTACTAAGTTCATAAACATTTAAATGTTAAATCCTGTTATCGACTATGTACATATACATTTATATGTATATCTATGTTCTTGGTTGTGTACATATACATTTATGTGTATCTATGATATTCAAATGTGTGCTTATAAATTTTAATATAAACTGTATTATGATTTTATCAAGCTCTTATTGAGGGTAGTTGTATTACATTATGAACGTACATGTATATGTGAATTAGGGGTCAACACTCTATTGTATTAACTTTGATACAAACACCCATATGTTAATAATATAGTTAAACTATTAACTGTGTGATGAAATTATGTAGTGTTTATATTATTTCAATCGACTTTGTGAAACCAACCAGGTCAGTCATCTTAGAGAACCCAAGTAAGGGTAGGAGGATGATTGTATGTGGACTGTGTTGTGGTTTTATATGATGATCAAGCCTAGTTTTGTGATTGATTTTTTTAAGATTTTATACTATCATAATGTGTTAATAATTATACCCAAAAATGGATGAATGTGTATTTTAAAATAGTCTTTTAAATAATATATAGTTTTAAATACAGTTAATTTGGGAATTGAGCATGAAGAATTATCTAAAAACATTTAAATTGTTTCATGTGATTACATGGATGACCAATATGGGGCTTAGTCAACTATGTTGTTAGATTAATTATATGTATTGATTTTATGAAAGTTTCAAAATGATCGAACTAAGAATGTTTTTGTTTAATTGAACAGAACATATGATCAATTGTATGTTATATTTAGATTTTGTGAAATTTTGTATGTTTATTTTAAACAAGTTAAAAAGTGTGTAAATTAGCTAGTTTTAAAAATGGACTATGGAGCTATTTATGGATTGGATGTATACATTAAAGTATAAATAATACTCTAAGTCATGTACAGTGGATGTCTACTTAAAATATTTCATATACAATAAATAATCGTATTGTATTAAAAATGTTTCAGGGAATTTAATATATATGTATGGTATAAATACATAATTGTTAGACTGTGTAATACATTTGAACATATTATACCATATATATATATATATATATATATATATATATATATATATTAGTTGTATTGTGCTTAAAAACATTATTACCATTGGTGTGTAATTGATTTTTGAATTATATTTAAATTTTATAGATATAATCATTAAAATATCATATTAAGAGTTTAATATAAGAAAGTATGATGTTTAGACTGGCTTTGTTTATATGTGAAATATAAACTATGCTTATAAAGCTTGAAATATATTTTTTTTGGTGGAGAAATATCATTATGATTTATTTGGTATGATAAGTAACTAACAATTTTGATGAGATAATACCTGGATGGTATGTTTAAGACTATTTTTGGATTTTGTTTATTATATGTAATAAACTAGATAAATGGATTCATTACACTTCATATGATGGATTAAATGAATGTATGATAAATTATGTACTTAGCTAAATTTGGATGTGCTAAGGAAGAATATTTATGAATGAATCTATTGGTTATTATTATTATTATTATTATTACTATTATTATTATTATTATTATTATTATTATTATTATTATATGTTTTTATCAAATATTGCATTCATGATCCTAAGAAGTAGTGGATAGATTTCACTGGATTAATTAGTGCCATCAATGCAAGATGAGATGTAATTTAATCAAGTGGTATGTATGAATTTTACTAATTCTAGAGATCATTTACTATTGAAAACTTTGGCCAAAGTAATGTTTGATAACTATTATCATTTTGTATGTTGATATAATTTTCATATTTCTACGATATCATATTAAAATGGATTTATTTATGGTATACATTATATATTAGATATCTTTGATGCATGCATTCTAGTTTGTTACTTTGGATTCCCGCACTGTCATTATCTACCCATCCATGAAGGGAAGGACATCCCCTTATTTATGAGAGAGTGTGGGGGATTTATGATCTATGGTTGGTGTGTCAAAGTGCTTAGATGATGATCTCCTTCCTAGTTGGATTACTATAATTGAGACTGTACTTGAGATTACATATTGATACTTGAGTTATAGAGACTCTGTTTAGAGGAGCTTCGTATCATGTTTTATCATTTGAGATATTATTATGTATTCTTAAAACTATATATTTTATAAATTATAATTATATAGTAGATACTATGATATTATATGAGTTGTGGCTAAATTTTTAATATTTCATTGATGATGTGATGTATTAGTTATGGTTATAGACAATAGAAAACCGTACATAATGGTTCTAGATGTCGAATACCTATATACCACCTTAAGACCCCCTTGGGACCAACCTTGAGCATTCAAACATAAACCAAACCCAACCTAAGTTAGAATTGACCTACTAGTTAACCCACCTTTTTACCAACCTTTGCATTAGACCCTTGATCGCCAATGGTTACCCTAATCATTGATGGTCACCTGAACCGTCGATGGTCAGGTTTCACTTTTTGAGCTACTAACTACCACATCAATCAACCTTGATTTTTTATAATTAGCTCATCTAATTATGTGTGATCCCATGCATACAAGATCTAAATTTAGATACTACATTGGACCTCTTGTTAAATGTCGTGTTGCACCTCTCCTTTCCTATAAGAAGAGGAGGAGGTCAAATCTAGAGGATGGAGATCCAAAATCAAGAATCAATAATCATTATCAACACCTTTTGGGAAAGAGATCAAAGATTTTTATGTAGGTATTATTTTAGCTTCCTAGCTCTAGTACTTATTCAAGCCATCAACTATCAACTAAAAGATAAGTATATTGTTCTTATTTTAAGTTTTAGTTATTTAATTTCAATAGTTCAACAATTTTATATATTACCTCTTCCACCATAAAACCCTTTAACTATTCTCAACCATATGAGTACCAAACCTTTACCCTTGATAACTATGAGGCTCTCTCTTTCCCTCAAGACCATTAACCAACCTCCAAAAACCTATAAAACCTTTATATAACCAACCCATCACCTATTCTAGCTAGAACCAATAACCTATCCCAACCCATAGTAACCATTGATGGCCACCCCAACCATCGACTATCACATCCAACCATCGATGATCACTGTGTAAATAATTTTAATCAAAATAACAAGCTCATTCCACCTCTCAACCTTAACCAAAACCTTATTTTCTTGACCTCTATCACCATATAAACCCAAGAACAATAACATAACCACACCTTAACCTACTTTTGATAGTTTAGTATTTATATTTAAAGTTATTTTGTTAACATAAGAATTTATTTTGAAAAGTATTTATTTCCTTTGCTTAAGTACTCTCATTTATGTTATGCAACCTCTTTTATCAGTAACTTTATCAGCATTAACTTTTCTTAAAATGTGGATTGACAGCCTCTAAAGAAGTCATATACTTCTTAGATCTAGCTGTCTAGGCAATCCACCCTTCTATCTAACTAATCAACCATTTATTTGACTGTTTTCTTATCTACAGGTCATTACTACCAAACCAAAGAGGATTATCTACAAATTTCTAGATCTACATGTGCACAACATATCATGTTTTTCTACCTACCTTTCTTAAGTTTATTTTCTCTTTATTTCAAGAATATAAGTAAAACTTCTCTAAAACAATGGTAATTAAGTATTTTTCATGATTTCTATATCTATTTATGGTGATCCTTAGCTAAGTGGATTATTTATAACCTTTATAGTTAACTAAATTGATATAGTCAATTAAATATCACTAGTTAAGATTTATCATGGTGAAATCTATATGTTGAATATGTGTATTTAATTTAGAAAAAATATTGCAATATTTTGGTAAAACCCAGTGGGTTTTTTACATTATGGTATTAGATCTAAGGTTTAAAATCTATATCTTAATGTGTCTACTAACGTAAACTTATTATCCTAATTAATAGGAAGAATAATGGTGTACACTAGACAAGGAAGTGAGGGTACTTTGAATACCATTTTCATATTAGTCCAAACCAATTTATAGTTGAACAGGCTATAAAATTGGACCAAGTCCTTGCAACCATGCAAGAGACTAGGGACCATATGGTGGCCCTATAATAAAAAGTGCATGGATATAAAGAGAAAAATGCTTAAGAGGAACCTGAAGAGCATTTTGATGATTATGAATGTCTTCAAGAGCATACGCATGAGGAGGTTCCATAGGATGCAAGAACTTGAGTAGCTTTAGAGTTAGTATGCGACATGAAAATGGTGTATCCACCCAATTTCAATGGAACTATTTTGGGTGATGGATATAAATTATGGCTGGCATAAATGCAGAAGTATTTTGAGATTCATAATTATTATGAAGTCACAAAAGTAGTCTAGGGAGCTTATCATCTTGTTGGTGAAGCAATGTCTTGGTGGGCAAACAAGAAGCTCAAGATGAACCTCAATTCAACCACCACTACTTGGAAATAGTTTATGACACTTTTTAGGTCATGATCGCTTTCAAAATTATACTTAGACCAAAAGCTTATATATTTATAGAGTCTTAAGTAAGGGTATTTATCAGTGAATTAATAATAAAAGCAATTATAAACACAAAAAATGTATACATGACAGTTTTAAATGTCACAATTCCCTTGGACCACCTCAAGACCCCCTTCAACCTAACCTTGACCTATCAACCAAAAACCAAACCTAACCCACTTAACTCTAGTCAAATTGACCTACTAACTAGACCCATCTATTTAACTCAACTTTACCTTGACCCTCTATCACTGACGGTCAGGTTCCACCATCTGAACCACATCACTCCAGCTTGATTTTATATAATTAGATTGTCTAATTTATGCATGATCCCATGAATGCTTAATTTAAAATTAGATAGAAACTTAGACTTTTTGTTAATGTCTTGTTGCACCTCTCCTTCCTTCTTATAAGAAGAGAGTAGTAAGAGGTGAAAAAGGATCCAAAACTATCAAGAGATTTTGTATCTAGAGTTAATTTTATAGGTAATTATACTATTGATCTAGTAATCCAACCATCATGATAGAGAGTTGAAGTGATACCACCCATTAGCTAATAGCCAAGTGTTATTAATCTACTATAATTGATTTAGGCTCCACTACCTCAACCATTCATCTGATCAATCACTAACAAACTAAGTATCAATTTTAATTATTTAGTCACTTTGTATTTCTTAATCAACCCAACCCAATCCAATCTCTCAATATATTATTTTGGAACCCCATCCAAACAACCTTTTATTACCCAGACCCAACCTAAAGTAATCGTTGATGGTCACTTTGACTATTGATAGTTTATCCCAACTACTAACAGTTACCCTAACCATTGACAGTCACCTCAATCATCGATGGTCACCTTAACCATAGATAGTCACTATGGCACAAAATGATAAGCTATTTTCACCCACTTACCCTCAACCAAATCCAACTTTATTTGTCTTTGTTTGTTCACAGAGCCCCAACCTATTTTCTGAACCACACCTGACCTATTTAATATTAGTATTGATGTGCTTATTTATATAATTAGTCAATTTATTTATCAACGATTTATTTTAATTAATTTCAAAATCTTTTATGATTTATGCAAGTACTTTATCTTTTCATTTCTAAACTTAATTATTTAAAAAGTGTGGATTGACAACCCCTAAGGAAGATCTGGTTGTCAGATCTAGCTAGCACTAGGTAATCCACCCAAATATCTATCTGACCAACCATTTGATTTAGTGATTTATTATCTACAAGTCATTCCTCCCAAGCCAAAGAGGATCTCTCTAAAATCATCTGATCAATGTACACACAACTAAATAGGTTCTTCTACCATACCCATATCTAGTTTCTTTCTTATTCCTTTCTCAAAATATAAGATAAATTTTTTTAAAACATTCTATAATGTCCGGTGGGACCCTTGAGTCTCTACTTGGGTTTCTTTTGTTTGCATCTACATACTCTTATCTCTATTATGTGCTTATAAATGAAATTAAAATTTATTTTAGGTTTGAAATCAACTACATACACTGGTTGCTTATAATTTTAGTGCACTTAGTTAAATTAAATCAAAGTAAATTGGTCATATCATCACTTGTATCACACACACAAACCTAACCACCTACATCAATCAAAAATCAAAACAACTTGACATAAGGCCCAATTGGGATTTCATCACCTAGCAGTCACCTTACCTTTTCCTGGTGATCTTACTTGGAGGTCATTACCAAGGGTAGAACCAATTCAACTCTCTGGTTGAGTATAAACTTTGGAAATTAGTATATAATAGATAATCACTTGACACCCTTATCATTAAGTGTGTGAAGTGAGGGGGTAGGCCCCAATACCAAGCCACGTATTGATTTCCAATACATATCTGTTTTGAGAGTCTAAAACACAAATTGAAACCAACCATAGACTTATTTTCTAGTACCCACTCTATAAGCTAATTTTAGTCACATGGTTCTTAATTATTAAGGCATAAGCCAAAAGAAAGAATAAAAATAACTTTAGGACTTAACATACTTTTTAGTATGTGTTTGATTTCCTTGATCATTTTTTTCTACTCTCTATTTGAGTGGTGAGATTTTTTTTATTCTCTCTCCCTTATCTTGTATGGTTCTAACTCACTATAAACAAAATAAACTATTAGAATAAAACCCATCACTGAACCAATCAACCTCTTCTACCTCCTTATCTATGGAGTGTCTTTGAACCAGAAAAATATCCTAATCCTTTGATAAGTCCTTCTTTCCCTCAGGTAGTTCCCCGAGGAGATACAAACGTTGCCACCTTTTTAGATAAAAATCTTATGGCCCTTCAACATTATCTCAACACCATACCTCACCATTATCCTACTTCAGTTCCACCTATGGATCCACTTTATGCCATGCCTTCCCACCTTATAGGGAACACATCTATTTCCATGGTCACCACCCAACCATTTACTACCCAAGCATCTTCATCTACCAAGAATCCCTTTGATACTACTATGGAAAACCAACCTACCCAACCTGAAAACACCCTTACACCTTCCAACCCCACCAACAACTCTTCTACCTTAGGATAAACCCAAAAATTAACCACCTATACTCCACTCACCATAGGAGTACCTACTAATAGCATTACCAACCTTCCTTTAGCTACCCCCAATTCATTAGTTACTACCCCACGTCAAAATCTTGTGGTGTCTATACCTTCTACCTTACCACCAATCAGTACAAAGGTCACCACCTATCCTTTAGTTAGAAAGCCAACCACAACTCCAATACAACCTACCTTAACCTCTCAATAGGTGCCCATGGCACCAAACCTAGGTTGCATCCCTAACCCACAAAGGCATGTATCTCTACCCACTACCCAACCACCTACATCTACTTACCCCTATATGGTATCCACCTAACCATCTATGTCCACATATCAATATGTGGTAGCTCCTCAACCTTCTACCAATTATCAATATGTCACCCACCCACAATAACACTATGCACCTTACAACCTTTCAAGTGCATAACCCCAAATGGATCTAATGAAAATAAAGAAAAATACAAATTTGGTTGTCTTTAAGACCACTCCTCCACCATATAATCAATCAAACAAACTCTTTTAACTCCTGAAATCAAAACATGAGGATCCAAAACTGAAATAATCAAAAGTAATTTACCCTACTTAGGGAATCTTATGCTTCAGTCCTAGAGAAGTTAGTAAAAGCTAATATCATAAAGCTTCCTCCCATCAAACCATCTCAAAAATTTGATTCTTCTCATCTTGAACCTAGATGGTACAATGAGAATGACCCATGTGCTTTCCATCAAGTAGTTGGGAGTGATGTTAGTTGGTGTAATACCTTCAAAAATGTTTTCCAAACCCTCATTGACAAGGGAAAACTTGTGTTTTAAAACTCCAACACACCTCCAAACCAAGCCCTTGACATTTTAAAAAAACCTTTTCCTAATCATACACCTACCAAAAATAATATTAATAAATTTGAGTCCTCTCATGATGCCCATACCATCAGTATGGTTATTGACACGCTCATTGTTGATGAACCTACCACCTAATCTACCTGTTCTTCACCATCTCCACTTATTGAGGTATTAGAGTCACCTTATCTTCCTTTGGATACCCAAACCAAGGAAATACCATCTTCCTCTCCTCCACTTATTGAGGTAGTGGAGTCATTAATCCCTTCTTTAATTGATATACCAGATCAAGTAACCATCACCACTTTACCTTCTCCCTCAACTACTGAATAATTCACCCCTCCTTTGGAGATCATTACCAAGCAAGGGATCACCATATATTCACCTCCCATAAAGGAACCACCCATCCAAACCTTGCATCCTTTTATTGAGGAAAAGTTTACCATTCCCCTTCCTCAACCTATGGGTCTATCTTTTGAACCCACTGCATAGGAAAGAGACTAGTCGATAAACCATTCTCTAGACTAGTTCAGACATTGGAATTTTTCTCCAAACATAACATAAATCAAGCCACCTTTTGGTAATAATTAGGGATCCCTTATGTCATCAAAAAAGAACCTCAAACCACATATTTAACGTACCAACCTACCACTTCTATTATCCAACCTGATATTATATCAACCAAACTGAGAAAAATCTCTACCAACCCAACCATTTATTAACCATCCAAAGAAACCAAATCCCAAATAACCATATAATCCTCTATCACTCCAACCAAACCAACCAAACCAACCAAAAACCTTGGCATCTTCTAGACATATATCCTTAATCATCCACCCTTGAAACTAGAGTTAACCTCACTAGACCCACCAACCAAGGAGGTAAAACCACCAAAACATCATAAGGCCAAACTTATACCTCCCTCAACCTTTCCCTCTTTCTTGGGGCCTCATCCCTCTACTTTGATTAGGAAGCTAACTATCTCAGCTAAAATCCAACCATCACTTTTGGTTATGCCATCACTCTTGCTTTCTGACATGCTCGTCTTTACCGAGCCATCAATAAACAAACTAGCTACCTTGACATCTTCTACCTCCAACTCATCACGTCCCTTACCCAAGACCTCTACCACCAAGATTGTTCTTGAAAAGACTTCCATCTAACCAACCAAGGCTAAAACCTCTAAACCCTCTCTACCTTTAACCGAGTCTTAATAAACTATGTTTTAAAGGTTATTACAAGCCTATTGATTTACCTTACCTCCTATTAGACCATTTGATCATATAGGTCTAAAACCTATCTGGTATAATGACTGTCAAGTATGCTCCTATCATAGGACACCCAAGCATGACATAAAGAACTATAAAGCTCTCAAACTATAATCCATTAGCTCTATGATGAGGATGGTATATTAATAGATGAACCTCTCACAACCTTGATACCAATCTAGAAACTAACAACCACTACCCAATGCCTACCTACTCCTCCACCCTCACCTTAGAGTGACAAGGAACAAAACTAATATCCTACCCCAACTCATCCCTCTATCCATACTATCCATGTGGTTGCTTGATCACACACTCAACAAAAATATAAGGGGAAGGATAAAATATCCATCCCATGGACATACCCATATTCTAGCTCCCAACCAATTCAAATTCAAGTACCTTCACCTTCATCCAAACCCAAGTTATCTATCTTGGGTACCTCTCAATCTAACCCCTCCAAATCAATTAGAAGAGTGGTTCTGAAACAACTTCAACAAACCCTAGTAAAGATAAGCCTATACAAGTTGATTTCTACCTCACCTTATCATCTTCAAGCAATGAAAGAGGCATTTTAATCAATAGAGGTCCAACCTGAAGACCCTCAACCTCTGGTATCCTTTTTTGGAAATCTCCAAATTTCTAACCTTGTCACCTTCAAGGATTTAGAAATATCTTCTATCTACCTTGATGACCCATATCCCCCTCTTTTCATCACCACCTACATCAACAAAACCCACAGCAAATGGGTTATGATTAATGGGGGAGCCAATATTAATATCAATCTCTTCCTATTCTTATGATAAACTTAAACTACCAAAAATTTCTCTTGATATTATTATGAATGAATTTTACATGTTCTTGTACTCTGATTATGTTTATTATTTTGAACTATAGCCTTTCCCTTGTCCATGGAGGATTGTGTCTTTGAACTATAGCCTTTCCCTTGTCCATGGTTGATAGGATTAAATTCAGATTATATTTTTCATCTGTTGGATCTTACATATCATCATCATCATCATTATCATACCAATATGTAACTATAGATTTGGTATCTTTAAAACTGATTAAAAGAGGGATATATGGAATTTTATGATCTTGTTATATGGTAAATGGTAGTGATTTTTTTTAATATTATTTGATGATCATGGTTGGTACCTTTTCATGGTCTTGACTTGATTCACCCACCTCTAATGTATGCATCTGATTAAGTGGGATGGGTTATGTAAATGATATAATAGAATGGTATTAAAATTGTGATTGTGTCATTTTATAATATATAAAATGGGTATCATCTAATATAATAGTATACTCATGTATGTCATATATAAATTTGATGCCTCTATGGAATTTAGAAGGTATAACCTACATCCTAAATCCAAGGTCACCCCAAAATTAGGTTTTAGTGCAATTGGTTAGGCATGGATTGAAAAATAATAGGCACCATCTTGGGACCTATGAGTAAATCTAATGTGATAACTCAAAGTGTTTGAGAAGGGTATTGTCAAATCCATTGATATTATATTGTGATTTTTGAATGTTGTTCATATTGATACCTAGTTTATATAAGAAATCAAAGTTGTAAATATTCATCCCTAAAGCATTGCCAATCAATGCATGATTGAATAATATTTTATACACTTAAAATTGAATGAATAGTGAAATATTTTGATCTATGATATACGTAAAAATTAAGTATTTTCTATCTAAGGTGATGATATTTATAATATCCTTAGTTTTATTCATTATATAAGAAAATGATGTTGGTTGTGTATCACCAGGAAGGGTTGTAACACATAACATTTCATATAAAATATCTTTGTAGATTGTTGATATATATAATAACTCAAAAATAGAAATGTTAATAGAGTTATTATGTAGTTGATCAATGATATAATACCCATTAAATTAAATGAATCACATTATGGTAGGTGGAAGGAGTTGAGGAGGAACATGTTTACCACCTTTGTTTCATCACGGTGGATGAGGTTCCCACCCTCATCTAGTGTTGACAACATAAACATTAGAATTTAATATAAGCCATGGATGAATAAAATGAGTAGGAAAGTGAGTGAGATAACCTTGAGGTCTAGGGGTAGGAGGAAAAAATTGAGTCACACATACCCTTTAAATCCTAGTAGTGATAAGTAGTAGCATGGATTGGATATTGCAACAATATGAATTGAGTAAGGCATGAGATTGTACATTATTCATTTTAGCCTTTTTATGATATTTGAATTTGATTAATGTCAATATATAATGAATCCAAACAACATATTGGAAAGTAAAAAATTATATGATGATGAACCTCACTTTCTAAATCAAAAGATATAAAAAAAATCATTCATCATGGCCATGATGAACGATTGTAAAACTTTTAATTTGAAAATGGGATTAAGGGTGTGACTAGATAGGGTGTGTTTGATTTGTAGGTTCTCAGATATATTGATCCTATGCATAAATAGTGAAAAAGTCCTAAATGGGAACTAACTATAGAGGATTCCATTGTCTTGTAGCTGCATTATCTTATTTATAGGGTACATTGAGAGTAATTTACCAATAACCACTTGTCGGTACATTACAAAACTAAATGTCCAATAGCTTCCTATGGTTGAAATATAAAAACCTAGGCATTTATAATATATCATGAGGAATGTGGAAATTAAAGTCTATATATAGTGATGTCTAATGGCTTGAGTATAAGATTAATACCCATCCCACCACGACTTAGGTAAAATTGAATACCTTTTCCATAGAATGGAGTTTTATAATTATTGGAACACAATTATGGAATGTAAAGAAAGAAATAAAAATAAATTGAAATAAAATATAAGGAAACAAGTTTTATGTATGGAAATAAATAAATCAATTTGAAACCCCTAGGTTAAATAGAAATAGTAGATCAACACTCAATCAAATATAGTAAAGGATGTTTGGATTTATCTTTAGTGTATGGGAATCATGAAATCAAATGTAACCATAGAAAAAATTGAAAAATAAATGCTTAAAATAATTTAGGTTAATAAATATGTTTTATCATATTTTTGATTTAATAAATGAATTTTTTATTAATAATTGTAAATAATTGAAAGATCTATATACTAAAGATATATAATTTACCAATAATTTTCATTGTAACTTTTAAATATAGAAACATGTTATTTTTTGAAAAACACTAGAAAGAAAATAAATTATCGTAGATTTGGATTTTTGATTAAATGTTTCTAATGTATGACACTAAAAATCAACATAAATCATGGCTATGATTGTTCATGATCAAAAGCAAGGTTTGAAGATGAATCTAGATAGGTTTGTGCTCCTTGACAATAGTGTAGGTTGGTCATGTATTTTGATAACATAATTTTTATGTTTAATCTAAATAAATAGTTAGGGTTACACCTTCTATGCCTATGTCTTATAAGTGGGTTGAGATATTGAGATTATATGATTATCATGAAAAAA
This sequence comes from Torreya grandis, assembly GCA_037957365.1. Classification (NCBI taxonomy): domain Eukaryota; kingdom Viridiplantae; phylum Streptophyta; class Pinopsida; order Cupressales; family Taxaceae; genus Torreya; species Torreya grandis. Next base: position 2,638,121 of record JARHVA010002003.1, on the reverse strand, counting down.
TATTTTTTTCTTCTCTTTACCTTGGAAACCCTATGGGTATTTATGAGAGATATAAAACTAAAAAAAAGATAGGAAGAGTGTAATGGGATGAGATGAACCTAAATAATCATATTTAATGGTTGAATGTTGCATACATATCTAGATATGCTAAGGAGGGAAATAAGCCACATGTAGTTCTCCCACCTAGAGTGATTGTGCAATTGTGCTCTTTTGACTATATGTATGCAACTATAAATTTAGATTTTATACTTGACAATAAATCTTGGCTTGATTTGAAATGCTTCATACTTAGCTTATGAGTGATCCTAGTCATTTACATTAAATTTGGGAAGAATAGGGTATATTTTCACAATGTGTAATAATGCCAATATTTGAATAATGAATGACCTTTGATTTTTATTTATAGTTATACTTTTAAAAATTTACTCTAGTTGACCTTGAAAAACCTATGGAACTACCCAAATGAATATTTAAAATTTATAAACTAGATGTTAATTAGCATGGGGTGAGGCTATATTAGGTGGATAGGTCTATTGTAGTGGACCTGACTATCTAACATATAATTATCCTAGATAAATAAGGACAACCATCCTAAGATGGGAAGAAGTCTAAGAGTGATATATAGAGGTTTGAGCATTGACTTGGATATTATGTGTAATATTGACAAAAGGCTAAGGGGTTAAACATGCATATTGAAAAATGGATTATAGGAATGGAAAATACAAGTCATACATTTAGGAATAAGTCTATTATTTTAAGATGTGTCAAAAATTAGCATTCTCAAGTACATGTGACTAGATTTAGGTGTCTATAATTTTATTGAAGTTCCTAGAGTTGTATTGCTTAATGTATCATTAAAACCAAAAGAAGATAACTACCATAGAAACTTTTTAATATATTATCTTGAATTGTTTGCTTGGCCTTATTTTGACATGCCCATCATTGATCTATACACAATAGTTTATAATCGAAATGTTAAAATAGTGAAGTAAAAGATTTGAAAGATGCATCCTAAAGTTTCTTTATTGGTTAAAGACTAAATCTAATGGTTATTGAAAGTGAGATTTACTTAACCCATTGAATATTCAATTTAGATGTCCAACACTGTCCTAGATGAAAAACTTGATGGGCACATATGCATATCCAATGAATTTATAGAATTAAAAAAAACTTGTACCTAGGATGGTTTCTCTCTTCCTAATATTGATATGAGTTTTTCTCTATTGATACATATGATATGTTCTCCTTCATTGATGGATTTTTTTGGCTATAATAAAATCATAATTAATCATGTAAACTAATATATTACTACTTTTACCACTCCTTGGGGTATCATTTTTTATGTGGTCATTCCCCTTAGACACAAAATTTTTGGTACAACTTATCAAATTTTATGACTTACATCTTTCATGATTACATGCATGACATTGTTGAAAATAATGTTGATGTTATTTTGAGAAAAGCAAGGAAACATGAAAACCATGTTAAAGGCTTAAGAATTTTTTTTGAATGATTGCATAAATATAACATCTAATTAAATATAAATAAATGTGTCTTTGGTGTCATATTTGGGAATTTTTTTAATTTTATTATATCTCAATGAGGCACTGAAGTTGATCCTAAAAAATTAAAATCTATTATTGATGGTCTCCTCCCACCAACCTAAACAATTTGAGAAATATGAAAGGAAAAAATAAATCAATATGGTTATTTGTGGCTGATTTGGATGAAAAAATCAAGCCCTTTTTTAGATTTTTATGTAAAGGCACAAATGGAAAAACATTATCATAAGGATTTTGATGAAATTAAAGGAATAGTTGGCTAATCCATATATTAAAATTTACATCATACCCAACAGACCATTACTAATATATATCTACCATCGAGTATGCTTTGGGGAATTTATGGGTGTAACATGAAAAAAAATTTAGATAAAGATAAATTTATTACATCATTTGTACACTAGTTAATTATGAAAACATATGCAATTTAATGGAGAAATTGTGCCTAGTTATTATGTTCACAACAACAAAAATTTAAGACATTACTTGTTTAATATAAAAACTTGTGTAATTGGAAATATTAACCCTTTGAGGCACATCACATTTAATCCTTACTTATTTGGGCACATATCTAAGTGGGTCATATTACTTATGGATTTGATCTTAGGCTTATACCCTAAAAATTAGTGAAAGGGAAAGTTATTTTTAATCATAGTGTCATATCTCCATTAGTAGGTTATACTCTTATTAGTGATGCCATTTGAGATGAATTTGTTATGCATACCAATGTGAACAAAAAATTGACCACATAATTTGATGGGTCTAAGTGTGTTGTATACAGGTGATGGGGCCAGTATTATATTAGTAATTCCCTAAGGTCAAACTATGCCATTAACATACTACTTAAGCCTTCAATGTGCCAATAATGTTTTGGAGTATGAGATTTTGATTCTAGGATTATATTTAACACATGCTTTAAACATAAAATCCATAAAAGTTTATGGTGATTCTCAAATTTTCATCAATAAAGTCACATATACCTACTAAACTAAAGAAAATTTATTACCATATTAGGATTTAATCCAAATTTTGATTACTTACTTTGATGACTTTGAGATTGAAAATATTCATAGATGGAAAAATTGACATGTTGATGCTATGACCAGTGTTGTTCTACTTGTTTCTATTGATATCATAGATTATAATAATTTAATTACTATTAGAAAAAATTTATCAACTGAATATTACCAAAATTACATGGCTTATAAGTATTTTCCATTGATAGTGAAACCAATGTCTTAGAATGGCATACCGACATCTATAAATTTCTTACTAATGAAACTATTACTGAACATTTTAACACAAACAAGAAGAGAAAGTTACAATGAGATACTACTCAGTATGTTATCATTGGGTATGCTCCTTGAAGAGGCCATTTAAAGGTTAGTTAATTAGATTTATGGGGTATAAGGAAGATAAAATCACCTTATAATAATTTCATGAAGAGAATGTGGTGTTAATTTTAGTGAAAAGACAATGTCATTAAGATTAATATAAATGGGATACTATTGGCCTTCCTTAGATGAATAATGTCAATAATATGAAATTTTTATGAGAAATGTCAATGACATATTAATTTGACACATGTATCATATCAAATGCTACAACATATAGTGTAACCTTAGCCATTCTCCCTTTGGGGTTTTGATATTATTTATAAAATTAATCACACATCATCAAAAGGTTAAATGTTCATCATTACAACTATTAAGTATTTTTATTTAAATGGGTTGAGGTCATTCATTCAGAATCTACCATTGATGAGGACATATACAATTTTTTAATGATGCATATTATTTATCATTTGACATCTTACTACTAATTATTACTGATAATGGTCCATCTTTGAAAAACAAAATGGTAAATACATTTTGTGCAAAGTATAAAAATTTCCATACATTTTATGCACCTTATTACTCACATGGGAATGACCAAGTTGAGGCTAAAAAAAAAAAAGTATTAACATCTTAAGTAAAATTTTTGCTAAACATGGTGAAGATTAGCATGGCCAAATTATTTATTCCTTATGGGATTATCATACTGGTATTCAAACAACTATGGGAGAACCCCCTATTCTATAATATATGGTGTATAAGTAGTCCTCCCACTTGAGCTTGATATTAATCTCTTTGTGTATCACTTAAATGAATTATCAATGATGAAAAATATAGACAAAAATGATTACATCATTTGGAATTTCTTGATGAGACACACGTATATGTTCTAAAGTATCTATGCATTTATTAAAATAGAGTAAATAAAAATTATAAAAAAATATTAAATCAAGAGAGTTTCACATTGGCTATTTGGTGCTAAAATAAACTAAAAAAACATAAATATAAATAAGGAACATAAGGAAAAAATCTAAACCAAATTAGAATAGAAACCACCCTTCTATCTATATTAGATTAAAGAGACTCTCTCCCATATCCAAATATATAGAGGGGGTTAATATTATCCTATCTATATTATTTTCCTCAACCTATATAGTTGGTCAATAACATTCAATATCTTTCAAATGATTGAGCAACCCATGGCCCCATCTCATAAGGCCCTCTATAATAGAAAATAGAATGGAATGCAATCCACATATATGGATGAAATAAAGGAAACTATAACTATACTATCATGATCATATCTCATCTAAACCCCAACTAATCCAATCTCACTTGACCTGACAATAAGGTAAGGGGCCATCCATGTTTCCAATCTAATCCATTCATTCATTCCATTTCATCCCAATAGGATGAAGTACTTTATGAACTCAAAAGATCAAAATTTCCCCCAAATAAACTATCTCTATAGAATATAGGGGTGGGTGCCTCTCAATGACATTTTTTCATGGAAAGAAATGGTTCAATTTGTATTCACAATGAGAATGGAAGGAGTGGAAGTTTTCATTAGATGCATGCAAATTAATTAGAGATGGATGAATTGATAGTGTCTAGGATGATAAGTAAGCAAGTGAGTGATTTGAGTGTAGTGGGATATGGGAACCATAACCATAATATGTAGTTTTTAGTTGGGATTAGGATAAGCATTGGTGGTTGAATGAATTTTTTGATTCACATCTCCCACTCCCCCATTCGGTTCATTATTAGGGGGTTGATAGTTAAGCCTAATGGTCTATTATAGGTTCTCAAACCCCTATATATAGGATGGGCTAGATTATAATATACATTATTTTCTCCACCTCAATACTCTCCATATGGGGTGAGGGATCAGTCCCTTATGCTTTCACTTGGTTCAAAAAAATTATTTCCTTTGTCTGATTTCTGTGTTGTAACACTTGTATGCATGTAAAATAGACTTTATTCCTTAACCTAGATACAATTACACATGATAAATTGGAATATTATGTACAACACAAAGATATTAGGTTCTATATTGATGGTTGGTAGGGGTCAAAAACCATCTAATTATAAATTCTATAACAATCCCAGACAAACACCACAAGTGCTATACACTATTAACACAAGCTCAAGATTAATGAGTGAGAAAGAGATATATGGGAAGGGATAAGATCTAAATAATAATGAAAGTAACTATTAAAAATTTATAAACACACCAATACATGATAAACATATAATTAGAATAAAAACATTTAATTTTACCTCATAATTTATCTTAGATGTCTACCAAAAAAATTTGAAATTATTTAAAAAATTGAAATATGAAAATAAATTAAAATATGAAATGCTCACTACCATAAATTTTATAATAATAAATCTTCCTCTCCTATACTTATTAACAAAGTGTTCCTTTCCCATACTAATAAGAGTCATGATGTGGATTTAGTACTTGTTGCTTGGAGGAGTATTTAAAGTTCATGAGCTTTTAAATTTTTTTATGGTTGTATCAAATGTCTATAAAGATAATATATATGGTTTTGTATTTGAGTATTTGATAAAGATGCAACCACTAGAGCAGAGTAACCTATGATTAATAAGGATATAATATAAGAAAATGAAGACTTATAATAACAAGAATATATCTTTGAGCAAGTTCTTGAAGAAGAAACTAAAGATGGAAAAGAACAAGTTAAAAATGATGAAGAATTAAATAGTCTGGCTAACAACTATAATAACCTTATCAATATCTAAAGTGTTTTTTCAATGACATGACATCATTTAGATTACTGGTGTTTCAATTGTGTCTGTGTGCATGATGTGTGAGTGAGATGTCTTGTGATTGATTGTTAGTATTGACTTCAATTACCTTTTTGTGGTGACTTAGAAGCAAGCTCATTGTGATTATTTAGGACCACCTTAGGATGTGTGTGTTTAATGCTAGCAACAATTTGTATTACAGGTTAGGGTGTCATTTATGCCTTTTAGGGATTTTTGTGTTGATGAGTTACTTTTGCTAGGTTATCCATTGGACTGAATTTATGTTAATTTAAACACATTGCTTGAACCCATCAAGTGGTCACATTATGTTAAGTTAGTTTGGATTATTTGAATTGTATCATTATTGGTGTTTAGACAACCATATCTAATTTTAAAAATAGGAACAATAACACAGTTATGATTATGACCGAGCCCAGGTAACATTTAATAATGGACATAAATATGATTATATATAAATACATATTTATATAAAGTTATACATATTAAAATAGTATTATGTAGATAAGTAAATTAAATAAATAAAAGAGCATATTTATTCATAATTCATAATAAATAAATAATTTGTTTCAAATATTTCCATTCTCATATTTGTACATATTTACATACATATTTGTATAAATGTATTTATATATTAATTTAAGTTAAAATAGTATTGTTGGTTTTGTAATAAATTTAATATATTGAATTATTTAATTTTTTCCAATGTGATAATTAACTTAATCAAAATAATAATAATGATGAACACATAAATAAATTAAAATAGAAGAGTGGAAACCCTAACCTTAAAAATAAAATAATATACAAGCACCTTTTTCACTAAAAAGTCAACCTAATAGAGAGACGAGTCATTTTAGAGATTTTTCAAGGAGAAATATAGGTGGAAGGAGAATTAAAATGAAGATGGAGGAGGAAGGAGTGGTGAAGGATAATGAAATAGCTAGATGAAGCAAGGAGCTTCAATAAAATAGGTAAGGGGTTTATTCTTTTTAAATCCCCAAAATTTTCCAAACTAATGAGCATATTAAACTAGGGTGTCTTTTAGTTATGATTTGGTTTAATAAATATAGTTTTTTTCTTGTGAGAAAACAAAAAAAGAAGAATAAAAAATACAAGCCCTAAATCTCTTTCAACTCCCTGATATATTTTCCATTTTCCCTTCCATAGTTGAGAATAATAAATTTCTGGTTTAAAATGTGTGTGTGTGTGTAAAAATATATTCAAAAAATATATATAACAATGTTGTTATATTTACATATTTATTTTATTGATTTAAAAAATATATAATAAAAAAATATATGTATGTGTGTGTGTGTACAAATCTTTATTTATTTATTTAATTTTGATATGGGAGGGTGGGAAGGTAGGGGTGGCTTTGTCATCCCATGCCCTTCCCATAATAGGAAGGGGAGGGGGATGGGCTAGCTAGCCCATCCCACCCCTGGGCTTGGCCTGATCCATGGCCATGGTCACGGTTAGGGCCTAAGCCCCCAGCCATCAACCATGAACCACCAACTTCTGACCCAAGCCCTTGGTAGGGTTTGATTTATAACTATAAGGAAATAACAAATAAACAAAAAAAGTAAAAAAAAACAAAATATAATTTTATATCATTTATAAATAATAATATATTAAATATTATACATTATGTGTGTGTGTGTGTGTGTGTGTGTGTGTGTGTGTGTGTGTGTGTGTGTGTGTGTGTGTGTGTGTGTGTGTGTGTGTGTGTGTGTGTGTGTGTGTGTGTGTGTGTGTGTGTGTGTGTGTGTATGTAATTTTGAAACAAGTAAAGTTTATACTTATAAGTTATCACCAATTCCATTTTATTAATGTTGTAATAAATTTTAATGAGAATGTATATATAAAAGTATAACTAAAGTATTAAAAATTATTTGATATGGAGTGTAGGTTTAAATGCTAAAGCCTACCTTTATTTTTATAATGGTGTATATTTATTTTGATATGAGGTTTTATTATGGAATTTAAGCACCTATCCACCTTTGTGTAAAGAATATGAGATTAGTTCTTCCTTAATCACCATTAGTAATTTAAAAATTTATGGAGATTCTATGCCTGATTAAAATACCTCTTCAACATAGCTTAATAGATTTAGAATGAAAACTTTCCTTTTGTTAGAAGTTTTATTTTGATTGTTAACTATAAAAATACATAAATTTTAGTAATGGTATTTGAGTTGAGGTTTGACGGTTCTGTTCACATATGGGTACCTTGGGAGCAATGATAAAATTGGTTCTCACCTTAATAGGTATGTGATGAGTTAAATCATATGTTTTGTAATTATAAAATTTTGCAAATGGAAACCAATGTAGAGGATCCATCTATTTTCTTGTTTACACTTAGAGAGGGGTTCATAACTTTAATGTTCATGCAATGTTTGTACAATTATTTTATAAATGGTACTATTGTTTGTGTTAGTGTAATTCAATTATTTAGAATTCATGTCGGGATATTGTGTTGTTATTGCATTAAAATTATAATTATCTTTATTAGTTTATTGATGAACTTGGGTACTAATCAAATAGTCTTTGAGTTGATAAGATCAATACTTTTTGTTGCTTAATATGTAAGATATGAAAATATTCTATGGTTTGTAGTTCATACCTTTATTTAACTTGTCTATTAATTTTAAAAAAAGAAGTATCTAGGAAAAAGTCTCTTGCTTAGCGTAAGCTGACCCTTTTATTGACTATTTTCATAATGCAGGTTGGCAAGTACCCATATCCATTAGATTACAAGAATTTAATATTTACTATGTAGTAAAAGTTAAAAGTGTAAATGAGAGTATTTAAGTGACTTATTTCTTATCCTATGATTGGTGAAGAATTAGTTGTAATCCAAACCCATAAGTGTGGGTAGGCATTAAATGATCTGTAAATAATTGATGTAATGTTTAAGTGTATACACATAATGGTTTATGTAATTATAGTATATTATAGACTTGTAATACTATCATTCAGTTGTTGAAATGAAACTAATACATTTTGTTTATAATAAATTAGTTCTTTATTATTCCAAAGATTGTTAGTCTTTTAAATCTTATAAATTATTATTTTGTCATGATGCCAAACTATTTTGGAAATAACATTTTTAAGTAGGGATGAAATTTATAAAACCATAGACTTACAATAACTCATTTATGTAATACAAACTTATTTAATCATAAATACTAAACTTGAAAATTAAATCTATAAATAGCTCTAACAATATGGATTTTGGCTTGTTGTATATACATAGTTCATAGTGAATTAATGGAGGCTTTAACTATCTAAAAAGGGTTGGCTTTGAGCATAATATTTTGAATTGTCTTTCTTAACTTTGAAAATTAACCAAGCTATAAATTATGTAAATCAACCATACATCAAACAAACTAAAGTGTAATCTATTATTAGACAATAAACTATAATCAAGTATTCCACTCTATCAAGCACAACTATTAGTGCAATCCTCTTAGGTGGCCTTAATAATCCAATTGTAATCCTAACATAATAGATCTAACATTTTCAAAAATTAAAAAATCTAATTCGTTGATTTGTTTTCCTTGTGGTGAAGATTTTTTGCATGTTTTAGCCTTTAGTTGACCTTCAAAAATCAAGTTTTAAAAATAGCTAAAGTGGTGTAAAATTGAATCTAAAACTTAAAAATAAGAATTGGTTTATGATATGATAATAATTTTTATCTCATTCATGTTGAAATAGTACCTTGATTCCAAAAGACTTTTGTAGGGATAATCCTTTTTACCTTGCTAATTTTCTAGTGAATGCACTCTAGAATCGACATCCAATAAATGGTTAGAAATGTGTTTAGTTAGAAATGAAATATTTTTTACAATATTTTTACCTTCATATAAATATAGGAACTTCTATTTTTAGTTTTTTCTACTATTTTTTATTTTAATGACACCTTTTAGGATGATTGTTTTTAGAAATTTTATGCTATTTTGATTTTTATTTGTGAAATTGCTTTGAAAAAGGTGTTGTAATATTCGCCTGATTTAACATTTATTGAATATGAAAGTTTTAACCTTTTTATTTGAGTTTCAAGTTCATGTTAAAATTATTTATTTATTTTTATGATCTATTTGATATTTTTAGTGAGTCCTCCTTGAACTCTATTTGTCATTATTTTCTAGGTACAATAGAAAATATCATTATGTATTGTTTGTTTTGGTATCCTTTTTATTTATTTCAATTATCCATGTTCTAAAAAAATAAATTTGTTATGGTGATGTTATCATACAAATTTGTATCATTATCTCATATTAGTGTAAGCCTTGTTTGGGTATTATTTTAGAGTTATGTTGTAGTTTGTTTAGCCTTGTTGAACCTCTATAACCTTAAGAGTAATTTTGGCTGTTTAACTGTAAAATTGACCCAATTATTCATGTGATTATTATTCATCATAAATTTATACTTGTGAATGTCACCAGAGTTAGGATGTGATCCTTCCCTATTTGTGAAGTGTAAATTATAAAATTTATATTCTATTTGGTTGTGGGGTTCAAGGAAAATTGGTAAAGATAATTGAAATATGTCTAGCCTTAAGTGTCTGTGCATGCCTTATAATCATTTTGGGTTCACCTTGGGTTATACTTCCAACACATAAATCACTAATAACTGATCTAGGTTATATGTAAGACTTGAGTCTTTATGCAATTTACTTTGTGTAGTTGTTTAAAGCATAATCAGTTGGAACACAACCTAATAGTGATGTCATGTTTTGTGTTCTCTTAATTTTATATGTCACATTAGTGTTTTATCTTTGTATGCATAGTTTTATAGTATTCTCTTTGGTGTTTTGGAGTCTTAGAAAAAAATGGCATGGTTTTGTGTGTGGCTAAGATGTAAATTTTGGGCATTACAACAACCTTTAATAACTAGTGACCATGATGCAAGGGTCACAGTATAAAAAAATATATATATATGAAGGTAATAACTCTAAACTCCAAGAGGAACCTCATATACCTTTCATAGGAATAAGAGAAATAAATCATAATAGGTGAAAATAACCAAATTTTAATTACATACCTTATACTATACAAAGACCGGATCCAAGGCATATTAATTTTATTTACTATTGCAAGCCCAAGGATAATTGGATCATAAATAAGTTTATCTATTTGGTACTATAATAATTACCATCACCTATGCAACACCAAGTACCAACAATCCATACATGGGAACTAGACTAGGAAATACTAGAGGCATCATCATCAAATAACATTAGATAAGAACTAACAAGAAATAATTATTTATTTGAAAATGATGAAGATGATAATTTTTAATATTTTGAAGACAAGTGTTTTGATTTTTAAGGAATATAAAATATAGGAGAAAGTTCAAGGGTTTATCCTTGGCACAAAAGACCTACAACTCTAGAAACAAAAATTTGGGAAGAATCTCTGGTAGAATAACCTAAATAATTCATAGAAGTACATCTGCATGATCAATTCCAATGCAAATTAGTATCAACTACTATTCCTACCATTGAAGATGTCAAGACTTTATATGTTACTCAATCATCAATGGAAGGTATGCAAAATTTATTTATGTAGAGATAAATGGAAAAAATCGTGATGCTCAGATAAATAAAATAACATCTCATTCATTTGATAAATCACTTGTAATTTTTGATTAGGAAAAGATAAATACAAATCAAGTGTATAAATCTCTTGATGTTTAGGGTAATTCATTCAGTAGTCATTTATGTAAGCATCAAGAAACCATATTGAATCAAGGAAAGAAATTATACTATTACTTTTTCAAATATGACAACATGCTAGTAGACATCATGTTAGGAGCTGTTTTCATTGATAGGTAATATCCATATGGTGAAACCCTTAATAATGTTCTATTCACATTACAAGATGAGAGGGTTAGATCACCCAAACATGTCTAAGTTAATAAACAATTTCCCAAAATAATGAGTCAACAACCACTAAATACCACCCTAGTAGAAATTGAGAAATTAGGAAAATTAATAATAGAGAAAATATGTTTAGACGATCCTAAAAATTTTTGGTAGAAAAGAATGCTAAAGATATTAATTAGGATATAGGAAGGAAAAATAAGGAATATTGGGAATAAAATCCCAATTCTAGTAGTAGATTATGAAGACATTAGAAATACAATTATAGAATTACTTAAAGTAAAACTAATTGAAACTTATACTTCCCCATATTATTGTAATGCCTTTATGGTAAACAAACACTATTAGAAAAAAGGGGAAAGAAGAGGATGTGATAAATTATAAACCATTGAATACAATCAATGAACCATATCCCTATCTAATTCCTAATAAATCATATCTTCTATAGAAAGTATCTAGATGCAAATAATTTTTATAGTTTGATTGTAAATTAGGGTTCTATTAGATCAGAGTTAAATAAGTAGATAGACAAAAACAATAACATTTAATTTTCCATTTGGATACTTTCAATGGAACATAATGCCTTTTTTCCTATGAATACATGTGCTTACTTCCAGTCTCATATAGATGAAATATTCCAAGGAACTTATATTTTTTTGTGTAAATATATTGATGATATTTTTATCTTTAGTGAAAATCTTGAGGAACATTTAGATAACTTAAGAAAAATATTAAAAATTGGTAAGGATTTAGGAATTGTATTATCAAGTACTAAATTCCAATCATGCCAAAAAAATTATAATTTCCTTGGATGAAAGTAAACAATGGATAAAATGAGGTTCAATATCACATAAAATATAAGGTGGTTCAATTCCCTGATATAATGGTTAATAAGAAAATTTAAGCTTTTATTGGCATGTTGAATTGTGTAAATAATTTTTACTATGATTAAAGGAATGATAGATTTCCTCAGCAAGAATTCCATAAGAATATAAAGTAGTTTGTTTGGATAAATATCCATAGAAAGTTTATTCAAAAAATTAAATCAAAGGTACAATTTTTACCAATCCTTCATATCCCCAATTTTTTAAATTGTATATTGATGCATTTGATAATGCATGGGGAGGAATTATATGTTATATTGAATATGATAAAGAATCTGGCTGTGAATTTTAAAAATATGTTAAAAATGGATCTCCTCTAATAAGGAGATATATATAGTTAAGAAGCACTTATAAAAGTTTGTACTTAAGCTCATGCATTTGAATTTGTTTTTGATAAGAATAGATAAAATAGGTTCTTGACATTTAAAGAGAAAGACCATGAAATAAAATATGGTCAATGCAAATATGTTCAATGGAAAGCATACTTTAATCAAGTTAACAATTATGTTGAACATATTGTAGGATAAAATAATGTATTAGTTGATTGGTTGAGATGCAATTCAACCAAAACTCTTATGTTCCAATATATTCCTAGTTTTAATTTAACAAGGATTAATAATATAAAGTTTCATGAATTGAATATTTTTCTATAGGAATAGATCTTGCATGAAGGAAAAATGCTCGATATATGGATTTTAAAGAGTATCTTCCATGTATATTCAAGATTCTAGAGTAGAAAATGTGAGAAACATGAAAAGTGAAGGTGAAATCCCTATTCAAAGACTCAAAAATGAATTCCATATGCACTAAATCATTGATCTCATCTAGTGTCCCAACTAGACATATAAATAAGTATCAAAAATATACATATGAATATATTTATAGGTTTTTTGAAAATTGTGGTCCACATGTAATCCGTGAACAAGGAAGACACTCCACTGACACTATTGTACATACCATTATCCATAGGATATTAGATGGAAATTTTTTGTTTTATATCATTCCATAGCATGAAGATGATGAGGATAGAATATATTTGAATACATGTCATCTGTTCAAAATTATATGCCTTTTCAATCCCATCAGTGAAGATGACTTGCAGATTGAAGTGGAAGTATTGTTGGACCCACAACCAATGACACCATCATATTTATCTAACTCAAATAATATCTCTTTAATTAGTGTAGTGATGTATCATAAAGTATGTCAATAGGATTATATTTTTGAAGTTCATATGATTTATAGTTTTAAATCATGATTGATAGCTAACACTACTAGGCATAGATTCGTTGGTAAGACCCTATCATCTACTATAAATAAGAGTACTTGATATGCATTAGTAATAGGTAGAATTCAAGTGATAAGTCAAGCAATGTTTGTCTAGAGGGTCTACGAATAAAATCTTAGAAACAAGATGTATGCTCTTCTCTTGCACCTTTGTGCAAATTTGAAAATTTGAAATGTATTTATAGATTGTTGCAATCATCTATTGTATCTTGATTTTAAAATAATTTGAAGTTGTATCCATTCAAACATAACCTTTATTGATTATTTTTATAAATTTGACCAAGATAATGTGTATTAAAAATCATTTGGTATTAGAGATATGCATCAATCAAAATCCATAAAAATCCTTTCATAAAATCCTGTTATCTTTAGTATTTAGTCAGAAGATCCTATTTTCATGTTTAATCTTGAAATCTACTTGAGCACTTCATTATATTTTATCAATATTTTGTCAATGATTCTTATATTTCTCTATTAAGGTTATCTAAAAGTAACTTTTAAATCTATGTATTCTTTGAAGAACAAGAATGGTGTACTTTAAAAAGCAAACATATGGCAATTTTAGTTTCGTAATACTGAATGAAGCAAAGCTTGAAGGTTTTTATGAACTACCAAAATCAAGATCTAGTGACAACTATATTTAAACAAGGTAAGTATTCTAAGACTTCTCCTTCTATATGACCTACTGAATATGTTATTTTTTCAATTTAGTTGCGAATTTTAAACCTTTTATCACTAAACCATCTAAAGTTTAAAAGAGGTCAAAATTTCAAGATAACATCATGGGAAATATATTTTATATATCTACTTCCAAGTATTTTGAAAGACTACATATCAAATCTATAGAATAGGTATTATGTACAAACTAATCAAACCATATTAAAAAAAATCACCTTTACTCCCACAATCATAAATTGATCTATTAGGAGTCACATAGATGTAGAATTTATCCATTTTTATTTAATACATGTATATGTAAATGCATAAATACTTAGTATTAGTAAACACATATTATATTATAATATATGGCATGTGTCAAACTAACTTTAGACATGCATATTAGCTTTTATCTATATCTATGTTGATTGATGAAACCATATGCTATGAATTTTATACAAATATGACAATTATGACAAGAGATAAAGGCTGTCAAAAAGTAAAGTTTGGATCCTTAGATTTTTGGGGATTTTATCCTTTGCATATGGTATTAACATATTTAATCCTTTCCAATATGCCTCCATAAATATTCAAGTGATTTATATCATGACCAATACCAGCAATATTAAAATCATTGAAAGCCTACCATGTACTCATAGAATTAGTGGTACTATCTAAATTTATAAAGGTCTGATAGATTATGTAGACATTCTCATGAAATGGACATTAGACTAGTCAAAGAATGTAGCTCCAAATATATAACATAAAGAAAATAAATTTGAGAAATATAATGGAAAAAAATCCATATATTTCCCAAACCTTTGTTACAATCTACAATATTCAAGTATCCCAGACCTAGTTATACATCATCACATAAATTTGAAGGAAGTACCCAAAGGGAAAATGTTTTTTATTGAATATGAAGAGGATAAAGTTAACTAAGGTCCAACACCCAATTTTTTCCCAATAATGACTATGTTTGCCCTTCCTAAAGAGAATAATTTAGAATTTTATACGGAAATTGGTGTTATTATAATTAAAAGAGATAGATGGCCACATTTAAAAGGTTATTACAAGAAATAAAAAGGCCAAGTATCATATTTTTATTATGAATTCAATAGAGATGTTAAAGAACCCTATTTTGAGTTCAAACATAGAAATTATGTGACAAAGTATAATGCACATTACTAAGATAATTTTGATGATCTATGCAGGAATGCTTAGATAATTAGAAAATATTTAAATTAGGTTATTATCTTAGTTGATAATGTTAGGAGTATTAAATAATAAAAATATCATATTCCAACTATAATAGAGTTTGTACAAATAATTAAACCAGTTGGAAATCATACATATAATGTTGTAGATAAGTCTTCAAATAGTGTGTATTATAGAATATAAATTGTCAAGTCTATAAGATCAGTTGTCATTTTTAGAGAGTATTTTATACTAGCTTGAGCATGTTGAAAATGAATACCAAATTGAAAAAAAAAAAAAAAAAAGAAAAGAAAAGAAAATGAAAATTGATATAGGAAACACCAGTGAAGAATTGATTTTTATCGATTCTGGATCAAATTTTATGCTATATACTACCCATAAATAAGAATCATTCAAGAGAAAAACAACTATTATAATGATGATATAGTCACAATTACTTATAAATCCATTGTTTCTCAATATTGATGATCTATTAAACCTTTTAATTGAGTTTTCTACATGGTGTAATATCATGAAGACCCTAGGTATTATTTTAAATATAGATGGATGCAGTAATTTTATGTTTGTTATCTAGTATTTATGGGGAATTACCCTAAAATGGTGTAATGTTATGGGAAAAACCCTATAAGTAACTAGAGTCTTTAACGAGGTTGATTTAATGCAATCACTTTTCTAGGTTCTTATTAATGAATTTATTCCTCCTTGGGGAATTAAATAAATAGGAAGTAACAAGTGGTGGTTCACCAAAATGTAGTTATGTGATTTTTATTAGTTTGAATCTTATGTTATTAATTATTAGAGACTTACATATGAATAAAAATATCATATACCTGATGTTGTGAAATGTAATTCTTAAATAGTCTAGTTGATGAACTTAAAGAACTAGTGTCCATGATGCAAAAGTTTCAGTCTCAAAAAAAATATCAAGCTGGAGGTAGTAGCTCTAAATCTCCACGAAGAGGAATGTATCCTCATATACCTTTCAGAGGAAGATGATAAATAATTCATAATAGGGGAAAGCAATAAATTTTAATTACATGCCTCATATTGTATAAAGACCAAATTGAAAGCCAATTAATTCTTATTACTCTTTCAAGTCCAATGAAAATTAGATCTAAAATAAGTTTAGATAGTTGTTACCAAAAGAATAACCAACATATGTGTAACATCAAGTACCTCCCTACATGGGAACCAAACTAGAAAATATTAAAGGCATCATCATGAAATAATATCATAGATGAAATAACAAGAAATTATTATTTATTTCAAAAAAATGATAAAGATGATTTTGAATATTTTTAAGATGAGTGTTTTTATTGTCAAGGAAGATGAAATATAGGAGAAAGGTCAAGGGTTTATCTCTGGGAAAAAATATGTAGAAATCAATAAACATAAATTTAGGAAGAACCTCTAGTAAAATAACCTTAAAAAACTACATAAAAATTCATAGAAGTACCTTTAAATGATCCATCCCAATGTAGATTAGTATGCATAACTATTCTTGCCATTGAAGAAGTCAATCTTTTATATATTACTCAAATCGTCAATGTAAGATATTCATAATTTATTTTTGTAGAGATAAATGTAAAAAATTATGATGCTTAGATAGATACAAGAGTATCTCATTCATTTACTAAATCACTAAAAATTATTGATTGAGAAATTATAAATAGGAATCAAGTATAAAAACATCTTGATATTCAAGCTAATTCATTGAACAGTCATTTTCATAATCATTAAAAACCCATGTTGATTCAAGGAAAATAATTATTTTGTGACTTTTTCCAATATGACTTGTTAGTAGACATGATGTTAGGAGGTGTTTTCCTTGATTGATACTATTCCTATGCTTTAACCCATAATAATGTTTTTTTCACATTAGAAGGTCATAGGGTTAGAGCACCAAGGCTTGTTTATGCTACTAACAAATTTGGTCAACAACCATTGAATACTACCCTAGTTAAAATTGAGAAGTTATGACAATTAATAAAAGAGTCGGATGATCCTCAAAAGTTTGGGTGGAAAAGAATATTAGAGATGGAAATCATGATACATAAGGTAAAATAATGATGATTGGGAATAAAATACCAATACCAACAATAGACTATGAAGAAATGGAAAAAGAAATTAAAGAATTGCTAGAAGAAAAACTAATTGAACTTTTTACTTCTCCATATTAATATTATGTCTTTAAGGTAAAAAATTACTCTGAGCATAAAAGTTAAAAGAAGAGGATGGTGATAAATTAAAAACCATTGAATGAGATCACTAAACCATATACCTATCTAATTCTTGATAAATCATATCTTATACAAATAGTATTTAAATGTAAATAATTTTCATAGTTTGATTGTAAAATAGGGTTCTATCATATTGTATTTAAATAAGTAGATAAACCAAAAACAACATTTAATTTTCCATTTAGATACTTTCAATGGAACATATTGCCTTTTGTTTTGATGAATACGCTTGCTTACTTCCAGTCTCATATGGATGAAATACACCATGAAACTTCTATTTTTTGTGTAAATATATTTATGATATTTTTATCTTTAGTGAAAATGTCAAGGAAAATCTAGACCACTTAAGAAAATCATTTAAAATTAGTAAGGATTCATGAGTTTTACTATTAGATAATAAAGTCCAATTATTGTAGTAAAACTATAATTTCTTTGGAATGAATGTTAGAAATGGATAACTTGAGGTTCAACCTCATATAAAACATAAGGCATTTCAATTTTTCGAGGCAATGGACAAGAAGTAAACTAAATATTTTATTGTCATGTTTAATTATGTAAATAATTTTTATTATGATTTAGGGAATGATAGAGATCCTCTACAAGAACTCCCAAGAAGACAAAGATGTTTATTTGGAAAAACAACCATCTAAAGGCTATTCAAACAATTAAATCAAAGGTACAATCTTTACTAGTCCTTCATATCCCCAAATATAAAGGTTTTATAATTTATATTGATGCATTTGATAATCCATGGGGAGGAAATCTATGATATATCGAATATGATAAAGAGTTTGTCTATGAATTTGTAGCAGATGTTACAAAAAGGATCTCCTATGATAAGGAGATATATGGAGTCAAGAAATGCTTAGAAAAGTTTACTCTTAAGATCATGAATTTTATTTTATTTTATAAGAATAGTCTATGTTAGGTTCCTAACATTTAAAGAGAATGATAATGGAATATAGATGAAAAAGGAAAATATGGTTGATGGAAAGCATACTTTAATCAATTTAACCATGTTTTTGAACATATTACATGAAAAAATAATTTAATAGCTGATTGGTTGAGATGAAATTCAACCAAAACTCATATGTTCCAACCTATTTCTAGTTTTAATTTAAAAAGGATTAAAATTATAAATTTTAATGAATTGAATATTTTGATACAAAAAAATATCATGCAAAGAACTAAATGCTTGATATATGGTATTTTATAGAGAAACCTCCATGGATATTCAAGCTTCTATAGTAGCACATGTCAATGCAATGCATAATAAAGGTGAAATCACTATTTAAATACTCAATAATGAACTCCAAATGTGCCAATTTTTTATCTCATATGGAATTCCAAATAGACATGGAAAAAATATTAGAACTATACATAATGAATATCTTTATAGGTTTGTTGAACATTTTGGTCCACATATAATCTATGAACAAGAAAGACACTCCACCAACACTATTATAAACACCATTTTCTATAGGAGATTTGAGTGGGGATATTTATTTTATATCACTCCATGGAATGAAGATGATGAATATCAAAGATATCAGAATACATGACATGATTTATAAATTATGTCTTTTCAATCCCTTTAATGAAGATGACTTGATGATTGAAGTGGAAGCATTATTAGACCCATAACTAATGTCATCATCATCTTCATCTAATTCAAACAACATCTCAATTTAATTAGTACACTAATGTATCATAAATTAAGTTAGTGAGAATTTATTTTTTAAGTGTATTAATTTTATGAGTTGTAAATCATGATTGATAGATGACATTGCCATGCAGAGATTCCTTATCGGGACCCTATCATCTACTATAAAAAAGAGACTTTGTTATTTATTAGTTATTGGTATAATTTGAGTGGTAATTCAAGTAAGGTTTTTCTAGAGAGTCTAGGAATAAAATATTATAAACAATACATATAAACTTCTCTTTCACCTCTGTGCAAACTTGAGAATAAAAAAATTATTTCTGGATTCTTGTAATCATTTATTGTATCTTGTTTTTGAAATAATCTAAAGCCATAGCCATTCAACTATAGCCTTTATGATGAAAATGTATTTAATGATATTCTATAATTATGGGTATAAACAAATACAATCTCATACACTCACCTCTGCCTCCAATCACCTAGCTCTAACTTACTATGTTTGTCTATCTTCAAAGTCTATCTCTTTTTGATCTCTGCAACAATACTCTTGAATACACAATCTCTTATTCTCTATTTAAAGCCTTTCAATTTTGTCTATTCATGATCATATCTCAACTCATTTTCACTACTCATTCCATCAATACCATTCACACTTTTTACCCTCTAATCAATCCTCATAATGGTCTTGTTTCAATATGCTCATTCCTTGATGAAAGTTCCTTAGTGACTGGCTCCATATATGTTTCAGACCTCTTTATCTATATTATCACTCATATCACCATATTCCTAATATTTTAAAACCAATTTGAAACCTTTATCCCATCCTTATAATTTCTCAAACAATTCCTAACAACTTACTATTGTCAATTTTGCCCCCATAGGTCCAATTATCACCCTATCATTTAAAACTTAGAATATCATGCAAATTTTCCTTATGAGTCATTTTGGTCTTAAGATTTCCTTAAGATGATGTATTTTTTTCCCTAATGATTCCATTCAAGTTTGGTGTCTTGGTGTAATTTATATCTGAAGATATAAGCCTTTAAATATGATCAAGAAATGACTTAGACAAGCATAGAAGAACCGGGTCATCATCAGATGTCATGCATGAATAGACTATTCAACTCGATTGTGCATTTTATAAGTATGTTAAAAAATACTCCCAGGTTAAAATATCCCATGGACATGAAGTAATTCATGCCAAGATCATTCTCTATAAATGTCATATCTTGATAAGCTTGTTATCTCAAGATATAAAGATTCAAATTTATACTTGTAGAGTAAGATGTGTGTGGGGACGTCAAGTTCAAGCTTAAAAAAATAGCCATTTCAATTAAAATGTTCCTAGAGTGAACACATAAGTGATAAGTGTCCAAATATTAGGAGCTAAGATCATAACTAAAGGAAAGTAGCAACCTAATAGTGTTAGTGGATCCTAAAGATCTAATGGAGCACATTTGATCATGCATTTAAGATCAATGGTGAGCACTGAGTCAATAGGTTAGCATGAACATGTAGTTGATAAGTAGAAATATCTTAGGTACCTGAGTAGATATCTAACAGTGCACATGAGATCAAGGAGTCAAAGCACTAACAATAGGATCTTGAGAACAAGTAAAGAGCTACTAGGTGGCACATTCTTAGAAACCTAGATTAGGATCAAGGGATAATATCAAAAGTTGAAGCAAATACAGTCAAAGTTGAACCAAAGTAAATATTTTAAAGGGACTCCATAGAGGTAAAAATGTCAATTTGATAGGTTTGTCACCAAATCTAACAACATAACTGTGACCCTTTTCTTCATTCTTTCACACCAAAAATGAACTAGTGAGGAGTAATCAACATTGAAACAAGATCAAAATAGATTGGTTAAGCTGTTGTAATTGCATCAATGTTGGAAGGAGATTGAAAAATATTGGTCTAGCTATTATAATGGCTTTGACACTAGAATTCAACTTGAAAATGACTTGATTTTTCTATTAAAACAATAAGGAGCATTATGCAAGCTAGAAATAGATTGAAAAGGAATGATATGGTTGTCATGGCCATTTTTCAAAAGTAGTCTTAGCATGATGATCCTTTATAACTGAATAAACATAAGATTATTAGAAATCTTGATCATAATGACCCCTTCTCCATCATTTTATGCATTAATACCCATCTCTTTCATCCCTTCTTCTATAAATATAGGATTCTAAGCCTTGAAATGGATCCCTCTCTTTGGAATGACAAGACTCTACCAAGATTTTCAGTGTAACACCTATTTGATGTAATAAAGACTAAATTCTTTCATTTTTAAAGCTAAGTGAAGTGTGTCTCTTGAGTTCATTGATGTGGTCAAGTGAATGTATGTTTTCCTTACCTCTATCTAAGTTTTATCACCTTCATTCAATGATTTTTTAATTCTCATAGGTCATTCTAAGTACATATATAGTCTTTTGGTTAGTGTGGAAGTGGAAAATTGCCCTCTCATGCTAGGTTGATAGCTAGTCCTTTCCTTATTATGAAATAATTATGTGGAAATTGATCAAAGATTGAATGAAGTGATGTATATCAGTCTTGAATATGTCCTATAGTGTGTCTTTTGAAAGTGTAAGGATCCAAAATATTTGGTACATCACCCTATTTTTACATGATTTCATATATTATTGTCAATCTCTCTCTCTTTCCCAAGCAAAATCTAGTTTAGGCTTAGTATAGATGATGGAGGGTTGATCCAAGTTTAGGTGACCCATAGCCTAGGGTCAGTCCCATGTTAGACTAGGTTTGAGAAAGAGGACTTGAATAATCCCCTTGCTCATCTAGGGTACAATCTAGACAACCAATACTTACCCTATTTCTTGCTTTATCATACGCTCTCTAGTGGCCTTTTTTTTGTCTTTTTCTCCTTGTATAGACATGTAAAAAATAATTTTGAGAAAATAAAACTCTTTTTAAGAGCACTATATCCTTTTCTAAAATTCCACAAAGTTTCTTATCTCAAATCAATCATTAGCTCATGTTTTTAGGTCTTTTCTACGTTCTATTTAGGCCTTTTAGGTTTCCTTATCCCCTATCTTACAAACAATCAATTATATTCCATACACTAAGGTAATTGAAAAATCAAAACCTCAAAAATATCTTAAATCACCTTAGTATCAAGATAATCACCAATTTTCAAAAGTTTTATATGGTTGAAACACCTGTAATATTAGAGTTGGTTTCTAACCCCGAATGTAGGGTTTGCACAGGGTGTACAGACCCGAGAAGGGGTCTTTTAATCTTGAACTTTATAAAATGTGTTTAAATGCATTATAATGGTTGGAAAACCTCTATACAATATTTACCCAACTTATCCAATCAAAATTTACCATATATGACATCTTTGTTCAATATTTATTTCAAATTCATTATCTGATTGTAAGTTTTTAACACAATCTTTGTAGAGTTTGAATGGATTATGTGACTATATATAATGACACCTTTGTTCAATATTTATTTCAAATTCATTATCTGATTGTAAGTTTTTAACACAATATTTGTAGAGTTTGAATGGATTGTGTGACTATCTTGTCTTAAAAACTCTACAAAGATTGTGTTAAAAACTTACAATCAGATAATGAATTTGAAATAAATATTGAACAAAGGTGTCATATATGGTAAATTTTGATTGGATAAGTTGGGTAAATATTGTATAGAGGTTTTCCAACCATTATATTTCATTTAAACACATTTTATAAAGTTCAAGATCAAAAGACCCCTTCTCGGGTCTGCACACCTTGTGTAAACCCTACATTTAGGGTTAGAAACCAACTTAAATATTACAGGTGTTTCAACCATATAAAACTTTTGAAAATTGGTAATTATCTTGATACTAAGGTGATTTAAGATATTTTTTAGGTTTTGATTTTTCAATTACCTTAGTGTATGGAATATAATTGATTATTTGTAAGATAGGGGATAAGGAGACCTAAAAGGCCTAAATAGAACGTAGAAAAGACCTAAAAACATGAGCTAATGATTGATTCAAGATAAGAAACTTTGTGTAATTTTATAAAAGGATATAGTGCTCTTAAAAAGAGTTTTATTTTCTCAAAATTATTTTTTACATGTCTATACAAGGAGAAAAAGACAAAAAAAAGGCTACTAGAGAGCCTATGATAAAGCAAGAAATAGGGTAAGTATTGGTTGTCTAGATTGTACCCTAGATGAGCAAGGGGATTGTTCAAGTCCTCTTGCTCAAACCTAGTCCAACATGGGATTGACCCTAGGCTATGGGTCACCTAAACTTGGATCAACCCTCCATAGAAGGCTGACTTCCTTTCAGATCTATCATATATATATATATATATATATATATATATATATATATATATATAGACACACACACACACACACACGTGTGTGTGTGTGTGTGTGTGTGTGTGTGTGTGTGTGTGTGTGTGTGTGTGTGTGTGAATTGAAAATTCATAAATAACCTTTATAACATGGTAAAAATAACTTAATAGTCATTCACATGTTTCAAATAACCTTCCATTCAATCTCCTTACTGTTGATGCACACACAGTTCTTATCTTGATCAAAGAATACAAAAATACAGGGTATAAATAGTTTGTTGTCACACAAGAAACTCTCTATTCATTTTTTAGTCGAATTAGATTTCATTAAACTGAAATACATATAGTTCTATAACATTTTTAATACCAAATCCTCATTCAATAATATATTTCCTTCATTATCTCATGTACACAGTTATTATAACATTAAGTATAAGTTACATAAGGTCTGCAAGTTAATTTCTCATTAATGACTTTGTAGATAACCAAAAATATACTATAACAATATTCAAAAATATATATCAAGCATACTAATCTTCACAAAAAGCTTAAAACACATTTCATCAATATACCTTTATCCATTACTTTGTTTACATAGTCATTACATTGTATATGCATATGAAACCTGGACTGTAGCATTAGTTTTCAATGACAAAAAGTCTTATATCCATTTTCTTGGGGTTCCTCTCCATTTCAGTTTGAATCCACCCACACAACTTGATTTTTAATTAAAATAATTACAATTTCTTTTATACATCTTAACTAATGTAATTAACTTTTAGCTCCCTCATGTACATTGGGAGAATGCAAACTACCTTAACCTATAAAATGAGCATCAAGATGAATAATCACATGAGCCATGTATGAAGTTAGGTGACATTGACTACTTGAGAGTATACATAATATAAATACATTATTTAAAACTCTTACACATATGACTACTGATCTAAAACCTTTTCAAAAGATTCAAAATTTCAAATTAAAGAAATTGGCAAGAAAATGCCAATGTGACTCCAATTCAAATTTGACCAAGGTCTAGAAACTAATAATGACTCTTACAACCCTAAAATGACTATATTTACTCTCTAAAGACTCAAGGATATGTAAGTAGACCAAAATTTACAAATGGTAGTGATGCTCCTGCATCATACTATTGATAAGTAAAAGAAAAACATTCCAATAAGGTTATAACTAGTCTGGTATTGATGTTATCTTTAGCATCTCTTGTTTAATAACATGCCCTCCTAGATCCCCAGGTCTATGTTAAGCATGTATACTTTATTTAATATTTATTATACTTATTATGGATCTTATTTTGATGATATCTCCCTTGATATGGATCTCCAAACTGATCATAGACATCTGATATTTATTCTCTTTCCTCCAAAGATCTACACATGAATCAAATAAGTCAAACATAACCACTCCTTACTGGTCCTCTTGAAATTATATTTGTTTCCCTTCAAATTATTTTTGCTCGTTCGCTACCAATTCTTCTTCATCTTGGCTCAAGATTGACTTCAATGCAAACTCAACTGTGATGTTAGATTCTTTGTCTCCTATTAGACTCAAAGCATCTAATTATTGCAATATTTGTTGCCACATTTTCTTCTCCTCTAGATTATATTCATCTATCTCTCCTTTTTCTTTAATTGGTTTTAAATAAGATAACTCTACTTGATGTAACTTAGAATTTTCAAGAACTCCAACATGTGCTACTTATTCATACTCTCTTATTTCCACCTCATAAGTTTATTCCTATATGTCAAACACTTCTTTGGGTGCCTCTATTTCTTCCTATCCTTCCATTGGCACATTCAAAAACTTTAATGCACTCTCATATAACTCATCTTTATCAATCTTCACATCAACATACTCATCAAAAACAACATTGAAATGAATGCATTGTCCTTCTTTTCTCTCCTCAAAGCTTTCTTAGATCAAACTTGCTCATTTTATGCTCATCATGAGGCATGGTGTGGCTAAATACTCACTTTATCCTTCTTCTTCATCAAGTGGTTCACCTTATTCAGGGTAGCATAGGATTGTATTACCATACTTAGCTATCTAATCAACTTGTTCCTCAACACTATCATGTTGTCTATGCTTTGCCATCCATCCCTTGTATTTTTTGATATCTTCTACTTCAAACTCATCCAAATATTTACATGTATACACATATACCAAGAATTCATTAGTCATAATATTTTGGCTTGATTACCCCTTTACTTCCCCTTTTAGGTTGCCTTGCTATCAACTTTTCCATTTTTCTTCTTCTCTTTTCCATCATCTGCTTGAGAGGCCATATCACTTTCCACTTGATATGAACAAGGAATCTTGGTATCATCTCTTCCAAGACTTATTTTAACCTTTCCAAAACCATCTTCATCTCAAAAATATCCTTTTCTCTCTCTAATTATCTTTTCTTCACTTCTTTGTCTTTGTCCATCTTCTTTTGGCATTCCTTATGCTTTAATCCCTTCATATTTCTTTCAGACTTCACTCTTCAAACTCTTTTTGGGACTCACCTTGACCTTTATTCTTATTGAAAATCCTACCTATTTTTCTCCTTTTACCTCACCTAGGTCTCTTTCACTTGAATCTCTCTCTCTTAGAGTCTCTTTCTTTCTTGTCCTCACTTGGGAACCCTCTCTTTATCTCAAGCTCTTCTTGAGGTTCTTTCTTCGATATTACACTAGATCACTTCTATCTAAGCCTCTTATCTTAAGGGATTTAACCACACCACTCTTCTCTCTCACGTATATTTATACCTCTCCACTCTTTCTTGTAATATGATTAATGACTCATATCAATCTTAATATAACCTTCATTACCTACTCAACATAATCTTCATGCAATAACATAGCATTTTAAAAATACAAAACATACATCATTTTAGAATGTAACATGCTATGATACCAAATGATGTAGAGGTATTTAATGATATTGTTTAATTTTTTATGCAAACAAATATAATCTTATACACTCACCTCTACTTCTAATCACCTAGCTCTGACTTATTATGTTTATCTATCTTCAAAGTCTATCTCTTTTTGATCTCTTGATCTCTACAACCCTACTCTTGAATACCCAATATCTTGTTATTTATTTAAAGCCTTTAAATCTTATATATTAATGATCATAACTCAAATTATCTTCACTACTCATTTCATCAATACCATTCACACTTGTCACCCTCTAATCAATCCTCACAATGGTCTTGTTTCAGTATGTTCATTCCTTGATGAAACCTCTTTAGTGATTGGATCCATATATGTTTTAGACCTATTTATCTATGTTAGAAATCATATCAAAATATTTTCCACTCTATAAATACAAATTTAAAACCTTTATCCCATCCTCATAATTTATCAAACAATACTTGACAACTTACCCTGCTTCTTGTTTTCTCACAGGCTCCCTGGTAGCCTTTTTTGTCTTTTTCTCATTGTACGAACACGTACAAAATAATTTTAAGAAATTAAAACTCTTTTAAATCACCATATATAATTTTATCACATTAAACAAAGTTCATTATCTCAAATAATTCATTAGTTTACTTTTCTAAGTCCTTTCTAGGTTTTGTTTAGGACCATTAGGTCTCCTTATCTCATATCCTACACATAGTCAGTTATATTCCATACACTAAGGTAATTGTAAATTTAAAAAATTTAAAATATATTGAATCACTTTATTTGAAATATAATCACAAATTTTCCAAAGTTTTGTATGGTTTAAACACCTATAATATTAAATTTGATTTCTAAACCCTAATGCAAGGTTTGTACAGGCTCTATAGATCCGAGAAGGAGTCTTTTGATCTTGAACTTTACAAAATGGGTTTAAATGAATTATAATCATTTGAAAACATATAAAAAAATTTTAACCACCTTATCCAATCAAAATTTACTAGCTATGACACCTATATTCAATATTTATTTCAAATCTTTGATATGACTATAGGTTTTTAACATAGTCTTTGTAAAGTTTGAATGGATTGTGTAACAAAATGTATTTAAAAATGAATTGTAAATTAAAAAAGTAAATTTATAACATGGTAAAAAAACTTACCATTCATTCACATATTTCAAATAACCTTCCATTCAATCTCCTTATTGTTTATGCACACACTGTTCTTGTCTTAACTAAAGAATACAAAAATACAGGGTATAAGTAGTTAGTTGTCACACAAGAAAATCTATATTAATTTTTCCTTGGAATTATATTTAATTTAAATGAAATATATATAGTTTTATAACATGTTTAATACCAAATCCTCATTCAACAATGTCTTTCCTTCATCATCTCATGCACACAGTGCTTTTAACACAGAGTATAAGTTACATAAGATCTGCAAGTTAGTTTATCATAAATGACTTTGTAGATAACCAAAAAAATAATGTAACAATATTCAAAACATATATAAAGCATGTTAATATTCATATAAATATTCAAATACATTTCATCAATATACCTTTCTCCATTAATTTGTTTACATAGTCATTACATTACATATGCATAAGAAATAGGGATTGTAGCATTAGTTTTCAATGATAAGAAATATTATATCCATTTTATTGGGGTTAATCTCCATTTAAATTCAAATAAACCCCCAAAACTTGATTTATTAAAAAAAAAATTTAAATTTCTTTTATGTATCATAACTGATCTATCTAACTTCCAACTCCCTCATGTATATTGAGAGAATGCAAACTACCTTAACCTCTAAATTGAGCATCAAGATGACTAATAACATGAGCCACATATGAATTCAGGTGAAATTTAATACTTGATATTATACACAATATAAATACATTATTGAAAAATCTTACACACATGAATAATGATCTAAAACCTTATCAAAAGATTTAAAATTTCAAATTAAAGAAATTGGTGGGAAAATGCCAATGTGACTCTAATTTAAATTTGACCAAGGTATAGCAGCTAAGAATGACTCTTACAACCATAAAATGACTAGATTTACTTTCTAAAGACTCAAGGATATTTAAATATACCACAATTTACAAATGGTAGTGATGCTCATGCATCACTCTATTTATGATTTTTATAAATTTGACCAAGGTCATGTGTATTCAAAATCAATTGGTATCAAATCCATGAATTAGTCAAAATCCATTAAAATACTTTTATAAAATCTTGTTATCATTAGTATTTATTCAAAATATCATAGGGACATGTTTAATCTCGAAACCTGCTTGAACACTTTATTATCTTTTATCAAAGAAAATTTTGTCATTGTTTCTTATATATATCTATTAAGGCTATCTTGAAGTAACACATAAATCTAGGTATTATTTGAATAACAAGAATGACATAATTTCAAAAGGTATTGGATGGAAATTTAAACTATGTGATATTAAATGAAGTTAAGTCTAAAGGCTTATATGAACTACCAAATCAAGGTGTATTGTCAACTATAGTTGAACAAGGTAAGTCTTATTAGACTACTCCTATAAAAATTACTCATGATGTTATTTCCAGTCCAATAGTGAATTTTAAACCTCATATAATTAAAATATCTAAAGTTTACAAAATTCCAAAGCTCCAAGATAACATTTTTGGAAAGATATTTTACAGGTCTACTTTCAAGTATTTTGTAAAACCACTATCAAAGTTATAGAATTAGGTCTTACATAAAAACTAGACAAACCATATCAAATAGATATTTTTACTTTAATACCATAATCATAAAATAATTATATTAAGAGTCACCTAGATGTATAATTTGTCCATTTTGATTTAATACATGTATATCAAAATCCACATATACCTGGTAATTATATCAAATTTTTATCTTATATTGAACCTTGTGATAGGTGTCAAGCTAAATTTAGACATGTCTATTAACTCTAATATGTATATAGGTTTAATGATTGAACCATATGTTATGAATTCTATCTAAATATGATAATTGGGTCAAGAGATAAAGGTTATCAAGAAGTAAAATTTGGAACTTTGGATTTTTGGGGATTTTTATCCTGTGTATGGTCTTAAAATTTTCAACCCTTTATAGTATGCCTCCATAAATATTTAGGTGTTTTATTGCATGACCATCACCATAAGTCCTTAAATAATTTAAATCCTACCATATGATCCAAATCCATAAAGTTATTACAGATTCCATAAAATGGAAGTTAGGCTAGTTGAAGAATGCAACTCCCAAGCTACATCATAAAGAAAACCAAGTTGAGAAATATAATGGACAAAAAATCCATATACCTCCCATAAATTTGTCACAATATAAAATATTCCATTCTCCCAAACCTAGTTATACATCATCACATAAATATCAAGGAAGTACTTGAAGAGGAAATGTTTTTGTTGAATTTTAAGAGGAAATTTTTTAACAAGTTCCAAAACCCAATGTTTTCCCAAAAATGACTATGTATTCCCTTCTAAGAGAGAATAATATATAATTTTATAAATAGAATGGTGTTAATCTATATAAAATAGGTAGATTTACACCTCTGAAAGGTTATTACAAGCAACCAGAAGGCCAAGTATCATATTTTTCTTAGGCATTCAATACAAATGATAAGTAGCCTCTTGTGAGTTTAAAAATATAAATTATGTGGAAATATATAATGTACGTTACCAAGATAATTGAGGTGATCTATGAATATATGCCTAGATAATTAGATGATATTTGAATAAGGTTACTTTATTAGCTAATAATGCTAGGAGTCTGAAATAATAAACATATTATGTTAAAACTATAATAGTCTATAAAAATAATTAGATAAGTTGGAAGTCACACATATAATATTATAGATTAGTCTTCGAATAATCTATCTTATATAAGATAAATTATCAAATATAGATGATAAGTTGTCATTGCTAGAGAATAGTTTAGACTAGCTTGAACATGTTGAAAAGGAATCCTAGATTGAAAAAGAACAAAAGAAAATATAAAATAAATTGAAAATTGTTATAGGAAACATCGATTAAGACTTAATTTATATTGATTTTGGGTTAAATTTTGTAGTAGATACTACCTATAAAAAATAAGTATTCAAGTGAAAAGTATAATTAAAATGATGATATGGTCACAAGTACCTATAAATCCCTGATTCCTCAATATTGATGATCTCTTAAAACCATTCACTGAGATCAATACATGGTTTAATACCATGAAGACCCTAGATATTGCTAAAAATATAGATGGATTTAGTAATGTGATGATTGTTGTCTAATATTTTTGGGGTATTACCCTAAAATGGTGGAATGTTATTAGAGTAACCATACAAGTAACTAGAATCTTTAACCAGGTTGATCCAATGTAATCAATTTTATAGGTTATGATTAATGAATTTATTCCCCCTTAGGTAAATAAAAAAAAACAAAAAGTAACAAATGGTTGGAAAAAATGTATTTATGCAATTTGTATTAGTTTGAAGCTTATGATATCAATTATTGTAGCCTTGAATATTGACGAAAATATCATATGCATGATGTTGTGAAAATATAATTCTTAAATTCTTTTCCACATAATCTATATTATCATGCCATATCTTATATTTATGTTAAAAGATTAAGTATTTTTGATATGACAATTACTTATTTCATTTAACTTTCTAGACACTACATAATGAAGTTTATAACATAGACCTATGTTATACAAAAGCTTAATAAGCATTAGGAGTCCAAGTTTGTCACTAAATTCCCTAAGACATATCCTTATGGTTTGAAACAATTCTTGTATAAACCAAAGCATCATAAAAAGTGTCTTATAAATGCTACTCTTTTTCCCAAAACACCACACACTTGATCCATGCCATAAATATCTCCACCACTATTACTTCTCATGTCTTGATTCTAAAACCATGAAATGTTATATTTACAACATAACTAATATGACCATATTGCATCAAATTATTCTTGTAATAAAAAAATAATCAAGGTTGTATATTCCACTAATGCAATAACATAGTGGGATATAATAGAAGAAAATTAAGACTTGTACCAACAATAAGATATCTTCGAACCAATCCTCAAAGATGAATAAATTAAAGATGAAGAAGGATAAGGTACAAATTATGAATAATTAAATAGTATGGATAAATAACTTTAAGAACTAGTTACCATGATGCAAAGGTTGTTATTTCAAAATAATATTAAGATGAAAGTAGTAGCTCCAGACCTTCAAGAGGAAGGTATTCTCATATCAATTTTAGAAGAAGAGGAGAAAGAAGTTATAGTATGGGAAAATTATCAAATTTTAATTAAACACCTCTAATGTATAAAACTAGATCCATGGACTATTAATTTTAAATACTCTTTCAAGCCCAATGACAATTGGATCAAAAATAAGTTTGACTACTTGGTACCATAAAAACAACCAACACCTGTGTAACACCAAGTACAACAAATCCCTACATGGGAACCAAAGTGGAAAATACTAGAGGCATCATTATGAAATAATATTAGAGAATAAATAACAATAAATGATTATTTATTTGAAAATGATGAAGAATATAATTTTGAAGTTAATGAAGACAAGTGTTATGATTTTGAAGGAAGATGAAATATAGGATAAAAATAAAGGGTTGATACTTGGCACAAAGACATACAACTCTAGAGACATAAATTTGGGAAGAACCTATGGTAGAAGAGGTCAAACAAGCTAAAAAATAATTCATATAAGTACCTCTATATGATCCATCCCATTTTATATTAGTATGCACAATTGTTATTTCCATTCAAGAAGTCAAGCTTGTAATTATTACTTAGCTCATAAAAGGAAGGTATTCACAATTTATTTATTTGAGAGATAAATGGTAAAACTTATGATTAACATATAGATATAAGATATTCCCATTAATTTTTTAAATCACCTAAAATTGTTGATAGGGAAATTCTAGATAAGAATCAAGTATAAAAATCACTTGATGTTTAGGGTAGTTCATTTAGTGGTCATTTTTATAAGCATTAAGATCCCATGTTGATTCAAAGAAAGAAATTATTTTGTGACTTTTAGCAACATGAAAAATTCCAATACACATCTTATTAGAAGGTACTTTCATTGATAGATACTATTCATATAGTTCAACCCATAAGAATGTTATGTTCACATTACAAGCTAAGAGTATTAGAGCACCCAAACTTGTCTATATTACAGAACAATTTCCTAAGACTATGAGTCAAAAACCATTTAATACTATCCTAGATGAATTTGAGAAATTGGGGAATTTAATAAAATTGGAAATATGCTTAGATGTTCTTAAAATGTTCTAGTAGAAAATAATGCTAGAGATGGAAATTGAGATATAAGAAGGGAAAATAATGAATATTGGGAAGAAAATTCGAATACTAGTAGTAGACTATGAAGACATGGAAAAGGTAATTAAAGAATTGATTGAAGTAAAACTTATTTAACCTTATACTTCCCCATATTGTTATTATGCCTTTATGGTAAACAAACACTTTGAGCAAAAAGTGGGAAAGAAGAGGATGGTGATAAATTTTAAACCATTGAATGCAATCACTGAGCCATATACCTATTCAATTCCTGATAAATCATATCTTATACACAAAGTATATAGATGTAAATACTTCTCATGGTTTGTTTATAAATAAGGGTTATATCAGATCAAATTTAAAAAGTAGATAAACCAAAAACAACATTTACTTGTCCATTTGGCCACTTTTAATGGATCATAATGCAATTTGGCTTCATGAATGCACCTTCTTACTTCCAATCTCATACCACTGAAATAGTCTAAGGAAATTATGAATTTTTTTTTGTAAATATTTTGATGATATTTTGGTCTTTAGTGAAAATTTTGAAGAACATTTGGATCATTTAATAAAATTATTTAAAATTTGTAAGGATTTAGGTATTGTAATGTCAAGTACTAAAGTCTAATTATGCTAGTAAAACTATAATTTCCTTGGCATGAAAGTTAAAAATATAGAAATTGAGGTTCAACATCACATAAAAGATAATGTGTTTCAATTTATTGATGTAATGGAAAATAAGGAACTTTAATATTTTCTTTGCATGTTGAATTATGTAAATAGTTTTCATTATGATCTAGGGAAGGATAGAGCTCCTTTGTAAGAACTCCCCAAGAAGACAAATAAGTTTGTTTGCATAGAAAACCATACAAAGGCTTTTTAAAAAATTAAATCAGAGGTACAATCTTTACTAGTCCTTCATATCCCCAAATATGAAGATTTCATATTGTGTACTGATGCTTGATAATGCATGGGGAGGAGTTTTGTATTGTATTGAATATGGTAAAGAGTTGGTCTATGAATATGATAATGGCGTATTTTAAAAGATTTTAAAAACTATATATCCTCTAATAAAGAGATATATGTAGTGAAAAAGTAATTAGAATAGCTTGCACTCAGGATCACACATTTGAAACATTTTTTTGATAATAATATATTGTACAATGTCCTTGATATTTAAAGAGAAATAACATGGAAGAAAAGATGACCAAGGCAAATATGTTCAATGAAAAACATACTTTTATCATTTTAACTATTTTGTTGAACATATTATAGGATAAAATAATGTAGTAGCTAATTGGTTGAGTTGTAGCCCAACTAGAACTCATATGTTCTAACTAGTCGCTGGTTTTAATTTAACAAAGATTAAAAAAATTAAAGTTTCATGAATTAAATATTTAGATATAGGAGAAATCTTGCACGAATGACTAAATTATCCATATATGATATTTTATAGAACATCCTCCATAGATCTTCACTCTTCTGGAGTAGTACATGTCTTTGAAATGTAGAATGAAGCTGAAATAACTATTCAAAGACTCTACAATGAAATTTAGATGTGCCAATTTTTTGGTCTCATTTAACATCCTGATTAGACATAAAAATAAAGATTATAAATTTATATATGCCTATTTCAATAGAGAAAAGAACTTAGATATTAGTCCAATAGAAATAAATACCCAATATTTTACCACTTGGAATAATACCATAGGTGTAGAGAAAAAAGTGATGGATTCTTTCCTTAGGGACTCCATGGAGGTCATGAGGCCATGATAGTGATATCACACACTAAAAGAAAGTAACTATGGAAATATCCTTTAAGGGTTAAGCCTAGGGTTTGATTTAATTAGATTGGTCACATAATTATAATTCTTATTCTTAATTACCTATGACCACTACAATGTAATCTAAATCAAAACTTCACTCTAAGATTATCATGGTCATTTTATATAATTATCTATGTTCTAGCATAGTTTAGTTATGACCCATTCTATGCATATAGCTTAAGGACTAAACATAAAACATTTGTGGCTACTTCAATTTAATTTCATATACACTTTTAAAGACACAAGATTTATGGTATATTCACCTTGTGATCTCATTTATCATGGGAGTGGACTCATGCAATTATATTTAAATTGATATTTTAATAAGTTGATGATTTCCATGGATTTAATTAAGGCCACATTGATCCCGTAACCATTAGATGGTTATCATGTGGAGGGTGTTATCATAATTTTATCTAAATAGTTGGTCATTATATATATATATATATATATATATATATATATATATATATATATATATATATATATATATAACTCTATGAATGATGTCACCCCATGATTTCTAGATGGTGCCAAATGATGGCTTGTGATCATTGTATTTCATCAAAGGTGTAAATGTGTGAGGAATACGAAGTGAAATGAAATGAAATATTCACTCTAAGGTTACTATGGTTAGTCATATATAGTGATTTATGTTATTTGATAGTCTAGTTGTGGCCCTTTATATGAATTTAGCCTAAAGCTTAAACATAAAACATTTTTGGCCATTTCACTTTAATTTAAGACAATATTCACACTTTAAACATTATATCACTCTAAACCTTATTAATTACAAATGTGATCATAATTTTTAGCTAATGTATGGAATTATATAATGGATTGGAAAATATAATAGGTCCATAATTTAGATTTATAGGAACTTTGTGAACATGAAGGAATATAAAGAGGCAACATGTCACACCAAATGAATTCATGATTGACGTCACCCTATGATCATTAGATGGTTTCAATGTGGTGGCTTGTGATCATTGTATTTCATCAAAGGTATGGACGTGTGAGGAATATAAATTTAAATTAGACAAAAGTTTTGATAAAATATCACCATGGTCACTTTTTTATAATGCTTTCTGTTATACAATATTCTAGTTATGGCCCCTTATATACATATAGCCTAGAATGCTTTACATAAAACATTTTTAGTTACTTCACTTTAATTTAAAGTGAACACTTTAAACATTATATCACTTGGGACCTTATTAATTTCAAACACTATCATAATTTTTAGTGGACACATGGATCTATAGAATGGATTTAAAAATATAATGGGTTAACAAAGTTGTCAAAATAAAATAAAATTATTTTCGTGACTGTATTGTACTCTTTAAAATTAAAGCTAGTAATAAATTTTAGTATGTATCATATCTCATCTATCTCTGGACTTGTGGGGTTTACATATTTCATCTATATATCAACTTGTGGGGTTTACAAAAAAATACCAGAATATAAAAGATAACTTGTTGGAGAGTGGGTTGTCATTGATGTTAAATTATGATGTCATGTGTGAATTTAAGACATTCTAAATTACAAAGTTCCAAGACTTGAGAGATATTTCAAAGGTAATATAGGATGTTGCTAAGATGTATAATCCTTAAGAAGATTTTTAGGGAAGATTGAGAGAATGTTATGAGTGCATATAACATGTTAATGATGATTTTATATCAATATAATAACGTTCCAAGTTCTTTCAATATCCAAGTTTGACTGATGGTTCTAGACCTAATATGCACAGAGACTTAGTGAGGTCCAAATAAAGGGTCAAATTGAGTTTCCAAGGTGTTTAATCCCATGTGATCAGGAAGTGAGGTGTAACAAGGTGGGTTAAAGGTGTTGACTAAGTTTTAGGTCTTGAGGAGGAAGACAAAATAAGAAACAATGTTGGAATGTTTCTTATGCATG
Source organism: Torreya grandis (assembly GCA_037957365.1). Classification (NCBI taxonomy): domain Eukaryota; kingdom Viridiplantae; phylum Streptophyta; class Pinopsida; order Cupressales; family Taxaceae; genus Torreya; species Torreya grandis. Next base: position 2,601,280 of record JARHVA010002003.1, on the reverse strand, counting down.
CAAAATTAAGGTTTCAAGATCGAGAAGGAAGTTAAGATGCTCATTGGAAAGTGTATAGTTTAAATGGTGAATTGATACATTTATATTAGTTGGGTAAGGGTATTAATAATCTTACAAAATCATTTTAAAGAGAAACCAAGCCCTTAGATTTATGAACACATTTAAGAAGGTAAGGAGGTTTTTATGATTGTAAACCCTCATAGTGGAGTAATTAGAAATATGTGAGTGGTTTTGGAATATAATGGATTTTTTTATAAAATTTTTTGATTAGATGTTTTATATGAATCCTCCATGCACCTTTAGGTGGTAGTGGTGTGTTAGATTAGTGAGAAGAAGATATAGAAAAGTGATTATTTTTAAAGACTTTTTTGTTACAGGAAGGGTTGACTAAGTCAACACATAAATTCTGATGGAGGATGAAGTAAAATAATTTTTATTAATGTACATAATTTTATTTTGGATATAAATATTCTATATTTCAATCATTTTGGTCAATCAAGTTGACCTATCACTAATCTACAAATAGTGAAAATAGTGAGTAACAACCAGACAGAGTGAGAACCTATTTGGGGATGATGTGAAAGTGACTAGGGATGGATAAAATGGTTTTGGGTATTTATTTAATACATATTACTCATGTTAAATTTGTTTTTAATTCATGGTGATGCTCATACATAGGTTAGAAGATGCTCTCAAAGTGGCTTATCTAAGTAAAGGTGAACAGTGAAAGGTTGAGTTCAAATATTAGACTATACATTCCTTATTTTTTATTATACATTTATGTATATGTTATTTAATTTTATATAAGGATGTTTACATACCAAATTAGTACATTTAAATATCAAGGAAGTGTTTTCACAAGTGTTAGGAGTCATGTTCACTATGAATGTGTTTTGAGCCTGAGTGATTGTTTTAGGTATGGTAAGAAAAGTGATGTGTTTGATACATTTTGACATAATTTGATGCATATAATGATCATGTAATTAAATTATATGACATAAATTAATTATTAAATATTTTTTAAGGTTGAGATATTGAATAAGGTGTTTTGATGTGAAAGCCAAAATGGCTTGTCCAACTATGTTAAGATAGTGAGATAGAGACCTGAGAGATTAGTCTATTAAACCAGTGGATGATGTCTAAATAAATGATCCAAATATTTTAGGTTGTTATATAAGACTCATATAAGATATTAATTTGTATTTTAAGTCATGAAAGTTTCATTTTATGTTAAAATGACAAAGTTGTTCATGACTATACTTTAGGAAGCTATAGGTAGTTTGAGTGATCATTTTGAAGGAGTGAGTTTAAAGTTGTGTGACCTTAGTTGAATAATAAAATGAGTTTTAATATGTTATTTAAGTATTTTAGGTTCATATTAATTTGTTTTAATTCATTAAATTTACATATGTATATGTGGAGAGTCAAAATGTTTTGACTATACTTTGACTATGTTTGACCAGTCTAAATGGTCCTATTACAGAGGTATTTTTGGGTACTTCGATCCTGAGTGAAGGTGTAAAATGGACATGGAGAGGTTTATGACGTAATTAATTATATATATATATATATATATTTTCAATTTTATTATTTGAGAAAAGTGATTATATGCTTTAGCTCTATAAGATATACTCTTCTGTGTTTTTTTGGCCTAATGGTGAGTAGGCTAAAATGGCTTAGTTCAAGTGGTGAGTTGGAGTTCTAGGAGGTATGGACCTATGTGGGAATAATAAAGGGTATATTTTAGGTATGTTTTATGTATTTAGTCTATTAGATAAGGCAAAATGTGGTCCAATAACTCTAAGCATAACGTGTGCCTTAGAGGAGGCGTAATTCCTTTAGGTCTCTATTAGGCCTAATTGAGTTTTAAGCCTTAAGGATAATAGATGAAAAAAGTGATAGTTGATTTATAATGGTAAATTTTTTAAGTACCTATTTAATTGTGATCCAAGTTTTTAAAGTATCTTGGCTGACCAAGATGGGTTAGATGAAGAGTGTAATATAAAGGCAAGGCGTAATAGGCCTATTTGGACTTATTATGGGAGTGTGGATTAAAGTGAAGGAAAAAAATAAATCAAGGAGTAAAGGTAGGTTACTAAGGAACATAATAAGGTGAATGTGATCAATAATTAATATCTAATTAAGTTGATGCAGGTGGACACATAGGTCATTAGACCTAATGAGCCTCGAAGAGGCATATTGGGCAAGTGAGCACTAGAGGCTTCTTGAGTGAGATTAAATGGAAAGCATGCATACAAAGGAGGTCATGATAATTTGAAGAGTAAAAAATAGGTTTTTTTTTTAATAAAAAGGGTAAAAATATATTAATAAAAGAATAAGAGAATTATAAGAAGAATGGGGGACCGAAATCCCCAAAGGAAAACAATAAGTGCAAAAAAACTAGGGACGAACCCACCTATATGTTGATATGAGCCTTCTTATCTTCCTCCACAATATGTTCCAGATTAAAGCAAAGCTCTGGGGAGAGAGACTCCCAATCCTTAGAATTACCACCATCTAAATGCTCGGATGCCCATTTTGCCAAACAATCCACTACTCTATTCCATTCATGAGGAATATGAACAAACCTAATTGTATCCATGAGCAAGCTAATCCTCAAAATCTATTGCATAATCCTAGCGAATTGCTAATTGACATCTAGCACTTTCCTCTTAACAAGCAGGTTGATCATGACTTGAGAATCTGATTTGCAAATGATCCTACACCAACCCAATGCCTGACCCTTCTCAAGAGCATAGAGAATAGCCTGGCCTTCCATCATGTTGTTGGTTTGCATCCCCTCATGGACCGCAAAGAGAAAAATCACCATACCTTTAGAGTCTCTACCTATCCCACTAGTACCTGCAAGGCTAAGGTTTCCCCTAGAAGAGCTATCCATATTGATCTTGAGAAACCCATTGGGAGGGTATTGCCACTGACCATCCCTATGAATCTTCTATTTACCCTGTCGACCTCTCTTGACACAAGCTGAATTACCTATAAATCACTGGAATCCTAGGCATGCCACCACCTCAGCATCCTAATTGGATAAAGGGAGACAAACCTCACTCTTGGCCTACATAGTCTCCTAAATCATCCCTACGACTTTTTGCCATACTTGTTGCACCATAATCCTCTCATTCTAGAATATCTACCTATTTCTCTCCAACTAGAGCTGCCACAGCAACAAGATGGGCCCCCTTAGCCAAACATTCTATAGAAAAGCCATCCTTGAGGGGGGTTCTCCCACACCACTCCAAAAATTGACCAAGGATGAAACATGGAGATAGGGGCACTACCATACATCCCACCAATAATGCTAGAGTTGTAAAGCAAAGGAGTAACAAAAAAATAGGTGAGTAGAATCCTCCTCAGCCACTCCACACATAACACAAATGGACAGGCCTTGGAAGCCTCTTTTCCAAAGATTGTCCTAGGTTAAGCACCTATTCCAAGCCAACAACTAAATAAAGCAGTTGCATTTTGGCCATGAGAATTTATTTCAGACCTATCTCCACCATTGCATTTCTCCCCTACCCAATCTCTAAGATAATAAAGCTTGATATCCAGAAGCAACTATGTAATTTCCTTTAGGATTGGGAGACCAAGCAAGCTCATCTTCCTCCTAGAGGGAGTTACATCAGTTTTTGGAAAAGAGGTTTAGTAGCTCATCATGCTCCTTTTATGTTCCAACAACTAGCCAAACCTCAGGCACTTTTCATTTTACCACCTCCAGCTATTCACAGGAAATGTATGATTTAAAGTCACTCACCTAAGACCAACCAGTATCAAGGAATCTATAGCAAAGGTTTGATAGATTAGGTAACTAAGAAATAATGGGAGGGTTACCATCCCAAAAATTAGTCCAAAAGAGAGCCTTGGATCCCCACTTACAAATCTAGAATAAGCCTTCCTTAATAAGAGCAGCCCCTTTTTTGAGAGTCCTCCATATCGCTGAGCCTTTCCCAATGAGTGGATAATGAAGAATATCATTGAGTGGCCTCTGAATAGTACTTTTGAGAGAGAATTTTGGCCTAGGCCTTGTCTTGTTCATTACACTAGCACCAATAAAGCTTAGTCACCAAGGCAACTCCATTTAAGTTCATCTACCTTAGGCCAAGCCCCCCATATTGTTCAGGGCTATAGACTATCTCCCATCTAACTAAGCTCCATTTTGAGGTCATCAAAGTACCAACCCATAAAAATTGCCTAGTAACCGAGTCAAATTCCTTAATAATTCCCACTGAGGCAACCTGAAGCATACATCTATAAATGGGCAAAGCCTGCACCACAGATTGAATTAATTGAACATGACCCACAAAAGAAAACCACCTGTGAGTCCAATGATTCACCTTCACCCTATTGGGATATGAAACACCTGGAAGCACACAATTGATTACCAAATCCAAGCAACTTAATATGTGGAAATAACTAGAATCAATAAGTAACTAGAATCCAGAAATAACACAAGATATGAGAGACAATACACAACTTGTATTAAAACTCTTACAGAAAAGAATACAATAAAGAAGATGCCACTTCTTCTCCACCACCTCTTCAGAGGCTTCCCACACCTCAAGTGAACAGTAATTCTCTCCTCAAAGCGCTCTCTCTTAGGTCCCAACACCCAACTCAAACACTGAGTTGGTGTTCACCTTATACCTATGCTCCACGCACACCACAAGTTCTCCACACACTCCATAAGTACACAAACGTACTCCAAGTAGATCTCCCCTGAACCTGCAACAACCTACACCTCAATAGACCTTACTTATGGAAGGATCTTCCTTGCCTTCCTCTTTGCTCTGAGTACACACCTGTACTCCAAGTAGATCTCGCCTGATACTGCTCCCTGTTGTGTTGCTATCCTCTCTAACTTTGCACACCTGCAAATCAACCTGGTTCTGCACACATGTGAACCTTGACCTTGCACACACATACACTTACATATCAATGATCTTACTTACCATGTAGATCTCCTATAGAAGCCATGCTCACCTGATGACCAAGATCATACACTCCTAAAGAACCCTGCTGATTCTCCAATCCAGCACCCACCTTGGTACTGTGGCACTAGGAAGAACACACCATTGCTCACCTCACACACAGAAGGAGCTTATAATAATGCTCTCTTACTCTCTAGCACACATTTACAATATAGCAATGAGTGAGTCTAATAAATAGAACTCATACAAACAATAATTAGACACCTAATATAATAATTAGATCCGTAGCTCTCAGTCTAAAATTAGCTCTCATCATGCAAACACTTGGTTTGTCAACTAACTGCCCGTAATATACTCACAATCGAACCACACAAGCGACTGACGTCGGTCCCTGTCTGCCTGGGGGTCACCAATGCTAGCCAATCTCTGACCAACATCAGTTGCCTTTTGGTCTAATACTACCGACGTCAGTTGGCCTAACCGACGCCGGCATTTGAGACACTCTGCAACCCTTCTACAACCTCCTCCTCTATTTGCATTAGTGAAGCTTTTAGCTCCACAACCTAACAATGTCCCACTTGGAGATAAAAAGCTGCACTGTACCTATATCTGTACCCCATCTAATCTATTTCTTGGCTTGTATCCCTCTTCAAGCTCAACACTAAAGACCACCCACCACACAACCTATGGTGTACCTCCTATCATCTGAGTACCCTACCGCATCCACATCTACAAACACATGTAGTGAAGTCCTGACCCTGAATAGCATGAATCCCTACTGCTAGTCTCTCTCAAATACCTGAGAACTCACTTCTCTGAATTGGCTCCTAACTCTCTGACAGCACCCACTGCTTGGGAAAACTCAGGTCTATCCTAGACCTCATGTGATTTTGGACACAGAACTGTCCAGCCCTTGGTGCACTCTGATTCTGCATCCTGAACCTCGCCAACACCTAATTCACATCAGCTCCCACTAGAGACAAAATCAACCTGTGATCTCCCATGTCTCCCATGCCAAAGAATTTCACTGCTCCAAATTCTTCATAGCAAACCACTGAACTAATCTTACCCTTAGCTCAACAAAACCCTATATGTATACCCCTGCTAGCTAGCATATTATCCACATACACCAACAGAATGATGTCATGATTCATCATCCACCTGGTAAGACAAACCACAGTAGTTACTTGACATTGACTGAAGCCATGCTTCATCCTCCACTTGTCAAACCCTGTACCACTATCCTGTAGCTCCTCAAGACCATATAACTTGGCCTTCCATCTCACATGTCCATTCTCTCTATTATTCAACTAAGGTATCCATTCATTTTGCAGTGCTAACATACCAGCTGGCAACCCTACCAAATATCCCACTTGGTTCTGCAGTCTCTCCATGCCACGCTCCCACTATTTCCTAGATCCTTCCTACTCTGCAGTAAGCAATGAGTATAAAGAAGAGGAATAATGAATTTGAGACTTGCATCTTTAGTCCTCCATATGGGTGTTTGAGACTCCTTGACAGCTTGATGTCCACCCAAAATTCGTTATAATGACCGACCTCGGTCACCACACAGTCTGCACCCGACCGACATCAGTTCATGCGCCTGTCCTGACTACCAACCCTGCCGACGTCGGTGTCCTCCTTCTAGTGACGTCAGTCCTCATGATCGACATCGGTCTTACATATTGTCGATGTCAGTTTTCCTACCAACGCCGATACCTATGTTTCCTGTGAGTGATGACTTTTTACCCGCGAGCTCCTTTGAATCAATCCCCATGTCCAAACTACCCTACTCAAAAGTATCTAGCCCCATCCACTGGTCTCTATCTGCCATCTCCTCCAAGAACACCAAGGCTTTCCAATTCTTAAGCCTATCAAATATATCTATCTTCTACTTAAGAACATGCATCTCCTTCCTGCTCATGTGACCAAGCCTATGAAGCCACGTCTCCACAACAAAAGAAGAATCAGTAATATAAACAAGTAGATAAAGAGTACCTATTTTCTTACCACCATCTAATTCAAGTGCATCCACTGTGAGAGTTCTCATGCATCTCTCATCACCCAACTCTTCTAAAGAAATTAGCCACATCTCCAAACCTGGGACCTGCATGACCTCCTTCAACACCCATGTGTTGGCCACCTGCAATTTTAGCTTCACTTCCCCTTTGCCAATTCTTTGACAAGGCTCACCAGCTCCTCTACCTGGGGCTGCATGGAAAGGCAACCGAATCTGTAAGACAAGATTCTACTTTATCCAAGAAATGTACCAGAGCATCCTATACCACATCCCCTACAACATCTGCTTCTTCAGTTCCATCATGCTGATCTTCCACAAACCAACACTCTTCTTTTACCTGCTCTTTCTTTCCATCAGACCGTAAGTGACCATCTGTGCTTTTCAACTCCTCCATTCTTAGCTTACTTTCATCTACCATTTCTCTACTCCCACTCAATTAGAAACCCCTGAGAGTGACCTGTAACCAAACACAAAACCGCTTCCTACAACCTTAGCTCTGATACCACATGTTGGGATATGAAACACCCGAAAGCACACAATTGATTACCAAATCCAAGCAACTTAATATGTGGAAATAACTAGAATCAACAAGTAACTAGAATCCAAAAATAACACAAGATATGAGAGACAATACACAACTTGTATTAAAAAATTTATACAAAAGAATACAATAAAGAAGATGCCACTTCTTCTCCACCACCTCTTCAGAGGCTTCCCACACCTCAAGTGAATAGTAATTCTCTCCTCAAAGCTCTCTCTCTTAGGTCCCAACACTCAACTCAAACACTGAGTTGGTGTTCACCTTATACCTATGCTCCACGCACACCACAAGTGCTCCACACACTCCATAAGTACACAAATGTACTCCAAGTAGATCTCCCCTAAACCTGCAACAACCTGCACCTCAATAGACCTTACTTATGGAAGGATCTTCCTTGCCTTCCTCTTTGCTCTGAGTACACACCTGTACTCCAAGTAGATCTCACCTGATACTACTCCCTGTTGTGCTGTTGTCCTCTCTAACTTTGCACACCTACAAATCAACCTGGTTCTGCACACCTGTGAACCTTGACCTTGCACACACATACACTTGCATATCAATGATCTTACTTACCATGTAGATCTCCTATAGAAGCCATGCTCATCTGATGACCAAGATCATACACACTTGAAGAACCCTACTGATTCTCCAATCCAGCACCCACCTTGGTACTGTGGCACTAGGAAGAACACACCATTGCTCACCTCACACACAGAAGGAGCTTATAATAATGCTCTCTTACTCTCTAGCACACATTTACAATATAGCAATGAGTGAGTCTAATAAATAGAACTCATACAAACAATAATTAGACACCTAATATAATAATTAGATCCATAGCTCTCAGTCTAAAATTAGCTCTCATCATGCAAACACTTGGTTCGTCAACTAACTGCCCGTAATATACTCGCAGTCGAACCACACAGGCAACCGACGTCGGTCCCTATCTGCCTGGGGGTCACCGATGCCGGCCGATCTCTGACCGATGTCAGTTGCCTTCTGGTCTAATACTACCGACGTCGGTTGGCCTGACCGACACCGGCATTTGAGATGCTATGCAACCCTTTTGCAACCTCCTCCTCTATTTGCATCAGTGAAGCTTTTATCTCCACAACCTAACACACCCAAACTTTATCCAAAATATTCTTCCAAGATTATTTTCATATACGGCCAACTGTAATAAGAATACCCAACTAAATTAAGGGGAGAGTCCCAATTTAGAAATGCATAGTCTGAGCAATTCACTGTTGTATGGGAGCCAGTGTATTAAAAAAGAAGATGGATGACTTATTTTCATTGACCTCTTTCCCCAAGGCCATTAGATAAACATCCAATACCCTGCACAAATTGGCGGCTTCACTCATTATGGTCATGCCCATCAGAACAGTGTCATCAACAAATTGCAAGTGAGACTATGCCAACAGTTCACCCCCCCCCATCGCCAACCTTGAATATGCCCATCCTCTCTATTCCTTCTAATCATCCTCCCCAAGCCTTCAGCAAGAAGAAGAAAGAGATATAGAGACAAGGGATCTCCTTATCGTAGCACCCTAGAAGAACCAAATAACTCTATATGTTCTCCATTGATAAGCACTGAAAAGGAAATCGAAGAAATGCAGCTCATGACCCATTGGGTCCATTCATCCATAAAACCAAAATCTTTGAGAACCTTCCATAGGAATGACCATCTGACCCTATCAAAAGCCTTGGCCATATCTAGCTTAATAAACATTGCCTTATTCTTGGAGCTGGCCATGGAGTGAATGGACTCAACCGCTATGACAATACCATCAAGAATTTGCCTGTCTTCCACAAAACCACTCTATTCTTTAGAAATCACATCGCTAAGCTCAATTTTTAACCTTTTTATAATGATTTTAGATATGATTTTATAAACAACATTATAAAGAGATATAGGTCGAGACTGACCTACCCTATCAGCTCCTTCACATTTCGATATGAGGGTGAGATAAGTCGCATTTAAAGCCTTAAGCATTTGCTTATTCCACTGAGATTCTTAAACAACAGATAAAATATCCAATTTGATAATATCCCAAAATTCTTGATAGAATTCAGTCAAGAAGCCATTAGGACCAACCACTTTCCCCTTTTTCATCTGGGAAATAGTCACCTCAAGCTCCCCAAGTGTGATATCCTTCATTAAATTCTCATTCATTTGATGTGTCACCAAGGGTAGAATGTAGTAGAGAACTTGTGCTTCTTCTGGTAATTCCTCATTCACATCTTCCCTAAAAAGAGTAGATAAGTACTGCACCACCTCCTCTGACATTACAGGAAAGGAATTAAGCTGCTCACCTCTTTCATTGACTAGGACCGAGATAGAGTTGTCATGCCTCCTAGCTTTGGATGATTAAAAGAAAAAAGAAGTATTTCTGTCACCTTCTAGGAGCCATTCTATCTAAGTTTTCTACTTCTAAAACACTTCTTCCCATAGCTCACATTCCTCTAGGTCTTTCATAGCTTGAGCTTTGTCTTGAAGTAAGATTTCAGTCAATCCTTCCTCCCTAATTGTTCTCGTGATATTATCAAGCTTAGCCTGCACATCAACCTTAACATGAAAAATATTCCCAAAGCTTTGATGATTCCACTATTTAAGATTACACTTCAAAAAATATAATGATTTAGCAAAAATATACATCATCGTACCATGGGCAGGGTTGCCCCACCTCCGCCAGTTGGCCACACATTCAAATAATGACTGATCTCACAGCCACATGAGTTGGAATCTAAAAGAATGAGAGTGAGGCTAGTACTTTAAAACACTATTTAGCTTAATAGGCCAATGATCCAATCCTCTCCAGTCCAAAATTTTAGACCCTGTAAACTACATACCCCCGACCCAGTAGCCAGAAACCAAAAAATGATCCAGTCTCTCAGCAATGCAATGTTGGCCCCATAGGGATTTTTTACCCTACCAGTTAGTAGGGTCATAGACATTGGATAGAAGAATGACTTCCCCCATCTTAAAGCTATAAGCCATCATAGTCAAGAAAAAATTAGAGGACAACCATCCTATGAGGCTGATCTTGCGAGGGTTCCAAAGGCAAGCTAACCTCTTGAAGATCCGATAGCCCCAATGCATTTATAGTCCCCTTGTCTCCACAACTTAGGTGCTAATCTAGACATAGCATCTACTAAAAGCTTAGTCTCCTTAAAAAAAAGGACATCAGGTCTTTGACTTCTAATCAAGTTTTGAACATCATTTTATTGAGGGCTACTGTTTAAACCCCTTACATTCTAGGATAGTACAGTCATTTCAAAGGATTTAGAAAGTGAGCATACAGAGTCTTCACTGACCCTGACTCCACCAAAGTCTCTCCCATTAGTTTCATCTTTTCCAAGTCTTTTTTCTTACCAAGCTTGATTGATTTCTCCCCCCCCACCCTTCTTAAGGTATTTTTGCAAAAGTCCAAAGTGAGGAGAAGATTTACTACTCTTTGTTGCTCCTAATTCTCTAGATTTCCCTATTAAAGATAAATTCCCATCTTCTTTAGAGGGAACAACTAAGGAAGTCAAAACATCCAATATCAACAACTGCTGGTCCATATCCATGTGCCCATCCCCAACATCTTGTGATTTAGTTAAATCAACTGAAATATTGTTCTCTTGGGCTAGGCCCTCAATCTGCTGATCTAAAATCATCAACCCTAGGTTCACCTCCTATTGGTTAAGGTCATCTTTAATTTCAAATCTGTTAAGCAAGTCATCTTCCTGTCTTTACTTCAAAGACTATTTGTGACCCCTTCTTCTATATCACCCTTTGACTAGGATAAAACCATCAATTTTTGGTGCCTCACCTAGAATTGGGCCCTTCCCTTTGTCAGTTCCAGGCAGATTACGAGCAGGTTGAGTAGGCTGAGATTTAAAGGTTTTAGATTTGGGACACCATTATTGTAATTGACCATAAGCATGTCAAAGATGACAACAAAAGGGAAGAGTTTCATAATCCAATTATTGTACCTAGGAAAAGGGTCTCGTACTCATTTCAATAGCATCAGGTATTGGCTTACTAAGATCAATTTCAACACAAATGCTAGCATAAGTCATTACCTTTTTCCCAAGGATTGACAATGATGAACCGACTGGCCTTCCCAAGAGGGACACAAGCAATTATAGGGTATATTCATGATAGCATTCCACCAAAAAGTGAGGTAGCCACACCCACACCAGAACATGGTTTGGAAATTCCTCTAAAGGTATAAAACCAGCATGCCATGGCTTGATAAACAACCCCACCTGATTGTGAAAGTATGGACCTTTAGCAAAGACTCTGATACAGTCAGTCAAGCAAGTAAAAGTGACCATAAAATAACTATCAACTAACAATGTGATATCCATTTCTCCTTTTGGAGCCCATGTCCTCTGAGCCCATGCTTCCAAGAACTAGAATGAAGTCCTAAGCCCCAAAAACTTGCAATACAGAGAATGATTTGTATAATATTTGATATCCTCAGCAATCATATCCATAGGTATGACCAATTTGGGCCTCTCCTTGCATCTTTCTAGGCATCCATTGACCTTGGGAAGTCTCATGCCAGTTGTCCCTTTAGCATCACATGGACCTAGAAATAGTGGGGGGAAAACCATTCTAGCACTCCTCATGCTCTGGGCTGACTGTTGCACTCCCTAGGTTGACTGCTGCACTCCCAATGCCACCTTGTAGCTGTGACTTTCACTCTCCCCCTTCACACCCTCCTTCCCCCATGCACCTTCCTTCTCTCTTTCCACCATTTTCATCACAGTCCAAGATAACATAGATCAGAGAAATGAGGTCACCATCAACCTAAATTTAGCTAGAAACCTCATTTTGAAACATAAACAAAATATCATTTACCAAGATGTCTACTAAGAAACTTAGGAAGATTATTAAAAAATAGATTTTCAATATGATCATATATTCAAGTTATTTTATTTGTTTCTTGGTTTCTTATAGGTTTGGAGCCTCCTTGTAAGTTGGAGCTTGCAGAAGATTAGTTGGGTGGATGCTCCTTGTGAAGTGGTTGATTAAATAAATGTTTATTATTTTCATTATATAATATTAATACATGTGCATGGTTAAATATATTTTACCCCCAGGAGGGTTTCCCACATAATCTCTTGTGTTATCTTATGATGTACTTAAGTAATTGTTTACTTATGCATTGATCTCTTATGTATGCTTCATAGAATCATGTTTGGAATTAAATATGAATTATTGTGAAAATAAATCACCCCACCCATATTATTAGCTACTTAAAATAATTGGTATCGGTGTAGGACCTTTTAAATGAGGCTTGATATCCTACAGGTGATCCTAAGTAGCTTAAAGCATGATGAAGACAATGTTCATCTTGTTTATAGTAATGGATAAGTTTGTGAAGATCATGGTTGAGGTTTGCATAAAATTATACATGATGGTGTTAGAAATATTGAATAATAAGGACTGTACTGAAGATAATTCCAAGAACAAACCTAAGTTGAATTATATATCTTATTTAAGATGGTCTATTTGATTAGCTAACATGATAGAAGAAAGATAGGTAGTGGTTCTATTAGAATACTGGAGTATGAAACCTAATTCAAGTCTATATAAATATTCATAAAGTAAAAAGGTATGACATTTGTTTTCCTATTTAAAATTTTTAAATCGTACATAATTTTAGTTGACAGGATCTAATAGAGGACTTATGAGAAGGCACATGAGATATTTTAGGTCTCCATGAGACCTAATGAGGGTATGAGAGCTAATGAAGCTTTATAAATGAAAGATAATGATTTTTGTATATATATTCATTTATAAAAGAGTTATAGAAAATAGAAACAAGTATATGACAAGATCTAGTTCATTGAGAGAGCTAAGAGTATGCATTTGTGCAAGAAATCATCATGTAAGTTGACTGAGTTTGGAAGTCCTGATAATGGAAGACAAGGGTATCTTGGTGTATTGAGTGGTGAAATTAGACACTCATTTTGTTTGATAAAATTGTTTAATATTTACCTCAAGGTCATGTACCTTTGGAAGATTCTTTGTATAAGATCAATTTGGTCTTTGATATGAAGAAAAGGTCTAATTCTTGAAAGATAGTAATATGAGGGTTTGATGTCTACAAACCCTAACATGAATATTAATGTTAATAATAACTCAATTATGACATTTGGAACTCTATGATATTTATATTAATGTTATGAAATGTTTCCTTCAATTGTTGTCATGCTTGTGATGCATGTTTGAGTGTAAGGCAGTGTTAGAAATGACAAGTTCAAGATAAGGGTTTGTGAGCTAAAGATTGGTATTCAAGACCAATGCCATTATGATTAAAAAAATTTGTCTATGGTGTTATAAGAGTGATATGACAATTTGTGTATTCCATGAGGATAATAGTGGTCTAAATATGATTGATGTTCTGAGTTTCTCATTCAGAATCTTGATTGTGTATAAACAGAGTTTGAAGAATGTTGTATGTAGGTTGGCTTACTATTCTTTGCTATAAATATGAGATGCTCAGTGAGAATAAGGATGATATTAGGATCATTTATTGATTGTGATCATGTTATCTATGACCTAAAGAAACCATAAGGAGTTCACTATGTTTTTAAGGTGAGAGTTTCATGTAGCATCATGTTTTTTTAAGTAAACTTGCATGAAGGAGGTTGTTATAGTACTCAATAAGAGTTTTTTCAATGTGTTGAGTGTTATTTTATGGTGTGGTGACCTCATAAGGTCATAAGTGGATATTTTTACATATTTAAATCCATCAATATATTCTATGATTTGATATTGACAAGAAGTTTTGAGTTTGCATAAAGATAGAGTTTGAGTTATTTTCAAGAGTTGCCTTTGGGTTTGTGCCTTGTAAGTGAGTTATTTAAAAAAGAGAGAATGATGTGAGGATAATTGAATGATTTAGGTTTATGTTATGAGTATTTTTTTTTCAATTTTTTTAATTTATTCATGCATATATGAGGTTGTTCTATTGACTCAAGAGGTCATTAATAAGCAAGAAGGAGAGGATCCATGTTGATTAGGTCTCCATGAGACCTATTGGTTATATGAGACCTACACATGGATATTATTGTTTTAAAGAGATAAATTTAAGTGTATTAAAAGATGAAGTAAGATTTAATGTTATTCAAAGAGATGGTCTGAGCCATGATGAAACACAAAAAGTATAAATAGTGACATGCCTAGTATGTGTTGATGATTTGTTGAGAAAAGTTGAAAGAAAATAATGATAATAGGAGTGTTTATACACCATCACTAATAATTTGTATAATTTAGTATATTTTATCTTAAGGACCAAGGATTAGGTGGCAAGGAATAATGCCTAGAAATTTGTATGCATACCTAGTGGTTGAGATATTTTGTTTGAAGGTGCCATGTGTTGTATCAAAAATTAAAGACTTGAGGAGTTTGTTTGAATATATATAGAGCCTATTTTAAGGTAAGTAAATGATTTTTGTATCTATTTATTTTTATTTTCAAGTGCACATGGAATTAGGGAGAGCTAACTCAAAATGGCTTGAGAAGCATGCATGGACAAAGAGGGAGCTTTCTTGGTCAGGTCCTAGGATTAGAGAACTATGTAGATAACCCTGTGAGAAGTGTATGTGACATTTTATCAATTTAAAATAATTTAAATAGGTATTCTTATGTTGGTTGAATTATTTTAAGGAATGCATGGTGATAAGGGGAGCTAGTATGTTTGAGCTTTTTAGGTTCTAGAGCCCACTTTGTCATTAATGTCAAAGGGGGAGAAAGAGAAGTTGTTACCATCAATGAAAAAGGGGGAGATTGTTGGATAGTGTGTTTTAATTAATGTCATGTGTGCATTTAAGATAATAAAAATAATAAATTGATGATATGATGGTGAATGGTAAACATGTTACAAGACTTGAGAGATCTTGCAAAGGTAAGAGAAGATGTTTCTAAGATGTATAATCCTTCAAAATATTTGTATGGAAACTTGAGAGATTTTAATGAGTGTATATGAAATGCTGATGATGGTTTTATATCAATACAATAAGGTTCCAAGTTCTTTCAATATCTAAGTTTGACTGGTGGTTCTAGACCTAATATGCATAAAAACCTAGTGAGGTCCAAATGAAGGGTCAAATTGAGTTTATAAGGTGTTAAATCCCATTGAATCATTGATTGAGGTGTAATAGGTTGGTTTAATTTTTTTTACCAAGTTTCAGGTCTTGAGGAGGAAGACAAAGTAATAAACAACATTGGAAGGTTTCCTATGCATGCAAAATGAAAGTTTCAAGACTGAGAAGGAAGTTGAGATGCTCATTGGCATGTGTAAAGTTTGCATGGTGACTTGAGCCATTTTTATTATTTTTTTAAGGGTCCTAAGAATATTCAAAAATCATTTTTCATACAAACCAAGCCCTCAACTTTATGAAAAAATGTTAAGAAGGTAATGAGGTTTTAATGCTTACAAACCCTCATAAAGGAGTGACTAGAAATATGTAAATGGTTTTGGCCTAGAATATATTTTTTGATACAGTTTTATGATTTTATGTTTTATATGAATCCTCCATTCACCTCCAAGTGGTAGTGGTGTGTCAGAACAGTGAGAAAAAATAGATAAAAGTGATTATTTCTAAAGATTTTGTTGTTACAAGAAGGGTTGACTAAGTCAACACATATAAGTTGATGGAGGATAAAGGAAAAGACTTTTTATTTATTTCCATGAAGTTATTTTGGATATAAATATTATTGATATCAATCATTTTAGTTAATCAATTTGACCTATCGTTAATCTACAAATAATGAAAATAATGAGTAATAACTAGGCAGGTGAGAACCCATTTAGGGATGATGTTCAAGTGATTAGGGATGGATAAAATGGTTTGGGTTATTTTTTAAAGACATATTGCTAATTTTAACTTGGTTTTTATGTATTTTTTAGATCATACATAGGCTAGAAGATGTTCTCAAAGTGGCTTGTCTAAGTGAAGGTGAATAATGAAAGGTTGATTTTAGATTCTGGTCTATACATTCATTATTTATTATTCAACCTTTATGTCTGTGTGATTTAATTTTATATAAGGATTTTTAAGGACAAAATTAATTAATTTTAATATCAATTAGTTTTTTTCACAAGTGTTAGGAGTCATGCTCACTATGACTATGTTTTGAGCCTCAGTGACTATTTTAGGTATGGTAAGAGAAGTGATATGTTTGAGAATTTTTGACATAATTTGATGACTATAATGATCATGTAATTATATTTTAGGACATAAATTAAATTATACATTTTTTTTTAAAATTTTTATATAATGAATAAGGTGTTGGGATGAGAAAGCCAAAATGGCTTGTCCAGTTGTGTTAAAATAATGAGATAAAGACCTAAGAAATTGGTCTATTAGAACAACGGATGATGTCTAAAGAAATGATAAAAATATTATAGGTTGATATATAGTATTTATATAATATATTAATTTGTATTTTAATTCATGGAAGTATCCTTTTATGTGTAAATGACAAAGTTGTTTATGAATATCCTTTTGGAAGCTATAGGCAGTTTAAGTGATTGTTTTGAAGGAGTGAGTTTGAAGTGTGTGACTTGAGTTGAAGAATTAAATGAGTTTTAATATTTTTTTAAGTCTGTGAGGTTAATTTTAATGTTTTTTAACTCATTAAATGAACATATGAAGATGTAGAGAGTCAAATGACTATACTTTGACTATGTTTGACTGGTCTGAATGGTCATGTTGTAGAGATATTTTTTGGGTGCTTAGAGCCTGAGTGAAGGTGTAAAATATACATGGAGATGTTTATGAAGTCATGAATTATATATTAGTGTGTTTTTTAATTTTTTTTATTTTATAAAAGTTATAATATTCTCTCATTTCTATAAGACAGATTATTCTATGTTTTTTTGGCCTAATGGCAAGTAAGCTGAAATAGCTTGGTTCAAGTGGCGAGTTGGATTCACAAGAGGTATGTACCTATGTGGGAATAATAAATGGTATATTAAATTCATTTTTGATGTGTTTCATCCATTTTTTAATGTAAATTTTTTTCCAAGAAGTCTGAGTGTAATGTGTGCATTAGAGAAGGCCTAATTCCTTTACGTGTCTACTAGGCCTAATTGAGTTTTGAGCCTTAAGGACAATGGAAAACCTAAGTGATGCTTGATTAATTATGGATAAATGTGTAAAGAACTATTTTAAATGTGATACAAGTGGTTTAAGGATATTATATGACTAATATGGGTTAGATGAAGAGTGTGGTATAAAGGCAAGGCCTAATAGGCCTATTTGGACTTGTTGTGGGAGTGTGGACTAAAGTAAAGGAAAGAGATCAATAAAGGAACAAAGGTAGGTAACTTAGGACCATAAAAGGGTGAATAATATCATTCATTCATATTTTATTAAGTTTATTTAGGTGGACACATAGGTCATTGAACCTAATGATCCTAGAAGAGGCATATTGAGTGAGTGAGCCCTAAAGTCTATTTCAGTCAGAGTAAAGGGAAAGAATGCATAAAAATGAGGTCATCATCAGTTGAAATTCCAAAGATATGTGTTCAATATTATCATATATTCAGGTTATATAAGTTTGTGCTTGGTTTCCTTAAGGTTTGGATCTTCCTTGCAAGTTGGAGCTTGTATAAGAATAGTTGGGTGGGTGCTCAACTACATAAGGGTTGGTACTCATTGTGAAGTGGGTGCTTCACTAAATGTTGAATATTTTCATTATAGGATAGTAGTATATGTGTATGGTTTAGTGGGTTTTATCCCCAAAGAGGGTTTCCCACATAATCTCTTGTGTTATCTTGTGATTGTTTGCTTATGCATTGATCTCTTATGTATGCATCATTAAATGGTGTTTGGAATTGAATATGCATTTTTGTGAAAATGATTCATCCCCCATCTCAATATATACTTCTAATATAACTTTTTTATCCCAACCATTTTGGGATTATGCCATGTGGAGGGTTACAATTCTATGAGGAAATTGTAGTGACAAAGTCATTAGAATTAAAAATAACTATGAGGATCATGTCAAGTGGTGACTCAATGTCAAACACATGTCAGGTTTTAATTTTAATTTTTTGTGATCACTAAATAATCATGGATTTTTGGGAGATAATAGAGAATTATAAGATC
The DNA here is from genome assembly GCA_037957365.1 of Torreya grandis. Classification (NCBI taxonomy): domain Eukaryota; kingdom Viridiplantae; phylum Streptophyta; class Pinopsida; order Cupressales; family Taxaceae; genus Torreya; species Torreya grandis. The sequence continues at coordinate 2,582,652 of JARHVA010002003.1, read as the reverse complement.
CAAATAGATCCATAGAGTCTCTAAAAGTTATAAAATCATTCCCATTACCACATGGGGTATAAATAATCACTGCATGTCTTTTGATCACTTAAACTAAATAGGCACTGCTTTTGATTCTCAAAGCTTATAAAAAATTCAGAGGTGGAAAATACAATTGAATATCTTTGGTGAGTCACTAGACCTATTCAATTCATAGTGGAGATAATATTTAAATTGTGACTCATCAGTGGGATAATATTATTAATTTCACAACATTTGGCCAATATTTTTTTAAACTTTGATTATATATAACACTCACTATGAGAATCTAATATGCATGACTTGAAAAGTTTTCTTAAATAAAATAATGAAGGAATGATATAAAAAAATGAATAAATTTTATGTAGACATTTTTTTCCATTTTTTATTTGACAAATACTTTAATTTCCTTAGGAAATTAGTCTTGTCATTATCCTCTAACCAATAGAAAACTAAAAATAAGCCTTTGTATATATATTTTGAATAAATAGAATATATTTTGTAAACCTATTATCAAAAATTTAGATTGGGGAAAAATATTTACATTAGACATTTTCCAATGAAATGAGGTTGTGATAGTGACATTGCACTCTAAAATAAAGTACTTACATAGATGTCTATTAAATCTTAAGCTCAAGGTTTTATTTAATTATATTGGAGACATAACTCTAATACCCATTTTTAATTATTCTTGACCACTTTAATGTAATATAAATCAAATGTTCACCCTATGGTTACTATTAACAACCCAAGTTTCACCCTCTAAAGTAGATTGTTCACTTCTACTTCAAACCTCGACTAACATGGGATTGGTCTGAAGGTTATGGATTACCTATATCTAGAACAAACCTATATATTATGGGGCTATCTTCCTTGATATATAAAATTTGAATTTTTCATATAAAACATACTTTATTTGGGGGTGAAAAGAGATGAAATGAAAACTTAAAAGGAAAATATATACTATGGATGGTGATGCACCAATTCTTCAATGATCCTCTCTTAATCTATACTTAAGCACACTTGTGAATATAATGGAAATATTTTATCAACTATAATTTCTTAAAAAAGTCCTAAACATGATTATTTATTATGGAGGTTATATAAAAGGTCTGCAACTTGAAGGTAAAATAATTGAGGTCTATATAAGACACTACAAACTAACTCACTCTTCAACACAACTTCTACCTCTTAACACTTCATATGACCTGTAGAGGATAAAAAAATAGCATTGGGTGAAGGAGAAGAAATGAAATGGAATATTAATCTCATTCATTTCTCCAATTCAACAATCAAAACACACACTCATACCAATGGAGAAGTGTATAATAATCATTTCTTATTAATTCAAGGTGCAAGATATAATTTTAGTATAATTTTGTTATATCAGCCTGAAGGATAACAAATTAGGCCTTCCAAACTCAATAAATATAATTAAATGGATTAAAAAAGGAGAGTGGTGTATAAATCCTTAAATAAGTTAAAAAACCACAACCTATCCCACATGACAATTACAATAGTCTTTCATGCATTGAAGTGCTTTCAAAGAGTGTCCTTATGATGATCAAAGTATTTTTAGTAACATTTAACCCATGAAAGTTATATTCATGCCACATTAATTATATTCCATCTCTTTTATTTGTTACAAACATTAAATAATCATACACAACCAAATTTCATGAAGCATCCATTGATCACCTCTTCTTGTGGGTTGACTATATCTATAGAACTACCAAAAACTCTCATACATGCTCATGAAAATGAAACTCAAATGCTTCAAGGGGAAATTATGAATGTTTTATAGGTTTCATTAACCACATATAGTCTCTCTATGCCCAAGAGTTCCTCCATCTACTACCTTACTCTTCTTTGAACAATTATGCCATCTTGACTAGGCTCACAGACTGGCTAATTAGTGAAGGATGGTAGAGACACTTCCAAGAAAATAGTGAATATATCATGACTTTAGGAAGTAAAACAAGTCTTAGACAAAAACTTCCAATGATTTTCAACTTTTGAAGTTACCTTATACCTCATTTTCTACCATTTTTCCTAAAAACATATTGTTCTTTGATAGGTCAATACACCATCCATACAATAAAGTAACATACCTAGGGTATTTTATAAGTGTAAAACATGAATTAGGCATTTTTCAAGTGATTTACATCTATTTGAGTTAATTTTCACTCAAATCTTTCTAGTCAAGTCCTAACTAGGGTTTCAAAGAGGTTTAAGAGTACCCAAGACTCTTAACAATGATTCATAGAGTTTAGGAGCTAAACCTCAGAAATAATTCCATAAAACTCTATTAGACTAAGCCCTCCACCTATTATAAAGTTCCCAACTTCCCATGCAAAAGCTCTGTATAGTAGTGAGCATGTGAAGTCACCACTCAGGGAAGAAACATGTTTTCTAAGCAGTGTTAAGTATCTTAAGGTCATAAGGACAAACTATAGTATCTATCCTACAACTTAGATTAGATATACACCTCAAAAACAACCTTATAATGTTTATGAATATTGGAGGCATGTTTATGACCTCATATTTCCTTTTGCTCCATATTTTAGATGATACTTGTTTAATGAGGACACTAGACAAGCATATACTATTATAGGGTTCTTAGATTTTTGGATTTAACTTGAGTTTTAAGTCTCCTATTCACTATATTTAACATGAATATAATCTATGAATTCCCTTGGAATAATGGTGTCAGCTTGATCAATCCATTTACCCTCTATCTACATGTATACAGTCTCTTATTTGAACACCCAATTCTATCTGCCTATATAACCAATCAGGGAGACCCATGTAAATGATTATTAAAAGTTTATTTAGGGACTTTAGGACCCATTATCTCTCCTAAAATTCATGATATATGCAAATACCCTTTAATTCCTTGATTACAAGCTTAAATTAGACTTCTCAGGCCTAGTTCGTATAACATAACCTCTACATGTGTCAAGTAATAGGTTGTTATGATGATTAGGAGAGTTAGTAAGAACAAAAAGAACCTTTCATGGATCAAATTATTCATTTAGATGAATTTTGAATCATCTTTCTTTTACTGGGTACCTTTCAGGGTTTTAGTAAGGGTTTTAAAGGTCCACCATCTTAATAATGGTTCATACAGTATGGACCTCCAAAACAAAACTTATTATTATGGATATTAATTCCATTGAACCATTAAAATTTACTAAATATATTTATTTCCCATGTAAAATGAGTGTTAATATATGAATATATGGAAGTATGCTTTGATTGACTATCCAAATTGTGTAAGCCAATGGAAAATTTAAGGGCCAAATTGATAAGTTTACTACATCACCCTAATTACAACACTTCCCTCAAGGTTTTAATTGACTCTCCACACCATTATTATGACCACTAATGTGCAATGAGGACCTGGATCTATCTCAACATGGTGGTAGGGTCTCTTACCAGGTTTAACATCTATTTCCTTGAACAAGCCCTCAAGGGTATATTGACTTAAAACTTGACTATTATCATTTTTAAGAGTATATGAAGACTTAACATCACATTTTATTTCCTCAAAAAACCCCTTATGAAGTATAATCTCCCTATCTTGTTCTCTAACCTCTAAATAGTTCACTTGGTTTCATTATTGACTGCTAATAGACTGAGGTATGTCTGAGATAAAATAGTGAATGTTTTCACCAATTTTGAAATATTGAGGATATTGTGAATATATTAATATGGTTATGATAATTTTTACCAAATTTTAGAGCCTAATCACACTTGTAGAGGCTTCAAAACCACAAACTCTCCCAAGACTAGCTGCAGGTATTGATTGTGTGAAAGTATAGACTAGCTGTGTATGAGGTTTGAATCTCCTCTTTACAACTCTTAAAACCATATTATTTGGCCTCAACGTGATTTTATGAAATATATGTCCTATCTAATATATACCTTAGTGTCTCCATTATTTCATACTTTCCCTCCCTTTAGGATTAACTGCCTATCTTGAGTTTGCAACTTGTGTATGCCCTTAAGGAGTCACCTTACTTTTCTTAGGAGTTTTGAGGCTTCATATATTACCCTAGCAGCCTTTCCAATGATTTTTAACCTATGTAAATCTTAAATAAGGTTCTAAACACTTTAAAAAACCTTAGTTCTTCACAGTGTTTCACCTTTAGCTCACACCTTGTATTACATGGCTATAGGTACTTATTAAGGTACCTAGACTACATTTTGTGTGTTTGAACCTTGACTGAATCCATCAATAACCTATTGAATAGTATTTTAACTTATTTAAAATATTCCATTAGGTTTATATCACCTCTCACACAAGTCTATATCTTCATTAGGTTCATGACCTTCTGAAAAGATTGCACCTTGACTGTTAAATGTATATAACTCTCAAATCTTCATTGTGAGTTCACTTTAGATAGTATGACTTTATCCTTTGGGTTGAAGCTCACCCTCACACCAATAGCCCTCAAAACTGATTTTAAACCTATAGATGTTCACAATAATTTCAAGTATCTTCAAAACATACTTGGTCAATTTATTAGCTCAAGATCAATCTATCCTCCCTTACAACATGCAGGTGGTGATTTGTTCATTTAGTAATGTTTAAGGTTGTATAACACATATTAATGACCATGATGATATTGATCCATAACAATCCTAAGGAAAACTAAAAGATTGGATTCATGATGCAGATCAAAATAATGAGTAATGCTACATGTGTGGTGATAATGGAATATATATGGAGACTAAGAATGGAGTGATAAGCTTAAAACAATGGTTGAATGGCCATGATAAGGTTATGAAAATGGAATGAAAAAGGGGGGAATGGAAAGACTCATGAATCCATAGTTAAGACAGTCTAAAAGGATCCTACATAGGCATATGCATATACATAAAAATATACAATAGTTTAGAGATCCTTGATGAAGCATACACTATGAAAAGATAAACCTAGGATTCTATAAACAACCTTAACATCTACTAAGTGACCTCAACATTTGATAAGTGAGACTGTGAAAAATTTGAGGATATATTGGTGGTTTATAGGCAATGAAACTTTGAGAAACATAAAGGGAATATGGTCATGAATGAAACATCTCATATAATATCTTATTGTGCTTTGACAACCTTGAATCCATCATTGAACTATATAAGCATTAAAACTTACCTATAGACTATAAATTTGGTAGTTTAGATGTTATTCATCCCTATAGACTCACACATGTGGACCAAAATTATAAGGAATTCATGAAAGGTCTCTTTAAGGCCTAAATAATCAAGAAAAATCATTATTTTAACCCAATTAGTCAAAAATTCAATAGAACCATATTGCTTCTCTTGCCTTGTGCAGATGTGAAAGGTGACCATACCCCTTAAGTTCTTAGCATTTGTTCATAAAGTTAAAAAGACTAAACCAAAAAACAATACCCATTATTAGAAGGTCATAAGGTGTACTTCCTTTGACCAAGAGCTTGAATCTTTTTTCTCTCTCTCTTGTACAGACTGAGCACAAACCTAAAGTGATCTTGATGTCTACCAATAAATTTAGTAGGGAAAACACATTAGATTTTGCATTATCAAGCCCTCAAACATTTTAATCTCTTCACCATGTGCCTATAACATAACATCCTTATATATCTATGACTTCTATGATCAAATCCATACTGTATGGATTTGTACCACCAGAAAAGACAATTGAATCCTATAAATTCTCCTTTATTTCTTCACATTTTAGTTTTAAACCACCATTTTAGGGCAACATGAGGGAAAATGTGGGTCAAAAGTCATCATAAAACAAGTAAAAAATTTTGGAGAGCAAAAAGGGGTATGTTTTAAGATGTGTGAGTCTACTTAATGGAAAAATAATGTTCTAGACTCATATAGGTGACAATTTCAAAACCTAAAACCTTTTGACTAAAGCAATATAATAACCATGAGGGTGATTAAAGATGTTATTGATGCTTTAGTGGCCTTTTTAGGTAATTTTTTTTCATTTTAAGAACAAAACTTTTATTTTAGACAACAACATATAACCTCAAAAGAATATTTGCCAATTAATATCACAAAGATTACCTTATATCCTTCTTAAAAGTTTGAATTAGTCTTCTATGTATCTTCACCACCTTTCAAAGCTTATAGTCAGCCATACCTTGCATATACTTAATACATTTGGAAAAGTTCATGGTGGGTAATTAATTTCAACCTTCAATCATCTCTATCAAGGCACTCTAGATTATAAGATCACTTCAATCCTTTGTCAAATATATCAAAACATAATTCAACACCATGAGGATACTAAACACACATTGAAATAGAGACATGATAATGATAAGACATTGAGACCTACTCCCTTCACTTGACATTCAATAAACATTCCTTTGAATTTACATGATTCCTCAAGAGATATGACAACTATGAGGTTTTCATGATGGAAAAAAACCACAATACTCAAGTTGACACCTTTCTAAGCCTAAGGATAGAAAGTGGTCAATATTTCTGGTAACTCAACTAGTTTGACTAGCTTGCTGGTCAAAAGAATCCATAATCTCTTGCTTGTCATTTATAATTACATAAAAACTTTGGATTTCACTTTGAAATTAGATAACAATGAATAATTGAAGACAAAGAAAACAAAGAAAACACAAAATAAAATAAGAAACAACTAAAACAAAATAATAGCTAACAAGTATGTGCAATAGCACTTAGAAGAAGGAAACTACTACTATGTACAAGAGGATTAGTTCTCCTAATAAAATTACTTGGGAAACATCCCTTTGATAGGAATAGAGATCTCCTCACCAATCAAATTGGATAATTGGAAATCATTACTCTCCTTACAACTAGTAATAATACATGTACCACTCCAAAGAGTATCAAATTTTGAATGTTTACCTAGCTTTGCATAGTCTTCATCCCACTTGAGTACAATATAACCTTGCTGAAAGGTCTTGGATGAATCTCTCTTGTCAAAATATCTTTTGAATTGTTCTTATTTATACCACATAACATGCATATCATTGTCCCTTATTTCTTCCAACTCTCTCAATTCATTCATTCTTACTTCCATTGCATCATTCTCCATGAGCTCTAATTGATGTACAAGTTCCAAGGTTGGTAGTTCTAGTGAAATGGGTAGCTTTGATTCTATATAATAAAACAGGAGGTAAGGATAGTGACCAATATCCTTATTTTGAGTAATTATATCTACCCACAAGGCAATCTTTAACTTGGTATTCCATCATCTTTGATTGTCCTCTTAATTATCCTAATCAAGTTCTTATTAGTGGAATTTACTAGTTTATTGCCTTCAGGATAGTAATTAGATGAATATTTAAGATAAATTCCATGATCAAGGGCCCACTCACAAACTTTTATATTACTAAAATCCAAATCATTGTCTGATATAATGGTGGAAGGGACCCCAAACCTAGTCACTAGGCTATCATAGAACTCTAAAACTAAGTTCTCATTTGCTTCCTTGAGTGAAACTACCTCTAGCCACCTGGTAAAGTAATCAGTAGTTGTTAAAACCCAATTATGACTAACACTATATGGGGGATGAATAATACCTATGAATTCTAAGCCCCATTACATGAAGGGCTACTCAACTTGAATGGGTTTTAGAGGCATGGTAGCTAGTCTCTACTTCTTGGTAAACATAACACATTTGAACCATATTCTAACCCAAGAATGTGAGCATTTGAATAAAGTGGGAAAAAATAACATGATTTTATGATATTTGATGTTGTATTATTGACTAAAAAATTCCCTCTTACAGGCCCATCATGAAATTTATCTAACAACTTATCAACTTAACTAGTTTCTACACATTTAGAAACATACCACAAATTTATTTCTTGAAGAGTACCCCATAAATCAAGATGTAAGGATAGATTTCATCCTACAATGTCTCCTATTTTCACCATCTAATCCTATAGGACATTCTCTTGATTGGATTAATTTTTCCATCTCTTGTGTCTAGATGAATGAAGAGATAGTTGAAGCTGCATGTTGACTATCTTGGACTATTAAAACCACTTATTTCTCCTCTTTAAAATCTGATTCAAGGTGTTTAAAAAGTAATATACCTATAATAAACTTTTAAACCTCAAATATATATCATACTCCATGCATTTGGTCACCCAACTAGCCCTCTTTTTACTTAGATATCTATTAAGGATAAAATATTTTACACTAGGATGAACCACCATCACAAAGATCTTATTATTAGATACCATATGTTTGGACTTATTTATGCCCCTTATGATAGCAAGGACATGATTTTAAAAAAAATTATATTTATCCTCATACCATTCTATGCTTGACTGAAAAAATAAATAGACTAGTCTAATACTTCATTTATTTTATTGCATGAGCATTGTAGAAATAGTATCACATGTGGAGAAGGCATACATGAAGAAATATTTTATAAAATCAAGGTTGATGAGGGTGGGATATTTAATAATTAATTATATAATGGTCTCAAAACTTCTCTTACCTTCTTTTATCCATGAAAAATCTTGATGTTTCTTGAGCATGTGAGTTAGTGGTCTCACCAATTTTGTAAATATAGGTATGAATATCCTAATAAAGTTGATTTTACCCAATAAAATTTGTAATCCCATCTTGTGTTTGGGAAAATATAAATCAAGGATTGTCTCTATTCTTCCATGATTGATATAAATTCCACCCTTTAATATAACATGTCCTAAAAGCATTCCTTCATGTATTTCAAAGATACACTTTTCGGGGTTCAAAGAGACCCTGAACTATCCGCACATATCAAATACCAATCTAAAATTTGTGAAATTATTCTTAGGTTATTTATAAAATATAGTAATATCATCAAGATAAATGAGTAACAACTCACTTATAAGCCTTTTGAAATCCACATCCATTACCCTTTGGAATATAACTCCAGCATTAGATAGTCTAAAAGGCATTTTCTTGTATGCATAGGTACCCCACTTAGTTGTGAAGGTTATATTATATTGATATTTATCATTCAACAATATATAATTATATCATAATTATCCATCAAGTAGGTAAAAACTTTGTGAACCTAAAAAACTTTGTAAAATTTGATCCATCGATGGTAGAGGCTAGTGGTCTCTTAATGACACTTTGTTAAGATCTCTGAAATCCACACACAACCTTATCTCCCAATTATTTTTCCTCACATGTACAATATTTTCCACCCATGTAAAATTTTTGATGGGAAAGATTATGTTGGACTCAATAAACTTTTTTAATTCCTTCCTCATGAGGTTCTCAACCTTGGGGTTGATTAATATTTGATTTTGCCTTACAAGTTTGGAATTATATTGTAAATATATGGCATGTTGATCCAACCTAGGATCAAACACATTAAATTCATGACATTTACATGAAAAAACATCCATAAATTATTTGCATAATGTTATGAAGTCTTCCCTCTCCTCTTTAATATTCACTTTTCCTAATTTCAGTAGTTTATATTTAAATATGACAATTTGATCATTATGTTCATTTTTAGTGGAGATGATTACCTTATATTTCCTTAGATGGTCAGCCTTAGTAAATATTCCATCCAAATTTACCAAACCTTGGGTAACTTATTTTACTTCAATTGGACAATCTAGTCCTCATATTGATATTGCAACCTATCTTGGCTCTTTGAACAGAATTCTATTTCATGTTTTAGGAAACAAGATATTTATTTATCACTATTAAATACTTGAAAAATTACCTCATTATCATGGACTTAGGGCCTACATAACACTTTAATTTTGGAATTCTCCTTGGTATCCTTAAGTACATCAACTATATCATATTGTGCTCTAATAACAATTAATTAGTCTACATGTTGATTGGCTCCTCTAGGTATATAGTGAATGTCAAAAGCTTAAAGTCATCCATGAGGTCCTAAACCTTATGTTTATATGAATTCAAGAGTTTATTATTATCTACACTTAGGCCTCTTACCTATTTTACTATTAATTCACTATCTCCCTTAACTTGTAGAAGCTTGATACCTATGTTCCTCACCCATTATAGACCATGAATGAGGGATTCATATTCTATAGTATAAGAGGTACAATTGAATTGGAATCTTAGATATGAATAGTACCTTTTATTGAGAGGAGACAAAAGTGTAACACTTGACCCACTCCTATTCTTATATCTAGATCTATCAAAAAATAGATTCCAAACTCCTTCATACTCTTATGTTATGCTAGTAAGACTTGGTATTATGGCCCCTTATTCATGCATGAAATACACACCCAAAATTGATTCTTCAACTATTTTATAAGGATCATAACCATGATTATCTATTTCCTACTCATCAAGGAGCAAGTCTAGTATACCTTCAAGTGGTTCAAAAGGTTCTTGGTCATTGTAGTGTTCATACTTATTTAAGATAGTGCAATTGGCATTTGATAAGTTGGGAATATAAGGTTCAAAATAGAACCTAGAGATAGGTTCAGACCTTATGGTAACCTTTGTACCATACCTATTTCTAAAAATAATTTAGGACCAATGCGAAGAGAGATACCCCCTATTTTGGTAGTGAAATCCCTAGATAAATATAAAGTAAAGTAGGGGGAATATCAACTAATACCACATCTTGAGATATAGTAAAATTATGACAAGTAACCAAAATTATCTTAAGGTCTATAAGGATACCTATAGTCTTAGTATAAGTCCCATACAATTGCAGAACTCTATTTTCATGAGGCTCATATTTAAGTCCCAATTTATCAGCTATGGATTTAAGAATGATAAAGGTCTTAGCCCCACTATCAATCATGCAATTATGTATAAGGAAATAACTTATGATGAGTAAAAGATAGAATGGGGGTGGTTTAACTAATTTTGGTTCTTGAGGCTCATGAGGTTGAATATAATTAGTAAGGACCACACTTAATTTTTTTGCTTGTTTGTCCAAAACATGAAGCTTGGAGAGTTCTTCTTGTACTAGATCTTTTTGTCTCAGAATAAGCAATGTGTCCCACATAGGAATAGAAACATGGACCTTATTCATCTAATAAAAAATGTTAAGAGGATGATTGGATGCATTGGAATGCAACTTTGGAGCAAAAATGTTGCCTGAAGCTTATGTAAATTATGGTATTAAAATACCTTTCCAATTTTTCCCTTTCCCATATTGCATTTTCCAAGTTGATGATGAATTATGAGCTGCACCTTGAGTGGTAGTATCTTGAGGTGGTTGAGAAGGTAGAGTGGATACATTTTCAAAACCCAAGCCATCACCAACTACCCTTGTTTTGGCCCTTGTGTGATCTATAACTAATTTATCCACATTGGTTATATTCTGGCCCCCTGATTAGCTACCACTTGATCAAAGGGATGTTCACCTTATTATAAATTGGCAAAGGTAGTCTCAGAGGTGTTTTGCTTCCACTTTTTCCATAAAAGGAGTGTCCCCGTGTGGTAAAAGAGGATCTTCCTTGTGTTGTGGAGGTGGTAGATTATAGTGAGATGGAAGAGTAGGACCTTGTTACATGAAAGATGTTTGACACACCTCACCATTTAGAGCCATTTCAATATTATTTGTTTGCTCCCATTTATGAGGCCATTGACCTTCTTGAGCATAATTATTCTAATTTGCAACCAAGGCTCTAGAACTACTAGAAACATTGGGAGTATAGACATTATATGGTCTTGCTAATGTAATATTCCCCTGACCTTATCAATTAGGTTGAGAAGGAGGCTTTTTATACTAATAGGATTAGTTACGGGCTTGGTAAGGTGCTTGATAAGGCCTATGAGGTGTAACTTGCTACCTTTACAAAGACACTAGCTTGTTATTTTGGGCCTTAAGCATCTCCTCTATCTTACCCAATCTATCCACTTGGTTACCATTTAGTTGATGAAGATTAGTTGGGATTGGTAATGGAGCAATAGTAGGCACATGGGGATGAATCTCTAAGAGCAAAGGCATGGGTGTTCTAGGTTTGAGTTTAAATTCTTGGATTTGGCAATTATTAGCCCTTATGGCTACTTCATAGGCTTTTGGCAAGGTGTTTCCTCCCAATGATTGTATCATAACATCCACATCAAAATTTAAAGATTTTAAGTAATATAAGAATGCATAACTAGGGGCTGGTTTGATAATTATAGTGATCCTATCCCAAGTTTTTAGAAACCTATAGTTGAAGTCCACCATGAACTTCTAAGGGGCTCTTTGGATTGTAGTAAGTTATTTCACTAAAGAGATATGGTCACTTTTATCTTCAAAATGTTTACATAAAAGTTTTCAAAACTCATCCCATGTGTTAATGGATGTAGGTGTTAAACCCCTATACTATTGGAGTTCCTTACCCTTAAAGGGAGTTGCCAATAATCTCATATCCATATTCTCTTGGGTTACATTATGAACTGAACCTAGATTGGCTATTATACAATAAGCTCTATAGTGGTAGTTGAGATCTCTCCTATGAAATAAGGAAGGATTTTTAGGGTAGTAGTAGGTATGTCATCAAACTAATTGAATTTTAATAGGATACCACCATTAAAAGGAACAAAATATTGGCTTCTAGGAAAAGCCATTTAAAGTGTAGAATTTGTAGCAATATTTTTTTGGATAAAAGTAGGTTTTTAGGAAAAAGTAGGAAAATTAGGAGGTGCAAGATTGGGATTAGACTTGGAATATTTATTTTTCTTAACTATATCCAAAGACAACTCAATAAATTTGGTCTCCTTACCTTCGTAGGAAGATATTTTAACAACTCTTGGCATGAAATGTGTCTAGAGATCTACCTCTGAAACCTTTGAAGTTTGCTAATGTACTAAAATACCGAAAAAAGTATGCTCCAAGTTCCTTCAATAAGTAGGCCCATTGGGTATGATAAAACTATTATCAACCTTAGTTGCACCCTATGAAGGAGATTATTCAACTCTACTTCAAACTTGGACTAACATGGGAATGTCATAAAGGTTGTGGGTGACCTTATCATTAGACCAAACCTCTAGATTATGGGGCTAGTTCCTCTGGTGCAACTATTTGGCTTAGTTTACAAAGACCTATTAATTTTGGGGTGAAAAGGGATAAAATTTGTATAAAATAAATATATTCTAAGGAGTGGTGATGTACCAATATGATCATTCATCCACTCAAATTGGACTTCAACAAACACTAGTAAGCAATACAAGAGACTACAACTTCTAAATCCAAGGGATCCTATGCAAAAGTGTTTCACTTAAAGGTTTCAATAAGTATTCAAAACATGAGGGTAATGATGGAAGGCCTAGATCATGACACTTATTAGTTAAATCTTCAATATAATCTCATATACTTATTATGCAAACACTATATGTGACTTGCATAATATCATATACTAGTAACTAGGTGAGAATAAGACCTACCAAGGGAGGAAAACTATCACATGTGTAAATAAAAATAATATAATACACTAAAATAATATCACATAGTCTAAAAATAGTCATTTGTGTTAACTTGAGAGATTAAAAAGTGCCAATCTAGGTATAGTCTCCTCATGCCAAAGATAGGGATATAAGTCAAGGCATTAAGGCCTAAATATATAGCATAATGGGAAGAGAAAGAGGGGAGAATAGTGTGGAGGAGAGAGGAAAATATCATCAATGACCATAGTCAATTTAAACTTTAGTTAAAAAATAGTTATAACAATCCTCTTTCAACTCTCTCTATGCATTGATGCTCTTCAATGACCCCTTAAGTGTTGAGGTAGGGTAGTGGAGGATATGGTTGACTTTTTAAACCTCTATTAAAGCATATATAAACCCCTATTTGGTTAAATACCCTATATTATTGGTAATTACAACATTAATGAGGTGTAATTAGGCTATCATTAAGCATATAATAACTTATCCTCCTTTTGAGCATATTGACCAAGTCAAGAAACTAACTTATTTATCCATTATGACCATTAAAAACACAATTGAATCCTTTATTGAATTAGTTAATAGGCATAATATCTCTATATTGACTCACTTCATTAGCCTTCTATGCGATTCTTCAACTTTTCTTGGTAAAAAGTAGGCTAAATAGGCCAATAGGTCTAGTTGTTTGATTGTGTGTGTTTGGCAGCCATGAAATTTTATATTAAAACTTAAGATCATATGAATGGGTGAATTTTAGGTCTAAAATAACATCATTTACCATAACATAGGACTTTATAAGTAAGAAAAACCTATAAGTTTACCAAACTAGGTGACTAAGTCACCTTATCCTTCACATATATAGATTGCCCATTTGGAGGAGAGTTGTAGAGGCATTTATAGGCATAGTTTTGGATAGATGGTGACTTGAAAAGATGAAACAAGTTTCATAATTCACCCTCCACTGATTGACATCTTTCAAATAGTTATGTACATTTTTATCTATCCATTTTTTTAAAAAATTGTAGTTTTATGATAATTTCATATAGTGTCCATATAACATAGTACTATAGGCAGGGTCTCCTTTGAGTTCTCTAGATGTTTCAGGTGTTGTTAGGTTCATTCATGATATTTGTTTTCTAAAATCTTCCATTTTATCAAGTTAGGTTTGTATTAGGGTTTAAGTAAGGTTTTGGAGGTCTACCATATTAAAGATAGTTCATAAATATGAGACCTATAATCTCAAACTTATGGTCATGGATGTTTATTCCATATAGACCCATTAAAACTCTAACAAGATTTGGTTCCCATGCAGCTAGAATGGAGAGATATGAACATAAGATGATGAACCTACTCTCTTTGCAAGCCTTATAGACCTATTAGTAGTCTTAGCATTCATTCATAAACATGTGCCATTGAATATAATTAACTCTTTCATGGATTTAAATTATATAGGGGTAGTAAATTCCCACTAATATAATTTGCCTCAAGACCTTATGCTATGAAGTATATGAGCTCTTGATCAAGTAGCTTGAGTTGACTGTCTAGGACTATAATAGCTCGAAGATGTTCTTGAGACTAATATAGATTTATTGTTACATTATCCTACCTAAAACATCTCTTGTATGGATTGTACCATATTCTTATACTTTAACTTTGTGTCAAACTTTATTATGAGTTTCTAAGTGTACCCCAAGTTGGTGGTAAGGTTTTTAGGCCTAAGATAGGCTTTTAGGCCGAATTAGCCTTGACTGAGTTTGGAAGTCCAAGTGACTTGTAGGTGACATGAGGGGTTAAATTATCATCATATAATATTCTTTCCTACCTATTTAAAACCTCTTAAAAAAATTCTAACTACCCAAAACCCAACTTTGTCTCCATTATCGTATAAGATTGCATGTAGGTCATAGTTCATGATTAGCCTAAGTACTTGGGGTTTGAAGTATGAGTGATTTATTTATTCCCTATATTTATGGATTATCAACAAACAATTTATTCCATTATTTCATGATAAAATTCCCAAAATTATTTCATTTATCAACATTTATCCTTTTCCTATATTATACAATCAGGCTTAGGGTTTGTGTTTCACTACGCTTGAATAGCTTTAAGACTAGGTTTGGTGTTTTCAAGCCTCCAAATGAGGTCATTTTAACTTTAAAACATTAATAAATCCTTATAATTAAATTTATCATATTTTATTAACCTATAAATAGTCACAAAGTATGCATTATCCCTAATCTTGCATATACATCCCTGTTTAGGTTTACATTAGACCTAGTTTAGGCTATTTAGGCTCTTTACTTCTTGAATTTGTTTTTTTGTCACATAAGAAACTCAATACACCTATTTTAATCAAATTATTAGGTATATACAACCTTTCAACAAATCCAAAGTATGCATAAAACTCTAATTTCTAGCTATAGACTTATTTTAATCTCTCCTTGAGCATTCTACCTATAGATGGTAGCTGAGCCTTTGACTGTGTGGTATGCGTAAAGGGTGAGACTTATCTTTTATATATATATATATATGTATGTATATATATGTATATATATATATATGTATATATATATATGTATATATATGTGTATATATATATATATATATATCTTATGATATTTTTTATTCTCATTTCACTCTCTGTTACTTGTTTATTCCCAAAAATAGGGGTGGTTTTCAAACTATCATTAGTCTATGGTCATGCTTGTAGTTAGCCTTTCCATGTATGTTGATTGAACTGTAGGTATAGATAATCCTTTCATGGTAATTGAATCATTAATTTTGTGGAAAATAATGTAGGGGTTAATTTAATAAAATATACACTATAAACCCCATTTATAAACCCTATTTCTCACTTATTCATCTTTTTCTTATATGACTGACTATAGATATCTTATGTCACTTGACTATGTGTGAGACAATAAACCCTACTTGTGTGTGTGAATCTTCCCTTTTAACATCAACTTGAGGTATAACTATCATAATATCATGAATAATATGTTTATCACCTAAATTTAATATTTTATAAATTATTATACCCTCATGTCACCTTCTCTTTCATGCAAAATATCTTAGGTCTACAATTATATTCTTAAGTGTACACAAAGGAGTTTCTGACTAGGCTTATTTGCCCTTAGATTGAACTTGATTTATTTTGAGTTATATAACCTTGGATACTATCTCATTCCTCTTAATAATGTTATGGGGTTTCTATCCCACTAAATTACATATACCTTCAAGGATCTTGAAGTCTCTTTGCAACTCAACTTTCATTACTCTCAAACCTACAATGACAATCTTGCTTCTATGGAATATTGATTGAGTCTACTCTCTTATGGAGAGTTATAAATGTGTTAACCTTGATTATAAATCCTTATTACTAAATTTATTATTATTCATATATTTATGACCTTATTGAGGTCTCTCAACTATATATACTCCATGTTAATAGCCAACTTCCTCTCCTTAGCTTGCACAAGGCCTGCAGGTGTCTTATGAAGGGTAGTCCCCCAAGGGATGATGATGAGCATAGGCTTGATATTATGGTAGTGAGTAATATGGAGTAGGGTAATAATATAAATTTTGATTTACCATGAAGCACATGTATGTTTTTCAAATAAATATCAATGTTTCCTTAAAGCTCACTCTTTACACCTACAAGGAATGAGACACTATGCAAATTACAACTTCCTCAAGGTAAGATATAAAGGATAATTTAAATATCTAGTGACTTGGATGAGTTTTATAGATAAATATAATTTTCAAGGTACCTAACATCAGACCTAAAAAATGATTAAACATTTCCATTCTATGCACTAGAAGCTCTGTAGCATGAGGACTCTATCGGTATTTTACAAATGGAGGAAAATAGGAGATTTCTTGATTCCATAACCCACACATGTGAAGTGAGGTTGGATAATAATATGGTAAGGTGATTAATACCCTTAAAAATATCTCATATCTTCCATTACTCTTTCACCATGCTCAAAAAAGGAGAAAATGTGGAAAATCGATAGCCTTCCTGACTGAAGAAGACTTTGTGGGTGCCCTACCCTATTAGTGATTGTTAATAAAGGAGAGAGATTCAAATTGAGAAAAAATTCCCAAAGAAGGAATCTATATAATATCCCCTCATTTGACCAAAATTTCAAACCTTCATTTTTTCTCTCATGTCTGTATCATCTGTACACCTAAAGGGTTGTCTTAGGTTACAAAGGAGCTTGATGGAGAGAGAGGGGATGATTTTGATCTTTTTTTGAATCTTATTTCTGTGAAACTTTATTAGAATACCTAACATAACCCCACCTATAATCTATGAAAGATCCCTGATAGATCTCTTTTGTAGATCTACTATATTTTTGTATTCTAAATTTATGTTTTCCTACTTTTGAATGTTTTCTTTCCTTTGTTTTTGTGTTTTGATGAATTTAAAACATAGAAAAGAAATAGAGAACAACAAACAAGAAACAAGATTGAAATACAACAAAAATTAAAATTTATTGCAACCGTACTAGGTAGATTTGTCTAAATTATAGAACCAAGTAATAAATCCAATGTATTTCCCAAATGCAATACAGATTTGCTGTCAAGCTAGAAGATGAAGAAGCTAGGGTTTGCATCCCAAATTGATCTTTTTACAAACTAGAAATAACCCTAGATCTAGTTGCTATGTCTAAAACACAGTCACCAATGTCGGTTATACTGCCATCATCGGTCGATACTCTGCCATCGTCGGTTACCTGGTGTCAACCTCTAACTGCCGATGTCGGTCTTCCTGCCGATGTCAGTCACTAAATGGTTGATATCGATTTTTGCACTACCCTACAGCTTGCAACTGTGAACGGCACCCTTCTTCAATCTGCTAATTTAGCTGGTATGACCTAGTACCAATCTATGCAAATTTTGTATAGTACCTAATCTGAAGATCTATAATTTTTTAAATCAAAACTAAAGAAATAAATACCTAAAAACCTCTGTATATGATGAACACCTAATTTATCATAGCAAATCACTATTAAAGCCCCAGATCTGATCAATAAGCATGATTTGAATTCTGTCATGAATCCACCCCTGAAAAGAGCTAGGTTTTCATCCAACTCTTCTCCAATCTGTTGAAGGTTTTCATCCTCAGAGATTTAGCTGAATCAGAGATTCAAGCTTCACAATACTGCATCAGAATATTTTAAGCAACAAAGATATGAAAATTGCTTTGCCCTCAACTTCTTTTAAAGGCTTCCAGGAATCTTCTAGATGAAGCCAACTTATTTAATATTTTATTTCCTTATTAATTAAAATCAATTAATTAAACTCATCCTTTTGAAGTAATCTTAATTTTTGGACAACTTAAATTAATTAAATTAATTAAACCATTTTATCATAAATTTGGGGACATTACAGTCCTCCCTTCCTGGAGATTGCTTGTCCTCAAGCAATTCGCCCCTGATACCCAAAAACAACTTCCAGGATCCCATATCATTCTCAAAAATTTGTAAACTCTACTATCTAAAACACTATGCTACAAAATATCTATGAATACATTCTCCTTATTTCATCTAGAGAGTAGTGTGATAATTCTCAATATGTAATTAACAAAATCACCATCACATACCTTAGTCTTCGCAAAAGGCCGCTGTGCTACTTTGATTATCAAGCTTTCCAAATCACCATAAGGATGATGACTCATAATTGGAAGGGAAAATGTCATACAACAAATAAAATAATTTACCTCATCACCTATAAAATGAGACTCCATCTTGCGAGTTGACACCTCCTTAGGTCCTCCATCTAGTGCTGCCCTCAAGATAATCTTCTTTCTCCCAGAAAGGAACTCTAACTGCATACGGTGGTGATCAATAATGTAACACCCAATACCCTATAACCACTGCATGCCCAAGACCACATCATAATCCTCTAAAGGAAACACATAAAAATCATCAATCAGATTGTAATCCCCCATCATAATACTAAGCTGTGAAATCCATTTGGTACAACCCAAAACTGCACCATCTGCCACCTTTACTCCAAAACCACCAAACTTCTCATACTGTAATCCACATCTTTCCACTAACCTCTGGTCAATAAATTTATGTGTAGCACCTGTGTCTACCAAGCTCATGACCCACTTGCCCTTAAGTGTACCTTTCAACTGAAAGGCATGAAAGTTAGGATAGCTGGAGAGGGTAGCCATAATTACTTTGGCTAACGCCAAAGGCTCAGGGGTCTCTAACTCTAACTATGTCTGAACCTGCTCAACATCTTCTGTATTATCCTCAATATTAGTATTAGGTACCTCCTCATCCCCTAACTCAGAAGTCACCTCAATCAAATGAACCTTTCCTTTACCCATGCAATAGTGTCCTGGTTCCCATGGATCTTTGCAAGAAAAACATAAATTTTTCCTTCTCAAATCATTTCTCATCTCCTGATTCATCCAAGGGTTTATAGAAGATGGCCCTTCTTTATTTTGTGGTGTGTTGGCCTTTTGTGTAGGCCGAGAGTCCGTCACTGAGTTCTTATCAGCCTGATAAGAAGTGGGAACAATATCTAGTCTCAATGTCACATCAATGGCCTCCTTAAGAGTGGCTAGTTGGAAAGCACGAACCAGGCCCTTAAGTCTATCATGTAATCCCTCAATAAATAACACCACACTCTATCTCTGAGGCATATTAGGTACCATAACCGTAATATATTGAAACTCATTAATATAAGCTTCTGTGTGACCACTCTGTCTAAGATGAGCCAACTCCCTGTAGTAAAGTTCTGTATCCTTACGGTCAAACCATGCAATGAGTCACTTAGTGAACTCAACATAGGAGTGAACTAAGGTGTGATCTTGGGTGACCAATCTATGGTGCCACCAATCATATGCAATCCCCTCTAAATGCAACACAACAAACTGAATAGCCTCACGCTTAGGCATGGGCCTCAAAAAAAGATAAATGCCCAGCTTGTGGACCTAAGATCTTGCACTAGTGTCTCCCGAGCCATTATATGGGGCTAATGTAATCTTCCCAATAGCTCTATTGAGGTCATGATTATGCTGCTACTGTGGTGGTCTATTACCATGATCTCCCCTAAATCTAGCTATGTCTCTATGCTGCACACAATACTGGGGAAGAGGGAAAACAACCCTAACCTCTGGGGGTAAAGCTCTCCACTCTATTGTGGCTACCATAACAGACTCCTAGAATCCAATCTCTAGTGGCTCCACCTGTGTTGGCTATTCACCTAGTATGAACTGGGGTAGCAATGGCCTATTTGGGGTAGGCGTATGATGGCGATGTCACCTGGAGGAATGACGGGAGCTCCCAACTGAAGAATGGGACTGATGACTATGCTGACTAGACTGATGGCTATGATGACTACCTATCACTAAAACTAATTTATTCCTCCTGCCTCTATGTCTATCCACCTCTAAACAATCTATGGTATCCTGTAATCGATCTAAAGCTTGAAAAATCTTGGGCTGAGTAGTGATGAGAGTCCTCATCATCTCTCGTTCTACCTCATCCTGATTTCTTTGAGCATTCGCTTGTTCTTCTGCCATGATAGGTTCCTATTCTATACCCAACTCTCACTCGTACTGAGCTCTACTACGTGTAAAGTATCTATGGGTTATATCAAATCTTCCTGGATGCATAGAAATAAAATATATTCACCCCTATAGGCTGGCAAGATGCATGGCTCTGATACCACTGAAAGATCCCTGATGGATCTCTTTTGTAGATCTGCTATATTTTTGTATTTTGAATTTATGTTTTCCTGCTTTTGAATGTTTTCTTTCCTTTGTTTTTGTGTTTTGATGAATTTAAAACATAGAAAAGAAATAGAGAACAACAAACAGGAAACAAGATTGAAATACAACAAAAATTAGAATTTATTGCAACCTTACCAGGTAGATTTGTCTGAATAATAGAACCAAGTAATAAATCCACTGTATTTCCCAAATGCAATACAGATTTGTTGTCAAGCTGGAAGATGAAGAAGTCGGGGTTTGCATCCCAAATTGATCTTTCCACAAACTAGAAATAACCTTGCAACTGGTCGCTGTGTCTAAAACACAATCACCGACGTTGGTTATACTGCCATCGTCAGTCGATACTCTACCACCATCGATTACCTGGTGTCAAACTCTGCCTACCAGTGTTGGTCTTCCTACCGATGTTGGTCAATGAATGGCCGATATCAGTTTCTGCACTACCTTGCAGCTTGCAATTGTGAATGGCACCCTTCTTCAATCTACTGATTTAGCTGGTATGACCTGGTACCGATTTGTGTGAATTCTGTACAGTACCTGATCTGAAGATCTATAATTTTCTAAATCAAAACTAAAGAAATAAATACCTAGAAACCTCTTTATATGCTAAACAGCTAATTTGTCACAGTGAATCACTGTTGAAGCCCCATATCTGATCAATAAGCAGGATCTAAATTCCGTCACGAATCCACCCCTAAAAAGAGCTAGGTTTTCATCCAACTCTTCTCCAATCTGCTGAAGGTTTTCATCCTTAGAGATTTAGCTGAATCAGAGATTCAAGCTTCACAATACTGCATCAAAATATTTTAAGCAACAAAGATATGAAAATTGCTTTGCCCTCAACTTCTTTTAAAGGCTTCAAGGAATCTTCTAGATGAAGCCAACTTATTTAATATTTTATTTCCATATTAAGTAAAATTAATTAATTAAAGTCATCTTTTTGAAGTAATCTTAATTTTTGGACAACTTAAATTAATTAAATTAATTAAACCATTTTATCATAAATTTGGGGACATTACAATCTATGACTCTCCTCTATACGTAAAATTCCATACAAGTCCATACAAACTATAAGAAATAGTTGAAAACCTTGTCTTTTCTATGTTTTTCCATATTTTGAGCTTGAAACCACCATTAGATGTCATAAGAAGAGAAAACATGGGTCAAATATCATTTTAAAATTGATGGTACAATAAGGGAGGAGCTAAAAAGACATATTTTCCCATGTGTGGGGTCTATTTGACTAGTGGGAGGTGAATATGAGCTCATTAAAGGACATTTAAGGATATGAAAAGCCTAGCCATGAACATATAATGATAATAAGACATCTTCAAGACCCTTTTAAATAATGAAACACCAAAATATTCTCCTTTTTTGAATATTTTATAAGGCACATTGACTCATATGACGTATTTAAGGGTCTTGAAAGGGCTTATAGGGGGTTTATGACTGCTTGAATGACCAAACCATGAGCAGTGACATTAAAACACCATTAAACCTTCATATGACATATTGACACTCACCTATTCACTCCATCATCACTATGACCACTACCACATCACCAAATAAACTCAAGTCAAGCATGACAAAATGTATTCACAAGAAGTATTAAGCACATACCACAACATCCTTGAAAATATTAAAGAGGTCCAAAACAAGGCAATGAAGACATTAATGTAGAAAGATCACCATGTGCAAGATTAGGTGAATGTCATGAAATGTTTTTAGTTATACGGATTAGTATTTGGCCTTGGGAGGTTAAATTTATAATAGTTAACATGGTCACTTTTGTATAATGATTTATGTTATATCATAGTCTAGTTTTGGCCCTTTCTATGCATATAGACTAAAGCTTAAACACAAAACATTTTCACCTAATTCATGTTAATTTAAAATACACGTTTAAAGCCAAAATATTTATGATGTATTCACCCCATGATCTCATAACCATGGTATTTTTAGAATAATAATGACTAAGAGTGGGGGGTGAATCATTATTCAAAACTTTTATAATCTTTTACCTTATCATTCATTAGTTGTCAACAATATAATAAGCTAGCAACATATGAACATGAGAGAAGAACATAACACACAAAACACTTATTTGAGTCAAAAACCCTAAAGGGGAAGAAAACCCATTTATGATGTAAATGGACTAATATCCTATAAGTAAAATATTAATATTTAGTGAATCACTAAATTCACTTAGACCACCAACCCCCAACTAATCAAGCACCAACTTGACTAAGATTTAGTAAGCATCTATTTTCAAGGAGGCGCCAACCCCCTAAGTGACTTAACACCAAATCAGCCACCTCCAACCCTTGATCACCATCATAACCCTTTGTTTCTCATAAAATATATTATGACTTTCATCTTCATTTCTCCTCACACACCTATCCTTCTCAATCTATTCTCTAGCCTTCTTAACTCAATTAACCCTCTTCTTGACTTGGTTAGGTCAAATGACCTTGATAATCATCTATAGTACCCTTGATATATCTTTATGATAGTTTATTTTTAATCTATATATGGTCTAAAATACCTTATTTATCCCTTAAAATTTATATCTCATTCACTTTAACACACATACTCTCATTCTAGATAATTAGGCCTATTATGCCTTGTTCTTATACTAGGCTCTTGCTCATACATCTCTTGGTCAACCATACAAAATTTACCACTAATTTCTAAAATGTAATTGGCCTTAATAAATGTAAAAATAATGAACCAAAAATTACAATAGGTTAGTCATAGCATATAGGACCAAAGACCCCTTCCAAGCCTTAATGGGACCTAATTCAATTAAGCCTTCATAAGCACATGTTACAATTTGAACACCTTGAGACACTCTTAAAATTCTCAAATGGAAGGAAAATATCATATTACACTTTAATAAACCCATAAAACTATCATCTTTAGTCTAAGGTACTTTTTAACACCAACCACCATTTAAACCATGCCATTCTATTCATAATTAGGCCTATGCATGCCTAGAAAGTCTATCTTGAATAATTGAACAAAAACAAAATCTTGCCAAAAAACCATGGAAAAAAAAAATCAACAGAAGCCTCATACCTCATGGTCATAAAAATGTGAATTATACCTCATAAATCAAGACAAAAGTGCTCAAACCATTTGCTACAAGTAGCTTACTTAGAACTCCCAATAAGCTTCAAAACACAGTCATATATGCAATGATCTAGAATACCTATAGAGTCCATTTTTTTTATATTGAAGAATGATTACTAATATATACATCAAGGATTCCAAAATTATACATAGTATCTATCCAAACAAAAATCATCTATGGGGCATCCCCCACTAAAATTCATAGTAATCGATGGTTTAATATAAAAATGGCTCTAACTAGGCAGCCTAGAAAAAGGAAAAGAGAAGTATCAATAAAAATGATGTTAAATAGGTAGTCAATGAAATAAAACCAGTAATATCAACCAAGATGGTTCCAAATAGGTAGTTGAAGAAACAACACCAATAGTAACAAAATTCCAACATAAACAACCATAAGAAAATAAATAGAAGCCATCCCATAGGTGGCAAGATCACAGATACGAGTTTAGTGCCATATTGGAAGCAGTGCCCTCTCCATCAAAACTTTCATCTAAGCCAATTGAATCATTCCATTCTAAATATATTTTTTCACTAACATTTCCCAACTAGATATGTCTAGGCTCAACTTAACAGGGTAGTGGTTGACTTTATCCAAAAGTCCTTTCATATTATTCTGCTTCACATAATTAAGGACATCTTCAATTTCCACTGAACCACCACATTCAATCAACTTATCCAAGTTTATAGAGAAGGCGTTTAAGTTATCATTGATCTATTTTGAAACATCTTCCTATACTCCTTGAGTAGACACATCTAGAAAAGGACATTGAGATGGACCTTCCAATGCATTCCCATCCCTAATTTTTGGAAAAAGATTCAAGTCAAATGGAGTGAATGCTTCCCTATCCTCCCTAATAATATAACTTCCATGATCCTTATTAAAGATATCCTATATATCACTCTCATTTTTAGCCACCCATTCACCAATGCCATTATTATCAGACTCAGATGGGGAGATCCAATCCTTCACTAGATTATTTGCCTAGTCAAAATAGGCATCTTTGATGTAATCCCATTCAAACTTAGAAATCTTGACCTCAATATCCATCAAGTGAGACACAACCCAATCTAGATTTAGGCTCATTTTGGGGTAGCCTCTTAAATCCATTAAGTATTCTAATGTAATATTAATCAAACTTATCCTGAGAAATTTCTTGAGCTGGTCCTATGGCATTTTCAACTGGAGAAAAATCTGCAAGGAGAAAAAATGAAGGTTGAATTCAATTGTGAAGTCAATAATCAATCTATCCTTACCTTGAAAAACTTCTATATTCCTTTACTTCCACAAAAACCAAAGAATTTTAGTATAAAAACAAGCTAGAATTTGTGGAAACAAAAATAGACTTTAAGCTTAGGACAAGCATAGCCAAAAACAATGTTTAGCCATCCAAGCTCAGACCCAAATATATTATTTCAAGGCTTAAGACATCTTTGCTAAAGCTTAGAAGCATATGGATAGGAATATAAAACATGCTCAATAGATTCAACTTCACTACAAAAGGAGCAAAGAGGATTAATAAATCCATAGTTATTCAAAATAATACCTACAACCAAATTTTTAAACATTGGTAACCAATGAAAGCAAAACTTCTTTGGTTCAAGCCAAGAAGGCCAAATCGCCATAAACCCTAAAGGACCAACCATGCAAAAGATCAAGCACAAACCAAATATGATTGAGGGTGAGGTAGGGGACATTAGAAAAGGAAGGTTTCTTATAGAGCATCTAAGTCAAATACTCAAGTAGAGGCAGACCGTTTTTCCACTTCACACTATCCCAAAACTCATCCTCTTCTTCCACAAACACCACATTATTTTTCCATTTGAGAGTTGTTTGGAGCAAGATGAACATTATTCACTAAGAATCTAGGAACTAAAATCTATCTTTGATCTCTGGCCACAAAGCCCAACCCCCATAGGATTAGAGATCCTTAAAGCTCCTCAATCCTCTAGTGTACCAGTCAAGGGTAGAAAATCCCCTGGTGAGGGCCAAAAAAGTTTTATTGACACTCAAATTATAACATATAGATCTATAACCTTGACATGAAGTCCCAAACCTATTGAATATCTATTTTTTAGTAATGAAAGGCTTGATTGAGTCCCAGGTAGACCAAATGGATAGAAATATAGGAGAACCAACAAATTTGACTATGAAAGGCCCTAAGAGCAAATCAACAATATTAAATACTTTCTAGTTTGGCTTCCATTTTGAAAATAATCTCAAGATATTATGCCTAACAAGTAATTTCCAGGGCTCATTCCCAATAAAGGCTTTGACAATCCATTTAATTTCCAAAGATATTCCATGCATTCAAAGTTCCTTTAATCCCAGACCACCAATGATTTTGGGTTTCATAAAAATTACCATGAAAATGCATGCCTTTTCTTACCCCCTTTCCCATCCAACCATAATAGTCTCTTACAATTCTATGGATCATATTGACTTGTGTTTTGCCAAATAGCCAGTAGGAGGCATAATATATATTGTATGAAGAAAGAGATTTTTAGCATACTTGGATCCTACCAGGTAATGATAGGAGGTGGCACTACCATTTGCCAATTTTCTTATTTATTTTATCATAAACTCATTTCGACATATTATTGAAGGATGGGGATATGGAAAATGGAATTCTTAGGTATCTTACCATATCATTTGGTCCTTTTCATTTCCATCCAAACATTGCCAACCAATCAGGTGGCTGATCATTCCACCCCAAAATATATGATTTATGCATTACAAATTTAGAACTAGAGGTAGAGTAGTAGATATCAATCCTTTTTTCTACCTGATCCAAATTATTTTTCTCCAAAGTAAAAAAATATTGATGTATCACTAAAAAATAGGACATCAATTAGAGATTCATTATTTGGGAGAGAGATACCTTTAATTAGAGGCCCAATGTTTGAGAACCTAAGAAGGTAATGTAGTGCATCTACTACCAACACAAAGAGAAATGGGGCAAGTGGACATCTTTGCCTTATGGAACATTAATGTACAAGGGAGTTTTTTATTTCACCATTGACTTCAATGACATCTAAAGCATCCTTGAAGAGTAAATTTACCCTTCTATAGAATTTATCCTGAAATGCAAAGGCACACAACATTCTCTCAATGAAGGGCCACTCAATTCTATTATAGGCCATCTCAAAATTAAGTAATATCATTCCAACATCCTAGTTCAAATATCTTACCCAGTACATACCTTCCCAGTTGGTGATTATATTATCCAAAATATATCTCCCTTCAACAAAGCCAATCTGAGTCTTTGAGATAGTAGAAGGCAAAAATGAAGACATTCTTCTTGCAAGGATTTTTTATATAATCTTATAGGAAATGTTAAGGAGGGTAATTGATCTCCAATTTTTAACTAATGACAAGTTACCATCCTTCAAGATAATCTTGATTATCCCTCTATTAATGTATAGGCCAAGTGTGCTAGAAGTAATGACCTCATTAAAAATCTATAAATAGTCTTTGGCAATCCATTCCTTATTGAATTTGTAGAATTTTATGGGGAATCCATCCAACCCAGGTGCCTTATTCTCTTTAAATGAATCCATAGTATTTATAACTTCATCAAGTGAGATGATAGCCTCCATAAAAGAGACTTGAGTATGCAAAACCTTCTTAGGAATGCATGCCTCACATAAGGCTCTATTTTGTTTAATATATTCACTAGACCCATCAGAGTGGAAAAGGTTATAATAGAACTCAAAAAAGGCTCCTTTTATACTAATAACATCCTTCACATTCTACCCATTAACTTTTAATTATTTAATCTTGCTTTTAGTATGCTTAATTTTCAATAATTTGAAGAAAAATTTGGATCCTCTATCTCTGAGCTTAAGCCAAGTTATCTTGGATTGGATCTATACTCCTCTAGTAGTGTACTACTACGTATAGCAAGCTTGGTGTTTCAAAAGGTTAAGCTCTTCAAGAAGAGCCCCATTGGTTGGGTCAAGCTACAATACGCCTTCCACTTGGATGAGCTTCTATTGAGTATCCCTTGCAAGCTTTCTATATTTTCTAGCTTTAATCTATCCATAGGTCCTTAAAAATTTATTGGTAATCTTCATACTAGAATTCCAAAGGTCAACTTTGGAGCTAGAGTTACAAACAAATTTACCAATATTCTAGGAAGCTTTTAGACCCTCCAAACATAGCTTGTCTTCCAAATAGGAGACATTGAATTTATGCAACTCTTTGAACTCTATTGAATTTTTATTCTCCTCTTTGACTAGTGAGAATGTCATTTCAATAAGGTGGTTTCAGACATAGTAAAAGGTAACATAGTCACCACATTACCATTCATGACTGTATCAATCACCAATGACTTCATGCATAAATAAAATCCATCCAACCTTGAGTACTATATTATATTACTTCTCTGATTATTACACCAAGTATACCAAATTCATCTACAAAGTCTCTTTCCCTTCAAGAGAGGATCTTCAATTCTATTAATTCTTTTGAATTTAGACCAAATAAAGAGCTCCTTACCTTTCTATATAAGATGAACACCTCCAATTGTATCCTCTTTATCCTCCACCATGTTGAAATCTCCTCAAAATATATAAGGGACATTTTAAATATTGATGGATAACCAATTCCAAAAGTAAAATCTCTCCCAATAGTCATTTAGGGCATATATGTTACACAAGCCAAAGGTCTGGTTATGATATTCTATCAAAACTTAGACCACTCTATTGTAGGAAGATACACCATGGTTAACAATGTGATATTTCCATACAAGGATAATCAAGATAGATCCCCCCTTTAGCTCTATGATGATTAGTATAAAATTGAGGAACATTAGGCTAGATAAAGTTCAAGATTAGGGATAATTGAGTACTGATAACCTTCACTTATTGTAAGAAGAGAACTTCAAGATTGTCTCTCAAGAGTCTGAACTACCTTACCACTAGTTTTCTATATGAGGATTCCGACCCTCTCACATTCCAACTAAAAATCTACATAAATAACTAAGGGAAGTGATTAGAGGTCAATTATATTAACCATGGGGCTTAGCCCCACCATTTTACAAAATGGAAAAATAATCTAGAACTTTATTTTCCTTGCCCTTATTTTTTGATGAGGTTTCTTGCACATTATGATGCATCTCTTTAGACAATTTTTTTTATCCTTTGGCATGGTGAGTTTAACCTAGATAGGGCTCAAGTTTTTTTAGGTCTTTTACCTCCCCCTTTGGACATATAATTACCCACCCCTGTAGATTTATTGTTCACCAAATGATCTCCATCCAAAAGGTCTATCTCACTCATGGGAAGACCAAAATCCTTTCTTTAGAGAGATAACCATCAGAGCAACATCACTAGAAGGCCTATTTGGCATGTTTCCAAGTAGGATAATGGGTGAAACATTTTTCTGAATAGGGGTCTCAACAAGGATAACAACATATTCCTTTGAGGATTGGTCCTCAAAGGATTTCTGCTCCAGAAAAACATCATCTAGGCTATTAGGGAGCCAGTCAACCAAGTCTAGGAAGGGATTATCACCATCAAGATATAGTGGAGTATGCATCTAAGAGTCAAGGGGGGGCATCAAAACCATATTAAATTTGAGTTTCAAAGCCATGAGTTTCAACAACCTCAATAGTGGAGGCACTATCTTTCAATGATACACTTGTGAACAAAGGATTTTCATGCACCTGTAAGTTATCCAACATAGTCTCATCTTTTGTGGTGTCCTTCTCTTGTTGTATGTTAGGGATATTGATTTTATTAACCAATAATAGATAGTTTTTCTTGAGATGGCCATCCTTTTTAAAAAAAGAATTAGGCATTCAATCCACCAAAACTTTTGAGAGCACATGTGTGAGATTTCCCTTTAATTTTAAAGTCGAGTTCTTCCAAGAAAAAATATAGGGGTTATAAAGAAATTAAAACCCTACCATTCATATGTGTAAGGGATATTTGGGTATCCTTGATTTTCAAAACTTCACTGAGGGGTTTCAGTGCCTGTAGAAGAAAATTCCACAGCTGAATCAACACTCCCTCAAAATCAACCTATCTAGGAGAAGTTTTGAAAATAAGGTCATTATAGTCCATTTTTGGGTTCTAAGGGACCACTTTGAAAATAGATTAGCCAACATTACACAAGGGATTAATAATTTACCTACATTTCATATTATAGTTTTTAAACAAAATCATGAAAACCCTTATCTGCAACATCCTGTAAAAACTAATATATAAACTTAGACTTTTACTCCAAACAAAATTTAGAAAGTTATCAAAAAAATTAATAGAAGAGAGTGCATTTTTGTTTAGGCAAGAAAATAAAATCCATACATTTTTAATCCTAGTTTCTTCTTGATGTGAGTCAGATTTCATGGATACATTTAGAGTGTTGGTCAGGGTTTTAGGAGGGCTAGGGAGCTTATAGATTTGGTCTTCCTTATACTACTACTCACTATAGTCCTCCCTACTTAACACAAAATTTTAATGCTTTGCCACTTCCTCTTTTCATAAGATTTCACTATATAGTCATTTTTGAGGTCTAGTCACTTCAACTTCCACTTGAGTTAAGACAAAGCCACTACTCTTATTATTGCCACCCTTATCACCCCACACAACATTAGTTGATTCATTAACATCACCATGATCTCCCTTCTCTACATGCTCTAACCTATCAAATTATAAGGTTTCCATAAACATTCAATTAATACATGCCACTTTGTAACCTAAAATACATGAGAGTAATGACTAAGAAATGATGCATGTGGTAGTTGTGCATTCCAGTGAAGACAAAAAATACACCTCTAAAGATAACACAAACACAAAACAAACCAAACACAATAAAAAAATGATTAAACAAAAATTAAAGACCACCTCTAACACATAGAAAAAATAAGAAATAGGAACCAAGGAGGCAAAGATGACTAAGGTGATCTTCAAGGAGAAATCTTGAAGCATCATTAATGGAGGATGACTCTTCATCTCCCCATTACAGAGCTCCAAGCTTCTCTATTTTACTTGAATGCAATGATTTCTCCTATAGAATAATTTTCATAAACTTAAAATGCATTTATATAATCCTAAAACATCCTCATAATAACTTTCAATAAATAAATTATAAGATCTAATAGCAATATTGGTCTTACAGACTAATCTCATGACTTGACTTAGATAAATTAATTTGAGAGAAACTTTATGCTATATACAACCATATCTAAATTTTCTATCCAATATGGACATGTGTTACATGTATTGAATAGTAACCCCATGCATTTGGCTCCATCACTAGTCCATGACAACATATCCCTAATCTCACTCCCACTTCTGCCTGGTTTTTCTCAATGTTTGCACCATTTAGCCTTTTAGCGATAGGTCAAATTTCATGACTAGTTTATCACATCTGAATTCTAAAAATTACTTAGAAACGACCATGGGTATAATATATAAGTATCAATCTTCAACATCCATCCATTTATCAACTTTTGCTCGATCAACCTTTCTTGCTATAGTAAATTTTTAAGAAATAAGGCTTTTCCTGTAGGGTCCATTTACTCACATGACAAATGAATTCCACTTAGAGATACTTGGGAGAGTCTAATACATGATCTAATCATCAAACTAGGTCATCTAATACATTCTAATCCATTTCCATCAAGATCTTCAATATCAGGTCAAAGTTAGGGTTTTAGAGAGGTTTAAACCACCTTAGAGTCTTAACAAACATTCATAAAGCTTAGGCCTTTAAACCATATAAAAATTCATGGAAATTTGAGATAAGACCATTACATATATACCAATAATGTCTTAGGTTATCATTCATAGTTACACATGCCAACGAGTACATGAAAGTTCTTTTCAGGTTGAGAATCCTTTATTCTGTGCATATAAGAAACCTCAAAACCACATTCCATGAATTTTATTACATACTTTGACCTCAAACTTGGAAAATATACATTAAAAAACATGAAATACCTCTATCAATTACTATTTATCCATGATTACCTTAGAAACTGATCTTAATACCCCATTAGTCCACCATCTGTCTCTTTTATTTCTAAGTTTTTGATCTTTAGGTCACATTAGGCCTTAAAACAAAACTTCTATCCAATTTCCAAGCACTCTCCACACCACTCATATTATACATAAACCTCTCACATGATCTACCAATTATTTTCATACTTCATAGGTCTTGATAACACCTCATAACCCTTTATTATATTAGGTAGATTTCATAACTAGTCTATTTGCATTCTAGTCCTATAGGGTCTACCCCAATATACTCACTTTGAAGCTCTCTTGAGTGATAAAATACTTCATATAAATTATCAAGTTCTCTCAAACATCCTCTTATGATTATGTGCATCCATATTACTATGTCACCATGCTCCTTCATGCACAAGACTAGGCATCCTATGCATAAGCCTTCTCAAGTCTCTTGTTAGGTTCAAACACTTAACAACATGACCACTGATCTTAAAAAATTATTTGATGCTTATATAAATTTATTAAATTAATTATAATTTTTTCAAAAAATTTCATACCTCTTAGATATGCAGTAAAAAAACATTTTTCAATGACCTCATACCTCATGAACACCCTTTGACATCAATGCCAAGTCTTAACAATAGAAACAATGCTCAATAGTCTCCCCCTTTTTCATTGATGAAAAACCATACTAAACATTGATCATCCTTATCTATGGTATTTATACCCATTTGACATAAATTACAAAGTAATTTATTCAATTATTTGGATCACACTCCTTGCAATCAACATACTCAACACAGAACTATGAGTTTATGAGACATAAAACAAACATGATCCCCCTATCTCCATGCATACCTTCTTGGAATAACTCACTTGTTCTTGGAGATAATGAGAAATATTATCACCCCTAAATACTTGGCTTCTTCAATTATTGTTAGGGGTAGGAATTACACCTAATTCCTATCTTAAGTATTTAAAAGTTGCCTTTGGAAGTAGTTTGGTTAAGATGTCTATAATCTAATCTTGTGTAGAAACATATTC
Organism: Torreya grandis; assembly: GCA_037957365.1. NCBI lineage: Eukaryota > Viridiplantae > Streptophyta > Pinopsida > Cupressales > Taxaceae > Torreya > Torreya grandis. The sequence goes on along the minus strand of JARHVA010002003.1, from coordinate 2,549,390 downwards.
AAGTTTGACAATTTGTTAACTTAGCTAATCTCTTAGAAAATGATACCTAATGGGAATTTTTTAATTCCTTGAGTGAATGATAGGGTTATTTAAGATGCTTATATCACATATACTATCACAAAATATAGGGCTAGGGTCATCATACTCTACCTTGTAGTCTTTTAAGGTCTATCTCATCCATAGAACCTGAGTTAAACATGAAGCTACTACAATGTACTTAGCCTCACAAGTGGACAAATATATTGATGGTTTCTTCTTAATTATCCATGAGACTAGACACCCACTTAGAAAAAAGGCACCTCCACTGGTACTCTTCCTATCATCTATATTTCTTACCCAATCTGCATTTGTGTAGGTTATAAAATTGAAATCCTTACTTCTTGGATATCACAATCCATACTCCATAGTCCCCTTGAGATACCTAAGTATCCTTTTGACTAATTATAGATGATTCTCCTTTAGATCTAATTAAAACCTTCCCATAGACCTACTACTTGCATGGCATCATATCTAGAGGTAGTGTTGTACAACAAAGTTCTAATCATTGACCTATATGATGTTTGATTGACCTTTGAAGACTCATCTTCCTTAATCAAATTGCATCTTGTGATCATGGGTGTATTAAATGACTTGCAATCCTCTATTTCAAATTTTAACATCTCTCTTATGTACTTGGCTTGTGAGATGAATATACCTTTTTTTAGATTGAGTGATTTTTAACCCAAGAAAAAATGATAGTTTTCCTAGCATGGGCATCTAAAAATATTTATTAATGACCTTTGCAAAGGCCTTTGCCATGTTCTCATTATTTTCACCAAAGATGATATCATCCACATAGACAACTATAATCAATTGATGGTCATCTTCAATCTTGATGTATAGATTATTGTTTTCAACTCCTCTTTTGAATCTTTGATCCAACATATACTTGTCCAACCTAACATAACAAGATATAGAAGCTTGAATTAAACCATAGAGAGATTTCTTTACTCTAAAAACATATTCTTTGTCATCTGATAGTGATAACCCTCTAAGTTGGTCAATGTACACTTCTTATTCTAGATTCCCATTTACAAAGGTATTTTTGACATCCATTTGGTATACCTTGAATCTTTTGAACCCTGCATAAGCTAGAAACAATATAATTTCCTCAAATCTTACTACTGGTGAAAACATTTCCTTAAATTCTACTCCTTCAACTTGTGCATATCCCTTTTATACCAATATATCCTTATTCTTAGTGACTTCTCCATCTTCATTCAACTTGTTTCTCAACACCCATTTTGTGCCAATGACATTCTTTTCTTTAAGCCTAGGAACTAATTCCCAAGTCTCATTATTTTCTATTTAGTTTAGATCCTCATTCATAACACTTATCCAAAATTTGTCCTTGCTTGATTCTATAAGACTCTTAGGTTCAATATTTGATAATAGAGAATTATCTTGATTTAGATTACTTACTAATCTTATCCTAGTTTGCATATTTGCAATCTTGTTGCCAATGATTTGAGATTCAGGGTGGTCTCTTTGAATCTATTTTAAGGGTCCTTTTGATTCCTATATTTCTTAAAATTCTTCCTCCTCATCAATCTCTATATTATCTTCTTTATTCTTAAATTCCACATTATCTAAATTGTTCTTTGACTATGAGTGATATTTATTTATCTCATCAATCCTCACATTGGTGCTTTCCACTAGGATTTTATAGTCTCTTTTTATAACATCTATAGGTTGAGCTCATTGATGAGTATCCTAATAATTTTCCTTCATCAGATCTGGAATCAAACTTACCCAAGTCTTCATCATGTCTTTCGATGAAACATTTTCTCCCAAAAACTCTAAAGTATTCTATATTTTTAGGTATGCCCTTCCATAGTTTATAAGGAGTCTTGTTTCCATTTGTCCTTATCTATCCCCTATTAAAAATGTGGAAAATAGTGCTTATTACCTCTCTCCAATATCCATCAAATAATATATACTCATTCAACATAGTTCTATCCATCTCTTGAACTATACTATTCTTCCTTTCTACTACCTCATTCTCCCAAGGTGTCCTAGCTACTGAGAATTATCTCCTTATTCCATGAACCCTACAAACGTAATCAAACTCATTAAACCAAAACCATCCTCCTCTATTATATCTTAGAAACTTGATATTCTCATTCTTCTCATTCTAAATAAGAGCCTTGAATACCTTGAACTTGTCTAGAGCTCCTGATTTCTCTCTTAAGAATGCAACCCAAGTCATTCTTATGTAATCATCAATGAGTAACATGAAGTATCTATCTCCTTGAATGATTTGATTTATTTTAGGCCCATAGATATTAGTGTGGATTAACTCCAAGGGTATTGCATTATATTACTCATTAGACTTTAAACTTCTTCTAGTCTACTTACCATGTTGACATGCCTTACAAAGTATGTTTATAGGTTTGATGATCTTAGGCATGTTCTTCAAAAATTTCTTAGTGATAATCTTGACTAGGGTATCAAAGTGTAGGTGACCTAGTATTTTGTGCATAGCTAAATTTCATCTATCTTTGTGATGAAACATTTCTCCTTCTTGATCTCATTCAATACATATAGGTTATTCTTAGTCCTCTTGGCATTAACAATTAGTTTTCCTGAATTAGATCTCCTTATCTCACATCCTTTGTCATAAAATGTTAGTGTGTGTCCTTGATTTAAAATTCAAATAAAACTAAGTAGATTATGTTTCAAACCTTCCACATACAACATATTTTGTGTCTTGGTCTTTCTATTATCCAAATTTAAGACACCTTTACCAATTATATTGGAAATTGTGTTGTCTCCAAACCTCACTATTCCTACAACATTCTTATTTAAAGAGATGAAATTCTTCCTATCTCTTGTCATGTGACTTGATTAGACACTATATATATATATATATATATATATATATATATATATATATATATATATATATATATATATATATATATATACCATTTCACACCTTCATATTGAATGTGAAAGGTAGTATGAGCTAGCATAAAGTCTTTTTTGGTCTTTTGTTCCTCCTTGGCAACTATTCCATTTTACTTTTTGAGCTCAATCTAATCCATCCTAGATTGATTTGGATTCCATACCATTGTTTGATATTTATTATGCATTCTAGGAGGTTCATATGTCTTTTTGAATCTTGTGGACCTTATAATTCTGTTAGAGCAAAATATTGAAATGTGTCCTATGTTGTGATAGATCTAGTAACCAACCTTTTTTGTACTTACTATTGTTCCATGATGATTTATCATTTATAGAATTGGGTTCCATGATTTATATTCTTAGGTTATTACTCTTTGATTTTTATAACTTTTCATGCTCTCTCTCAAACTTGCTCAATTTTTCTATGAGTTATTCATTCTCAATTTTTAAGTAATCTAGCTCTATCTTAAAATGGTCATAATCAACTCCCTTTGACTTACACCTTGCATTGACCTCTTCTAATTGAATATTAAGATCTATAATGGTCCCCTTTTGATATTTAAAATCATCAATTTTACTTATGGGATCAGATTCAAGATCTACTTCAGCTTTTCCTTATTCACTGTCATAGTATACTTCATCATAAATGTTGTTTTCTTCTTATTGATCACAAGACATTCTTATGCTTCTTAGCACCTCCTTCAAGTTGTTAGAATAGCCACAAAGGACCAAGCTCTGATACTAATTATTGGAAGCAAAATGACTAAGAGGAGGGGGGGGGGGGGGGTGAATTAGTCTTCAAAATTTTTACAATCTTTTACCTTATCATTCATGACCTATTAACAATATAGTAAGCTAGCAGCGCATGAACATGAGAGAAGAACATAACACATAAAACACTTTTTAAGTGGGAAATCCTCAAGGGGAAGAAAAAAAACTAATGATGTAAATGGAATAATATCCTATAAGTCAAACATATATATTTAGTGAATCAACAACTTCACTTAGAGCACCAATCCCCAACTAATCAGGCACTAACTTATCTAGGCTTTAGCAAGTAACTACTTTCAAGGAGGCACCAACCCCCTAGATGAGTCAACACCAAATCAGCCACCTAAAACATTTTATCACCTTCATAATCCTCTATTTCTCATATAATAAATGATGATATTCATCTTTATCTCTCCTCACACACCTATCCTTCTCAAACTATTCTCTAGCCTTCTTCACTCAATTGTTCCTCTTCTTGGCTTGGTTAGGTCAAATGACCTTGATAATCATCTATAGTACCCCTATCAGATCTTAATTATAGTTTTTTTTACCCTAATAATTGTCTATAATACCTTATTTATCCCTTAAAATTTATATCTCATTCTCTTTAATACATATACCCTCATTCTAAACAATTAGGCATATTAGGCCTTGTTCTTATACTAGGTTCTTG